>OX376698.1:41739981-42108256 GCA_947389925.1 Coelopa pilipes
ATTATCGTGGAGAAGGAGGAAGATCAAGGACGAGGCGGGTTTTGTTTTGTTCAATCGGGAAAGCAGGAGGACGGCTTCTTGTCCCACTGTCCTCGGCCGGGCCTCCACTCCGGCATCGTCCTCTCCCTCTCGCTCTCGCTCTCCCTCTCCCACTCCTTCTCTCCACCACCCCGCCTCGCTGATGAGCTTCAATTGCAGCAACTAATTGCATTTCACAGATGAACCAAAGGAACCGCGTCCCGCTCGACCCCTCCACCGAGGGGGAGGGGCGTCGCCGCGACTGCCGTCGCCATCGCTGCCCGCCTGCGTCCATCCATTTGTCCAGCCATCCGTCCATTTGTCCGTCCATTTCTCGTCGTCCATCGCCCGGCCTCTCGAGCGCCTTCGGATCAGCATCCGCTAATCAAGCAGCGCCGCCCACGTCCACGCCCACCTCGGGTCCTCCTACGCCCACGTCCAGCTGCCCCGGCCACTTCCTTCACTCATTCGCCCGCCGCCGGCCGCCGGCCGCCCACCGCCCACGGCCTGCGCAGCCCTCATTTCAATTTCAATTTCAATTCGCATTCAATTCAATTTATCTCCGCCGCTGCACTGCGCCGTAATCTTGATCCTTTGCACCTGGAAGTGGGCGGTGACGTCGGGGTGGGGCTGCAGGGCCGACCGACCACGCCCCTTGCCTCTCGCCCTCTCACCCCCCTCCCGCTGCCCTCCGACTCCTGCCTGGCTCTGGCACAACCGGCAGCACTCGCGACAAACAGGACGACGAGGCGGCGTCGACAACAATGGCTGAGCAGGGGAGGTGAGTGGCAGAGAGTGAGGAGGGAGTGAGAGGGAGGGAGACAGGGTGAGGGAGCGGGCGGAGTGGGCGCGGCGGCAGCGCAAACATGCAAACAATTAATCAAGCTGGCGAAATCGCTCCGAGCTCGAGTTCGCGCGGAGGTTCAGGTTGTTCATTGCGATTGTTGTTGTTGTTGTTAGTTATAGCGGTTGTTGTTGTTGTTGTTAGTTATAGCGGTTGTTGTTGTTGTAGTTGTTATTACCCCGCTCATGCTGCTGGTGTTTTTGCTGTGGACGGCGTTGTTGTTGTGGATATCAAAGCGCGCTGCAAGGATTCATTAATTTGCTTGAAAATTGCGAACTCACACGGCCTGGGCAGCACCTCGGCGGCTGGGCGGCTGGGCGGCGGTCCATTCCATCCGCCGGTCTGTCTGTCCTTCCTGTCCCTCCTGCCTGTCCTTCTTTCGGGTCATCTGTCCTTAATTCTGTCGTCACGTCCTTCCGCCTCAACCTTTTCGTAACGACTTAAATGCATTTGACATACAAAAATATACATTCTATTTTAAACATTTTGAGAGATTATAAAATTTCAATACTCTTCTAAATATTTCATATTTTTCTTATATTTCTTATTTTCCTTATTACAAAATTTTGATTATAACTCCAATTTATTTTTCATTATTTTCGATATTTTTTAATCCAATAAAGTTTTTATTTGTTTTTCCTTTCACATTTTTATTCATATTCCTCGCATCGTTAAAAAATTGATTTCAAAAATTGAACTCACATATTTTTTGTCCATTTTTTAAATTTCCCTATAAAAAATTGTACCGATTTTTTACACAATTTATTCTCTATAGACTATCTATATATTTGGTCAGTGTACTTTCTATACACATAATTCTAAGATAGTTCCTCCCTCTCCCTCTCCCACTCCCCCCTGCCTTATCGACCACGGAATCTCGGCTCGTGTTTTCGTCGTCGGAAACGAATTAAATTAGGGTTGCTGATTTGACGACCACAAAAGGACATTTCCGCAAACACACGCATCAAGCACGCCGCCCCGACTCGGCCAAGTCAACTCATTCTTCATCCCTTCCCCTACCGTCCTTCCTTCCTTTCGTCCCTCCTTCGTTCCTTCCCCTCCTCCCAGGCTCCTCTGAGGGGCTGGTTCCGGTCAACGCGTGCACTTCGGCTGGCGATTGCAATTAATTATCCTTCGCACAATGGCGAGATTTTAATCTCGTGTTCGTGTCATGTTTTTAACCCGTGTTTTTGTCCTCAAATGTCCCTCGCTTTATTATGTCACTTGTGTCCTTCTCGTTCTGTTCTCGTTCACCTTCCTCCCCCCATCCCCATCCCCATCCCTCTCTGCCACTCTCCGGCGCTCTGCTGACCTTTCCTTCTCTCGATTTTTCTCCTTCCTTCCGCCGACCTCGTCGCTGCCGTCCTTCGGCCGCACTTCATTATTTAATGCTGCCTGCTTTTAGGCGCTCGCATGAGTCGCTCCCTCCATTTGTTTACTTGCGGACGACGTGTGCGTGTGCGTCGGTGTCGGTGTTTGGGCCCGGGTGTGCGTGTGAGTGTAAGTGTTTCTTTGTTCGCTCGCACTATTTGTCATTCCCTGCTCGAGGTCCTTGCGAGATGACTTATTAACTGATTCTTCCTCCGCCGCCGCTCCCGTTGTCGGCGACTCGACTCCACCGCTTCTATTGCTTTTTACTGCAACCTCCGGGCTCCTCCGCCGGCTCTCTTTTTGTCTCCCGCCGGCTCTCTCTCGGTCCCTCCTTTCGCTCGTCCACTCCGGCGTCCCCAGTCGTTGGATTTTGAGAAATTGTCCATCATTTGCGACATTTTCATGCCTCTTTGAGCATTTTAAGACGACACCGAGATCATGTCGGCTACGACAACGACGTCGACAACGACGACAACAACAACCTGTCGTAGAATCTCTCGGAATTGATGTCGCTGACAACAAAAGCTCCGGATGAAGCTCGAGTCGCTGGAGCCCAAGGTCGTTTATCTTCTTGATTCGCCATTTCGTTCTATTTATTTATTATTTTCTCCCAGTTTCTTCATTTCATTTGGCTGTTTTTGCTCGTGCTCCTTCGGATTCCGACTGAGCCTCCTTTCGTCGATTGAAAAGCCAAAGCGCACCGAGCGACCGAGGACTGGGGGCGGTGGGGGGGGGTTCGGCAGACTTCTGGAAAGAGTCCCAAAGGTTTTCTTGCTTTCGCCTTCCGCAGCTGTCTCGTCCTTCGGCTTTCATAAATCTTTAATTTCTTCCCTCGCTCGTCTTCTGTGATCTCCTCGCAAAATCCTTTCGGGTCCCTAGGGGGAGGAGGCGTGGTACGAGAGGTGGAGCTCGTTGTTCGTCTCGCGCAATGCGATGCAAATTGAAGACGGGAAACTTTGCGAATGCGCCCGAGAGTATGCGATGCAAATCGCCGAAACTGGCTCGAGCGCCGGAGCCGCCGAAGACCGGATCAGCCGCAGGGCGAGGATTTTATTTCACCACCTTTTACTACTCCTTTATGAAAGCTACTTCCACCATCCTTTAAGAGCCTTTTTCACTGCCCAATTCAGCTGCCGAAGGACGATCGGAGTGGCAGCACTTTACAAGCCATTCCACCCCGATGCCAGCTGCCCACTGCGTTTTCCACTACACTTTTATTCACACTACAATTCGTACTATTACCAGGGATGCGGCTCCTGTCGCTGACTTCGCCAACAACTCACACATTTGGTTTGTACTTCTCGAGACCACATTTTTTACTATCGTTTTATACTCTAATTACTTGACTCTAATTATTTGACTCTAATTATTCGACCCTCATTGTTTGATTCTCCTTATATTTCTTCACTGCAATATTTTGCTCCTATTTTTCACTATTGCTTTTCCTCCAGTTTTGTGTTCTAGTCCTTACTGCCGTTGCTTACTCTAACATGTTATTATTATAGTTCTTGCTATATTTACAACTAGTATTTACCGCAATTTTCTACCTTTTGAAATCCAATAACATTTTTACCTCATTCTTCTTCCTCGCTCCCACCTCTTTTTTACTACTCACTTTTACTACTTTTACCACCTTCTTTACCGCACCTTTTACTACATCCTACTTTTATCTCTTACTTTTCGGAGCTTTTGCAATACGATTTATTTTACTTCTTTCAACTACTCTTTCTACCTTGTGTGTTTCTTTTCCCGTCAAAGTTTCGAATCTCGCTTCACACAGCTGCAAAGGAAATTATTTGCTCCGTTCTTGGAGCTGTTGCTGTTGTTGCTGTTAGTGTAGTTGCTGCTACTGCGCTTTCCATGCGACATGAAGACGAACGGAGCAAAGGAAAGAAGAGAGAAAAAATGTAAAAAATATAAGTTGCTTTGGCAAAAATTCCTCTTACTAAATTTACTCCGATTCGTCGCCTCTTCTCTTCTTTGACTGCTCCACACCTTCTCCGTTTCCGCCTCCGTCTCCGCCTCCGTCTCCTCTCCACCTGCCTCTGCTTCGCCTCGCGGACTTTATGGTCCTTTCATGGTCTCGGCAAAGGAAAGTTCTCTCACTTCGCCGCGACGATGAAATAGTAGTAGTTCGCGTGGTCGCCGTCAACGTACCGAAGAACGGGGGTAGGGAAGAAGGCAGTAGAATGCAGGCCAGTAGGAAGGGCGGCAGTGGCACGAAAGGGACGCAAGGAGCGCTGCGAGGAGCGCCATAAATTTGCATAACTTTGGCCGCCGTTGCCTCCTCCCGCCCCTCCTCGTTGGCCCTCGTCCCACCTCTTTCTCTCCTGCACCATTGCTACGCTACCACCTTTCGTTTCGTTGTCATTTTTTGCCCTCAAAATAAACGCTGCCAAACGTATTTGCATTTTATTATTTTCCTACCTTTTCCTCCCACTCCTTTCGGCTTCTCGGCGAGTTCTTTTGTCCGAAACAAGAAATCGAAAGCAAAAAAATTCTCCTCAAATAGTTTACACTTCGATCCTTCCAAGTGTCGGTTGCAAATTTCAAAACTTTTGCGTTTACTGCGATTTTTTCCCACTCTCGTTAATGTTGTTGTTGTTGTTGTTGTTGCCTTTCTGTTGCTGCTGTTGTCCAGGATGCTGTTCATGATTTCTGTTGTTGCATCCGGCGTTGTTGGTGCTGTTATTACAGTGTATTTCTTAAAAACAATTTCTGGGCGGAGGAGGAGGAGCTCCTAGGATTGGAAAATTGAAAAGGGGAAGTAAACGGGAGGCGTGGAGTGAGGGGAGGCGGGGTATGGGGAGTAGATTTAGGCTGTGGCGGAAGGAGGAGATTGAAAAAGTAGTGGTGAAAGGAAGGGAAGAAATTGGAGTTAAGGAAGTTCTCGTTGAGTTGGCTCGAAGGAGGATGGAAAATCGAAGAAAGGCACGCAAAAGAGGAACGAGAAAAATCTGTAATTTCCTAAAAACCTCAACATCGGAGAATAATAAAAAGATTTATATTTAAAGAAAAGCGAAGTAATCAAAACTCGACGAAAATCTCCTGAAAATTCCATAAAATTAACATATGGCATTCGATAAAACTCTTTCCCTCTCCATCAATTTCCATCTATTTTATTAGTAACAGAGACTAGAAAGAGACAGAGGGAAGAACAAAACTGGATGGCTACGAAGAAATGACACTAACAATAACAAGTAACATTAAGGATCTTCGAATAGTAATGCGATTTTATTTTGTTTTGATCTCTCTTCTTGGTCTTCTTGTCGCTGTTAATTTTATTTATTTTCTCGACTTATTTATTCATTTCATTTCTCTCTATGAGTTCCTAGTGTCTCCTGCTTCTCCTCTCTCTCTCACACCCTCCTGTGGCTCCTTCGTCGTCCTTGTTGAACTGCTAATTGCGAAAGTTTGTCCTCGTTCGTCGTTTTTATGTTTTCGCAACGTATTTCGAATGTTTTGGCCCTTGGCCCCCCTCCGCCGAAGTACCGAAATGTCCTCCACGTCCCTGGGCCGCCCTCTGTCGGCGGCTCTTCTTTATTTACATGGCAATAACATTGTTGCTGTTATCGCCTGGGTTGCTGCCTGCGTCGATGGCGACTTCCGAGCGGGTTTCGTGGCTCCGCGGCCTCTGAAGGGCGCCGCGAGGAGGAGCAGGAGTCGGAAAAGAGTTTGGAGTGGGAAGAGGGAGGAGCAGGAGCAGGAGAAGGTTCGGGTTCCGCTTCCTTCCAGCCAGAGCTGGTCACCCGGCGCTTCCGAGAAGGTCCTTCCCAGCCTTCCCAGGTCCTTCCGCAATCTCTTGGAGATCATGGAAACGTTTCATAGCAAATAAAGGCCTCTATTTTCGGCAGCAGTTGGAGTATTTTTGGGAAATCACTCGGAACGCTTTGACATTTTGAGAACTCTTAAAGCTGAGTCGAATAAATAAATATCTGTCGGTAATTTCATCATTTTCATCTCATCCCCTTCATAGCAACCTTTTGATTTGAACCCTTTCTTGCCAACCTCTTAATTTCAACCTCTTCATTACAATCCTTTTGCATACAAAGTTTAATTTCATCCTTCGATAATCCCTTTCCCTGCTCTTCCCATCATCGTCCATCATTAGTGGAATCCGCGGAAACTTCTCTGATGCCTCTGCAAGTGCTGTCAGAAGTATTTTCGAGCTTTTTTTTATCACGTCACAGGCTCGCGAGGTCCTGCGTCGAGGTCTCCCTACGACGTAATTGAGCTTCGCGAAGTCTCCTCGGCGGCTCCGTCGAGTCCTTGGGCGCATACTTTCGAATGAATAGAAGTTTTAGTATTTTAACGACTTTAATTTGCGATCGAAATTATTTGACACCCTTCGATGGTTGCGTCGTGTGGGGGTGGGGCGTGGTGTGGTGTGGTGGGGTCCTTGCTCTTCTTCTTCCACGCCGTCCTAATCTTTAGAAAGCTTCGGCTTCCCTTGACGTCGTGCTTATAAATCATGTGTCTTAAGTTCGTCGTTGCCTTGGCCCATTTTAGGACACGAATTTAATTACAAGCCAGCCCCGACTCCTCCTCCTCCTCCCTCCCGCCACCGTCTTTGTCGCTGTCTCCTTCTCTGCCCCCCGTCCGGCATCTTCGCACCCTTTCTAACGGCTTGGAATCAGTCGAACTTCCGATAAATTGACACTTGAGGTTGGAACCCGCAGAGCCAGCGGAAGCGCCAGCGCCAGCGGAAGTGGAGGCCGCCGAGCCGAGGACGACGACGGCTAAATTATACTTCGGCAGTCGAGGAAGCCGTGGGGTGGAGCGAGTGAGGAATGAATGAAAGAAGCGGAGCCTTGGGTGAAAGTTTTGCGCTTTAATTTGTGTCCGCATCGCCCGCAAACCACGCCGACTGCCACGAAGCAGCCACGCCGAACCCCCGGACGCGGACGCGGTGCGGATCCGGGCCTGGAGCCGGAGCTGGGCAGGAGACGGCGAGAAATTCGGACGGAGGTGGGCCTGAGGAGGCGGCCCGAATCGATTTTGGGCGACGACCGCGACGTGGAAGCCACTGTGAGAGCAGAGCAGCGACGAAGGCAGTTGGGAACTTGTCGAAGCGTGGAAAATCAATGAAGTCCACCGAGGGCTCAGATCGCACGCGAATCAGACACAAGTCAGACGAAAATCCGACTCAGATCAAACTCAAATCAGACGCCATCCGGGCGAGCTCCAGGTGTGAGTGAATGGGGAAATTTTCGCCTAAAACAAGCACGGGAGAAAACTGCAAACGAGACCGGAATGGGCAGCGGAAGAAATCGGCTAATTATGAGCGGGCCCGGCGCTGGACACAACATCATCGCTAATTATCCGCCACGGACCGACGCCGCACGCCTCGCGCCCAAAAGCAGGCCGTGAAAAATGCACGAGACAACGAGGGAGCGGCGGAGAGATAGCGGGAGCGAGTGTTTAAGAGCTTAAAGTTCGTTACCTCCGTTGCTTCACGCCGCTGATTAGTCGCGCTTGGTTTGGCGCTGACTGCGGAATGTCGGCTGTCAAGGACGTTACTGAGAGTCCGACCCACGGTCCTCCCCTCTCGCCGCTCCATCCCCGCCGCCCAACACAACAACGAACCGGGTCCCGCACCAACATCGCACTTTGGGCCAGGTCGGAATTTAAGAGCGAGCCTCGGCGATGCTGCGCACGAACGCCGCGAGTCGGAGGGGCTGCGAACGAGAGAGCGCCAGAGTGAGTCGGGAAATTTTCGATGGGAAATTTTCTCTTCGCTCGAGTGTGGTGAGTTTCGTCGTCGCTGGCGATTCCGCATCGGTCGCCTGGAACCAACTCGTGGCCGGACTCGGTCGGCAGCAGCGAACGAGGAAACTTCTCCCCTCTAAGAGCTGCGGCCAGAGAGAGAGAGAGAGAGAGAGAGAGAGAGAGATAGAGAGAGCAGGTTGCGAGAGCTCTCGGCACTCGGTGTTTGGTTTCAATTGGATTCATTCAGCGATTGTCGGATTTCATTAAACTTCGTAATGCCAATTAAGCTCGAAATTTAAATCTGTAATTTAGTTGAAAGTTAATGATTAAGGAAAATGGTCATTAAAAAGATAACGAAATATTGAAAAAATATATAGTTATATACATTGTATGAAGTTCTGTGCAAATTCTATTTCTGAAATTTTTATTGTAAATTCAATATCTCACATTTTCATGACTTGTTTACAACAAAATTTATTAATTTTAATTTTTTATGGTTCCTTTCTTTTTTTCTTATTATATGCATAAATATAGAATAAAATTTGTCATTGAATTGAGTAATTCGTGATTATTAAATATGAATTTATTAATTCGCCCTTAATCTGTTGATTTATAAAACTATAAAATTCTATAAAAATAAAATAATAATTTTAATAATTTTCCATAGATTTGAAAAAAAAAATTCAAAATTAAAAAAAATTTTCTCTAGTGTTTATATAATTCCAATTCCATATTCTATTCATAAGTTCACCTCGTTCACATTGCCTACGATCAATCATACGTTTGAAAACTAGCTCGTCATTCGCCAAGAGATCCTGGGAATTCCAGCCAAAGGAACTCAATAAAAAAATTCAATTCAACTCATCGCGAGGTGCCCGGAATTTTTCGCAGAAGTTTTCCCGCTGTAGAGATTTCTTCATAGAGTTATGGGAAAATTCCGCGAGTTATGCGTGAAAGGCAAAGGGCGATGTCGAGGAGTTGAAGAAGAAGAAGAAGAAGAAGCCTTCTTCCTTCGGCATCGACCGCTGGCACATCCCCGATCCTTCGGCCGCAGTCACGGAAGTCACAACCGAGGCCAAGCGAAATCGAGCGGAGCGCGAGGGAGGGAGGCAGAGCAGAATTTCTATGGATTTTTTTACAATTCGTTTTTGGTTGCCGGTGTTGTTGTTGTTGTTGTTGTGGTAAACACGCCGCCCCCAACTCCACGACGTGCCGAGATGGAGGAAGGAAATCTGTTGACAGGAAATTTCCGCCTCACGAGAGCCCACGAGGAGTTTCGAGCATGCAAAACAAAGGCTTCGTTTGGGGCGTTTGTGGTTCCTTGGGTGTGGGTACGGGTGTGTGCGTGTGTGCGTGTGTGTGCAGGTGGCTGAAATTGAAATGAAATCGGAAGGCGGTGAACACGACGGAAGCAAGAATAAGAATCGCTGTCACAATTACAATGGCGAAGGCGAACGCGAAAACAAGTACAAGTAGCAACAATTTCAATAAAGCAGCAATAAAAATTATGAGTATTTACAAGGAAAACGCTGCAGGTTCAAATTGAAAGATAGAGAGAGAGAGAAGGAGAGAGAGGGAGTGAGAGGGAGTGAGTGGATGAGCTGGCACAAAGGGAAATAAAATGAATTTCCGGGCTTTCGCGAACCGCGAAAAATTCCAGAGAAACCATTACAATTACACATCCGCACACACTCACTCGCACCCCAGGACACTCGCGCACACTTGCAATCATTTTCTGCACTCATCCTCCACTACACTCGCACGCTTACACTCTCACACACTTCCGCTGCTGGCGGAAATCCGCAGTCGGTTGTGCGAAAATTCACACGGAGCTTCCGGAAGCCGCAGGAGGACACGGCAGGAGACAGAGGAAAGGGAGAAAGGAGCAAAACTCCTGCAGCTGAGGAAATCGAAGATGTTTTCTTAAATCCCGCATTCATCGCCTTCCTCTCCCTTCATCGCCGTCCTCTGCCCTCCGCTCCGCCCGTTCGAGTGCTCAGCATTAAAAATATTTCCAATTAAATCCAATTGAAATCGCGTTCTTCCTGCCGAAGTCAGACCCGCTGAACCCAACCAGGAGCCGCGCCGTCCCAAAGGGCGAGGGGGAGTCGAAGGATGTGTGGATGGTGCGGAGCGAGTCCCAGGAAGCGGGAGCAGGAAGCGATTGCGAAACAATTCAAATGGAAACGTTGCGTTTCGCGTGAAGGGCAAAAGTTCATCGCTGTCAGCGATTGTGAAGCCGGGATTAATTGAGCAGAACGTGGGCGGGAGGTCCCTCGCCGTTGGTTGGGTGGTCTTAATCGACGGGAAAAAGGTCGAAACCGCACTCGGTGTGAGGACGGGAATTCCCTCCTGGTGGGATCAAGTGCGGAGTTTTTTCTGAGGCCACCGACCACCGACCATCGACCACAGGCCGAGGGCTGCCCGTGAAGCAGTTGCGAATAACGACGATAAGAATCCGTATAAAAATCTGTCTTGAAATCTGGCTCGAGGTCCGGCTCCAGTTGAAGCCGCAACTCGTCGAAGGCGGAGCGAAAATAAAAAGCGAAACATATTGCGAATTTATAGAATTCTCCCGCACTTGCGGCCGTCGTGCCGTTTATTTTAATAGGGAAACTTCGTGATTTCTATGTGAGGGAAAAAGCTTCGTGAAAACTTTCCGCATAAAAATTAACTTTCATAATTAAGGACAATCGCTGCATCGGCTGGTCGGGACGGACAACCCCAAAACGGAAACAAGACAGAGTGGGAGAGGAAGAGGGAGAGAAAACGAGGATCGTGGGAACTTGTTGAGTCAACGGAAGTCCCCAAGCCCCCTCTGTCCCTTACTTTGTCCTGGGAACGCCTCGGATCGGCGGCTTCTGGCCTTGATTAACACTCGGGCCGTACCCTGGGCCCGGCAGGATCAACTAATTCGCCCACAACCGAATCAAAGGACCCCCAACTAGGCGACCGACCTCCTGGTGCAACCGACATGCTGCTCCTTCTTCTTCTTCGTCTTCGCCCTACATCGTTCTCCCTCTCTGTTGCTTCATTACCGAAATTACGGTCGAGGCATCGCATCGTAGGCCAAACACCAGGGCGATTCAGCCCTGGGTCTCCCACTTTGTCGCCCCTCCTCTCCCTCTCTCTGTCTGCCTGTCCGTCCGCCCTTCTGTCCAGCTGTCCATTCATTTCTCTCTCGTCGTCTCCGCCCCAGTCTGTCGCATCGGATTCTCCGGCCGGCCGACCTCATGGCCGTTGGCCGTCTGGCGGGAGCACAGGCCAGGAGGGGGAGAGAGGGGGAGGATGAGAAGGAGAGGGCAGGAGTGGAGGGACTGGGGTCAACCGGTTGCACTGTCGAGTCACGTGACCTGTCAAAGATATTAAAGCAAATAATCCGGGCGAACATTGAGCCCAGTTGTCGTGACCAAAGATCGTATCGTCGGCCCCGCTCTCACCCTCTCTCTCGCACAATTATCTCTCTCTCCCTCTCACACGCACACCGAGTAGTTTGTTCCTTTGGCGGCTGAAGATGGTGGCATCGATGGGTTGTTCTCGACATCTGGTCCTCATTTCTAAAATTGAATTCGGTCTTAAATTCTCGGTGAGTGGAGGGAAATTGTGATGACTTGCTATGTTAATTAAACCTCTTCCCGCCCCTCGTCCTCCTAGGCCTCCTCCTCCGTGTCCTCATCGTTTTTGTCATCGGTCTCGTCATCCTTTTCGTCATGGGTTTCCTCATCATGCTCTTCCTTCTCCTCATCGTTCTCCTCATCGTCCTCCTCATCGTTCTCGTCATCGTTCTCCTCATCGTCCTCCTCATCGTCCTCCTCATCGTTCTCCTCATCGTTCTCCTCATCATTGGCCTCATCACTTTCTCCTTCTCTCTCCCATTCACTCCTCATCTTCTCGCTCCATCCACCACCGACTACCTTAACGAGAACACGTTGTTGTCGCTATCGAGCCGGACTCGCTCGACTTGACTTGACTCGGCTTTGACTCGCACGTCCTGCCGTGGGCATCCCGGCCCTCTGGACATCCCTGGTCCCGTTCACGGCGTCGAGTCGAGTCGGGAGCGGGGGCAGGGCGGTGCACGCGGGCAGCAGCGTTCGTCATGAAACTAAGTCAGTGAACCAATTTAATAGATAACAAATAGACAGCGAGGCAGATCCACAGGCTGGGAAGAGAGGGGAAATCAGCGAGAAAGAGAGAGAGAGAGAGAGAGAGAGAGAGAGAGAGGGGGGGGGGTAGGAGGAGCAGCTCGACCGAACCGCCAGACATATCAAGCGACTGACAGACAGGCTGCCAGGCTCCATGTAGAGACATCGCGAGGCATGTTCAGGACATTCATCTAGAGAGAGGGGGGCGGAGATACAGAGAGAGGGATACGAAGAGAGAGAGACACAGAGGGGGAGAGAGAGAGAGGGAGAGAGCGCGGGAGACACGGAGAGAGTGAGATCGAAGCCCGGGCGGCGAGACAGCGCGCGTGTCAGGCAGGAGTGAATGATGTACGCGTAACGTTTATTGACTGGCAGCAGGGTAAAAATGACAGCCGACAACAACAACGACAACAACAACAACAACAACACCGACAACAACAAGCATGACCACGGCCGCGACAACAACAAAATCAAAGCTACAACAAATTAAACAACACCAACAACAGTAGCGAGACCAACAAACTGTTGCCAGCAACAACCGCGGCTGCAGAGGAACTCGTCGAGCCCGGCCTGGTCGAAGCCATCGAGACCTACGAAGGGACGTCCCAGGATGGTTGGGGGGAGCGGAAAGAGCAGGGGATGAAAAGAAGGAGGAGGATCGGGTTCCAATCGCAAAATCGCTCAGAGCTCAGAGAAATTTCGCGGTAGTCCTGACGAAACTCTCGGTGGCCGTCGACCCTGGCCGAGGTCTGCGGGTGCCGACCCGGTAGCCGTAGGGATCCTGAGCCCAGGCGCCACTTGCAGGACGATGGGGGAGCCAAGGAGGTGGAGCGCGAGGAGGAGAACCAAGAGCAGGACGAGCGAGGTAGAGGAAAAAGTGGTGGGGAAACGAGTGGCCGAGCAGGCGGCGGACAAGGATGATTAAAACGGAAGCCCAATGATTAAATGTGGACAGAGCGGAGACAAAACCCGAAGGACGAGGCTCGACGACGAAGGAGTGGAGATGGGCGAACGTGAAATGGAGCCAACACGAGGGCGGAGAGGAGAAAAGGCTGGAGAGAAGAGAGAGGAGTGCGCGAGATGGCAGTGGGAGAACCGAGAGCGTGACGTGTGACAGGCAGCCGGGCCCGGATCGCAAACAAGCAGGCTGCGGACAGGGCGTGTAATCGAGAGAGAGGGCGAGGGATTTCAGGGCGAATCAATGAAATATGATGGAAGGCCAGGCGTGCCGCGGGAGGGGACCGAGAGGGGAGGAGGAAGAGCTGCGAAGAGTTGGAAGCAATGGAGAAAAAATGTTGAAGCACGGCCGACATTGACCGTGAAGGCCAGTGGAGCCAGCGAAGGCGGAGTCGGGACGAGGCGAACGAGAGAACGCTGTGTGGGTGTGTGTGTGTGTGCCTGTGGGTGTGTGGTGGCGGTCAGCCGTCCTTGAACTCGTCCGTGGCGAATCCTTTGGCGTTAATCTCCACTAATTTGCTAGTGATTTTTCACAGGACCCTCGCCCTTTTCTCCGCCTCGGCTCCCGTGATGGATGCGATTGGCCGGGCGTCCTTTTAATTGACAGCTGCTGTGCGGCTGCGGCAACAAAAGGAACAACGGCGAGAACAACAACAACAACAACAACAGCAGCAAAAACAACTGCACAGCACTGAGAAAAAAACGAAGCAAATCTACAGCAATTGCCCGGAGAGCCGGACCTACAACAACAAGAGGCCCCCCCAACAACCACAACAATAAACATTAACCCTCGATTATGCGCTAAATTTATTTTTGAAGCAGGCGCACGAAAAATCTGTAGGGAAAAACAAAAACAACAACAACAATAATTGGGCAAATCCTTTGCTCCTTTCGCCTGTTGGCGGCTTCGGCCGGGGGTCAAAAGGTCCCGAATAAATATTGTTGTGGCGAACAACAACGACAACTGGAGCCACAACAACAACAACAACAACAACTGGGGCACACCATCGTTGGAGGAATAATTCAGGCGAAAGGAACATCCTTCGGTCTGGACATTTCTTTCTCCCTCCCTCCCTCGTTCCTAGTCTTCAGTTCTCCCCTTTCGTCCTTTCGTGGAGGGTCCTCGAGGGCGGCCGGAGGACGAGCAACAGGCCGAGGAGGGCCGAGTGAAGAAGCGAGGGCAGGACGACGACGACAGGCTGTCGGACGTGCGGAGGATTCGCTGGCGGAGCTTAGAGAATGCCGAATTCGGAATTGGAGATTTTTCTATTCGCAAATGCAAATGGAAGACGTGCGGGAAGCGGGGGTTGGCAGAGCGAGGGGTGAGGGAGGAAATTCTGAGGATTTCGAAATTCATGTAAAAACAAAAACAATTGCAAAAAGGAGATGAAAACCAAAGCCATCGCCGGTTGGAGCAAAGTGTAAAAATAAAGGGAGGACGTAAAACAATAACAAAAAGGATGATAACAACGATAACAAACAAATACAAAGACAAAGACAACCAACCAACACAGCGACAATGTACAAAATCGGCAAAAGGAGAAAAATCACGAAACTTCGAATCTGGAAGTGTTTTTTTCCTGAATTTCGTTGAAATTTTCAAAACCAATTCGTTCTTTGTGAAAGAACTGCAATCGCACGTGAATAACTGAAACTCCTATGAAACACAAAAGGGATTTTTAGGGAGATTTTTAAAAAATTTCGAAGTGATTTTTGTTTGCGATTTGAAGTTTTTAACATTTTCAACATTTCTGTCAATGGTTTTGAAACAAGAAAAGCACAAAAAATAACAAACAACAGAAACAACATCTGCTGCTGTCAAAATCGAAACAAATAAACGAATGAATGAAGCGTAAAATTGACAACAACAACGGGGAGAATTTCAGTGAATGACAACAACAACAACCACTACATTTAACCACGATAAATAGAGAAACAACAACTATCATCCATGACAAGGACAACAAGTTCAAGCCAACCAGTTGCAATTGAGAGCCAGAGCAACAAAGCGCGCGAACAACAACACCAGCAACATAAACATAAACAACAACACCCTCCGTACAGACAACATACAAAACAACAACAACAGCAATATTGGGAACCATTTTTTAAACAATAGTAATAACAGCAGCATCGACGTCTAAACAAGAGCAGCAACACCAACAGTCGGTTGATCCCCAATTGGCTGCAACAGCCGGGAAGCGACCAGCGGATCCGGTGGCGCGCGTCGGAAACACGCTGTCAGGACTTCCGTGCATTTAGCAGAGGAGGGCGGCGGATTCTACAAAGCGACCGCCAACGGACCGCCCGACGGAGCGAGGGATGGAGGGACGAGGGAAGGACAGGCGAGTGCATGGACGGATGAGTGGAAGGATGAATGGCTGGCTGAGCGGACGGCGGATAACCGATAACGGATTGCATTTAATTTATTGCTCGTGCAAATTAAATCAACTCCACACCGCACCGCAGTGCGAAACAAACCCTCGTCCCGCCCCCGACCGCCCCTCATCCCTGGCCGCTCCCGCCACCGCAAACAGCGACCGCAGACCGTGGCCGCGGCCGCTGGACGCCTTTGTTTAGCGGGCAGTTTATTAAAATGGCCAAAGCTGAATTCGGGCCCAAACCGAAACCGGCGGCCGAAACGCAGCGGCGTGACATCACGCAAGGGGCGAATTAACGACGTGGGGGCGCCAATGCATTTGCATAATGAGGAGGAGGCGGGGGGCGGGGGGCATCGGCTGACCGCGGGCGCTGCTCAAAGCGAACTCGGCTTCGAATGCAATGAGGCAGAGCGCGATTTTGAATTGAATGAAGAGAACAATAAATTAAATTTAAAAAAATCATGCTCCATTCAATATTCCCATATCCAAGCTTTCAGTCAAATCACAATTTTTAAATGTAGAAAAAAAACTCATTTCAAAGAGGACACAACTAGAAAGAGAATTGAAAGAGGGAAAAACAATTCAATCGCAGAATAATGAAGCCTGTCGTATGCGAAGAGAATGGCGAAATATTTCAAATTTCAATGGCATTCAAAATATTGAAAGCCTTTGGCGAAAACACAAATTCTATACAGCAAATTCAATGGAAAGAAAAAAGAACAAATGGAATTCGATGTTTTTTTTGAATTTATTCTGTTACAGCAGAAATTTTCCATCATTCTTGAATTAATAAATTGGTGAAATTTTTAAAAATTTACATTTTTAAATATGACCAAAGTGCCAAAAGGTTTCCGAAATTTGTAAAAATCCTTCGATAAACTGCTGATGGAAATGCGACCTGGAGGGAGGGCGTCGGGCAGCGGCGCGAAGTGAAGTCATTGAAATTGTTCCGGCCGCGGGGAAAACAAGAGAACACACACACACACACACACACGAACGCACACATCCGCAGGCCGTGGCGAAGCCCGACTCGGGCCGTTTCCGGTTCCGCATGACCGGGCGGCGTGGGCAGGACGACGACGATAATTCACGTTAATTTCGTTGTGTGCGGTCCCTGGCCCTGCACCTGGACGCGGGGCATACGTGTGACAAAAAACAACAACAACACTGTAGCGACAGCGACACAGGTGACCCGGAAGTGCGCGCGGTTTCAAAATAAATTATTTAAAAAAGCGCATTTCCGGGCGACAAGTGCGAATTTCGTCGGCTCGCCGCGGGCGGGTCTTCGGAGAAGGGTAGGGAGGGGTGGCGGGGGGGGGGGGGGTGGTTGTGCGGCAGGATGGGGACGTGTCGGAAATGATGATTAAAACAAAAAGTGCAACAACGGCAGCAGCGACAACGAAGTTGACAACGGCGACAATAACAGAAAAATATAAACTCGATGCGGAATTCCTCGAACTTCGTGCGGCCGCCGCTGCCGACCCCCCGCGACGCCGACGTGACGGCGACGACGCGCCGGGACGGAACGGGACGGGAGTGAGAGCGATGGAGACAGCGAGTGGGGGCGAGGGGCACGAGGAACGCGGAAATGAATGAAAAGTTGTAAATTTATTCAAATGCAAGTGCGAAGCGAGGGGCGAGGAGACCGAGAGAGAGGGAGAGGCAGAAAGAAAGTGGGAGAGGGGGAGAGAGGCAGAAAGAGAGAGCGGCGGTTAACCCGCGGCAGGAGTGAAAGTGACAGGGCGATGGCTCGGGGCGGCCGCATTAGGAAAATGACCGAAAGTTCGTCCGTGCGGCGAACGTGTTGCGGTCCCTGTTCGACTTTGTTCGACGCTCGCGGTCGCTGCATACTTTGAGGCGTCTGACGAGCGGCGACGCGACATGGGGACAACAACAACGACAACAACAATTACCACAACGACAACAACAACAAAAACAGCTATTGCAATAACCGACGTCTGTGTCGAGTTCGGCCGCCGCACGTTTCGTCGCTGCCGCGTGATTCAAGCGCGATTTCATGTTGTTGCACTTGTTGACGTGGCTCCTCTTTCGGTCGTGACCCTCGCACTCTCGCTCCCTCCCCACCGACCCTCGACCGCCCGGAGCGACCTCTGCTCGCGCCACATGTGGAGCCCTCGAAATGTTCAACCCGAACTCCGAACTTTGAAGCGGTTCCCGGCCGCTCGTCATCGAATTTTAATTCAAATCCAACCACGGTTCTCGCTGTTTCCGTGCCGCCGGCGCCTCCAAATAAGGGCGAATCGAATTTTGCATGGATTTGAGGTTTTTCGATCCAATCGCCGTTCTGGATTGGATTAGAGAGGGAATTTCAAGGTGTTTTTTTATGAGTTATTTTTCAAATGAGTTCTAGGGAGGTGGGGTGGAGGTGTAGTTCGAAGGTTTGGGGCCAAACTGGGATTTTTCGATATCTTACTTTAAAAAATATTTTTTTACCTCACGTTGATTTGACAAAGATTTTGTTACCTTCAGAGAAAATCTCCTATTTTTCCTGCATCGAGGTACATCGTTTTATGAATTTATTCCTTTTCCATACAAGTTCATTGTTGACTTATTGCGAAAACGGAAGACATTTCATTCGTCTATCTGTTTCCACTTCGAGGCCTCCCATGCGAATATCTCGTCATGTCCATCTGAGTCTGTCTGTCATCTGAGTTCGTCCTTGGCCAATTGTTACTAGTTCGAAAGTCCTCCGTCGTCCTCCGGAGCGAAGGATCCTTGGGTACTTTGTGTCATCTCTTGTCTCCGGTCTCTTGTCTTGCCACCGTCCGCCCCCTGCGGAGGCCGTGATCGATCCGAATGTGGAGCCCGGGTCCGCGGCGCCCGCTTGGTCAGCGTCGTAAAGTTTCTAATTGAATGCGATTTCCGAGGCTCGAGGGAGAACCGGGGACGTGAAAAATGTCGGATGTGAAAAAACTCGATTTCAGTACACCGGGAGAAAATCCACGTCAATCCCGCGATGTTGCACAAAAGCGCAATCGCCAAAAAAAATTGCCAACAATCTCCTCGATCCGCAAAACTTTTCGCAGTGTAAGGGGGGAGGTTGTTGTCGAGCTGAGCGGAAGTGCCATCGTTTCAAATGAGATGGAAATTAAAATTTATGACCTTCAATTAGGCGGAAGCGGACATGTGGAAGCGAAGACCAGTCGCAGTTGAAACTTCAGGGTGTGACTGACGGCTTCACCCTGACAGCGGTGACAGTTCGGGAAGAGCAAAACAACAACAACAAGAACGCAAAAGACCATGACAACAAACAAGCCCAGAACAACAACAACAACAACAACAAAAACAACAACAGCCAGTTGCCTCAAGTCAATGAAATCGTCAGCAGGACTCGACGTCAGCAGCGCTTGGATGGAGAAACGCCAAAGGCGAGTGCGGCGACAGCAGCAACTGAGCCTGGAGCAATAGCCATATGAGCAACAACAACGACAACAATGAGGGGACAAACAGAAACTGCAACAACAAGGGGGAGGGGGGGGGGTGTTGGAATGTATGAGACAAAAACAACAACAGCAATAGGAGCAACGCCGGCGGTAACAACGTCGTCAGCGGCAGCAAAGACAACGACATCATCGTCGGTGGCGGCAGTGACAGCAGAAACAACAACAACAACAACAACAGCAACAACAAAACCAACAACAGCAAGACAAGACAATAACAACAAAGCAAGAACAACAAACACAACGACAACGACATCCTCATCAATGTCAGCGACAGGACGACAGAACGATGGACAGGACGAGGCAGGCACGAGGTTTTAAAGTGATCACTGCCGTTGTTGTTGTTGTTGCTGTTGTTGTTGCTGTTGTTGTTGCTGTTGTTGTTTGGAGTTGTTGTCATGTTTGTTGCATCTGTTGACTTTGAAGTCGAAGTTGTCAACGCATCGCGACTAACGAAGGTTCCACCGAAATAGAATCCAAAGGCAGTCGACGGAGGCCCTGGACGCATGTCGACGTGGACGGGTGTTGCGGAGGACAGAAGACAACAATAACAACAACAAAAACAACAACAACAACTACCAGCATCAGAAATAACTAGCAATAACAACTGGAAGCACCAGCGATGAGACCGCAGTCAAAACTTGCGACACGAACCTCGGACAAACGCCGGCTGGGATGGATTGGGTGGGTGAGAAAGAGATGGAGGGGTGAGTCGAGGGAGGAGTCGAGGGAGAGGAGACGAGGTAGGAGCCGAGGGAGGAGTCGAGGTTGGGTCGATGAAGGGATCGCGGAGATCGTGGAGAAGAAACTGCACGATTCCATTTGGTTTGGGCAGGACTTCAGAACTCGGCAAAAGACGAAGCGATGGAAGTGCGAGCGAGAAACAAAACGAGAGTTGAAGAATAAAAACAATCCACACTGAGAAAGGTGGGAGTTTTGAGTGGCTCCAGAGGAACGACGAAGCGCCGAAAAGCAGAAGAGCAACAACAATCATGACAACATCCACAGCGACCACATCGACAAACACCGAGCAACAGGGCGTCCTGCAGGGTCTGCCACGGGCACACAAACACACACGCGTACTCAAATTCACCCACACCTATGCAGAGCCTCCGTCACACACACTCGGTCCCTCATCCTCTGAGTCGCTCTCTGACTCTTCCACTTGCCCTCGCCCTCGCCCACTCGTCGGACGCCTCGACCGGCCCCGGCTCGAGTCGCGTCGAGTCGAGTCGCGTCGCTTCGAGTTGAGTCGAGTCGAGTCCTGGCGTCGTAAGTCCTTTGTCTTCCGGCGCTTCGTGCGAGCGCCGGCTTAATGCGACAGCCGCGCTCATCCTCGCCGCAAGGGCTGCATCCGTCCACTTCGCTCCACGTCACCGCCTCGCCAACTCCTTCGCTGGGTTCCCGCCTCCTTGTCGCCCGCCTCCGCACCTCTCGGCTTCCTCGCGCTCTGCTCTGGCCGTCCTCCTCTGGCTTCTCCCTGCCCTTGCTTTCGCTCGTCCTCCTTGGTCGTTCTTCCCTTCTTCCCCTCGTCCTTCAGTCCTTCGCCTCTCATCCCGTCCTCCTCCGTCCCCTCGTCCTTCTCCTCATCTGCCCTTCGTCCCGCCCCCTCGTTCGCCTCGCCCTCCTCCTCGCTTGCCAGTTGACTTTCGCCTGATCCTTGGTGGCTGCTCCTGATGTGGCTCGCGCTGGGGCTCGTGATGGGGTTCAACACGTTGTTGTTGAGAAATTGCTGTTGTTGTTGTTATTGTTGCTGCCGTTGTCTTTGCTGTATCTCTGGTAGTTTACAAGCTTGTCCTCGTTGTAGCTTAAGCCAGCGTTTAAGCATTAGTGTGATTGGCTTCGCCCTCGTCTCGTCTCGACTCGTCTCGACTCCTTCATATTTTCCTCTCTCCCACTCGCTCCTCCCTCATCCTCATCGCAGCCATCGGGTGGCGGTCGTCGGCGTCGTTGGCGTCGTTGTAAGCCGAAGGGAAATACGTTTTAATCCTCGGCAGAATCTGGCTCTTTCCGCTTCCCGACATGTTGGCGGATGGATCGTCATGCAAGTGCGTGGGGTGGGGACTCTATCTGTGTGTGTGGGTCTGCATGCATGTGTGTGTGTGTCTGTGCTTGTGTGCGTGTCGGATATTAATATGTCGAAACCCAATTACAGGGTGCCGCCGTCGTAAGCCGTGGGACTCGAGCGACTCGGGCGACTCGGGCGCCTCTAGTGTCGAAGGATTCGCTGCTGATGAACTTCGTCATGGCCTACAGCGTCCCTCGCTCTCCCTCTCTCAAGCGTTGTCTCCCTCTTCCTCTCACTGCCTTCCTCAAATTTGTTCGCAGATTTCGGTGTTAAATTGTCGGATCCTCGGAGGGAATCTCGTCATCTCGGGAGTCTCGCTTTACTTCGTTGTTGGTCTAATTGGGATCTGCTTGTTGTTCTTGGTTTTACACATGCTGTTGTTGTTGTTGGTTTAACTGCCACTAACGCTGGTGCAAAGCCCTTGCATGCAGACGGTCTTCGTTCGGATCCCGTGCTGGTTGGGATTGGGAAATATTTCGGAGTTACGGCTTACGTCGGTGTCGAATGAATTGAAATTAATTCCACATCTATTGATTCACTTGCTTCATTTTTTGTTAATTAACAATAATTTTATGCATAATTCTTCAAGCAATTTTTCATCTAATTGCACATGATTTTTGGAAAATAGGCTTAAATAATAAAATGTTATTTTAAAACAATTGTCTTTTAAATTTTGTAGGCTAATTTTTCACTAATTTCTTATTAAATTTGTTCTGAATTTTTCGCTTATATGTTCAGATAAATATTTTTTACTATTTTTTTCACTTCGGTTACTTCATTTTACTTCTTTCTTGTCGGTTACTATTGTTGAACTATTTGTTAATAATTTCATATCTTGATTTTTCTAAGTTCTTGCATTTTCTCCCTATTTTATTTCATAATTTCTTCACTATTCTTCACTTAGTTCCTCACCAATTTCCTCAGACTTCTCTTCTCGTCCTTTGCGTTGACTCCTGCCTGTACTCGAGCCCCATCACTCCATCTTCTGCAGCCTCTCCATCCTCAAGAAGCACTTCAGCATCCCCTCATCTCCACAGCGGATCACTTTCTCCTTCTCCGGACCACTTCCTCCGCATCCCCAACACCCTCGAGCCCCATCCGATGCGCCCTCCTCCTCCTCGTTATCCGCCCAATTGAGCCCGAGATCTCGGCGTCCTCTTCGTCGGTCTCCCTCCATTTGCTCCAAACTGTCGCCATCGTCCCTCCTTGCCCTACTCCTTCCTGCACCCCATCCAAGTTCGTCCTTTTCCCCTTCTTTTCCCGGGGTCCCTCGTATCCGGTTTCCTCTCATAATTGCGACCATTTGCTGTTCTGCCCACCGCCCTCGGTCCTGTTCATCCTCCTCGTTGTCCTGTTCGCTGTCGTTTCCTCGAGCCCTTCTCGTCGTCCTCGCGCCTCCTTCCCGCGTATTGATTTCACATCCTTTCTTAATCTTATCCTTCTTCGTCTACAGCTTCGGGTGCGTCGCTTCCGACGTGTCCTGTGTCCATCTTTGCTCGGTTTCCACATCGCATCCTTCCATCCCTTCGTCATTCCTTCCGTCCATCCGCCTCCCTTCCTCCTGTCCATTCCTTCGCCTCTCCTTCCTTCCTTCGGTCTGCCCGTCCTTCCATCCGTCCATTCGCACCCCCCTCGACTCCATTTCTAACATTTATTGTGCCAATTTCCGCAAATCGATTCTTCCAGCTACGAATCGTCGCCTCCTCTCCCTCCACGCATAGTTTCCGCCTTGTGATGTCCTGTCACGATCCCATCGCCTGCCACTGGTCACTCGTGGTCAGCGGTCGGCTGTCGGTCGTCCTCATCACCGCCTCCTGTCTCGTTAACCTCGTCCTCTCTCCGGATGAACCACTGTAATCGGTGTCGCTGTCGGAGTCCACCGCTGGCCGGCCACGCCCCTCCAATCGCTTCCACCCTCGCCTCCAGCATCGATTCCTCACCATCGCCTCTTTACCTCTTCCTCAGCCAAAGTCCTGGGGTCGTCCTGTTGGCCTTTGGCTACTGGGCGATCAGCAGATCAATGATCGGAAAATGGTATTGAACTAAAAGTTTATTGATCTTTTAAATTAATTAATAAATTGATCGCCAAATCCTTGAGCAGTTTTCTAAAGGAAAATGTTTGAGTCAAATCAGCCTCGAGAAAAGAACTACTTAAAAAGCCTCATCCACAATTGGGTGGGAATTAATTAAGCCACGATACTGTAGCAAGAGAAATTTAAGGAAGACGAAACGCGAGGGCGAACTTGGTCGTAGACTTACGAGCGAGGACCGAGATCAACCAAGATGGACCGAGGGCAAGAAGGAGGAGGACATGGGGAGAGAATTATGACTGGTAAATAACAGAGCGAGGAGGACGATTGAATGGCCCGAGGACATTTTGCGGTTCATCAGATCTGAATCCCGCAGGACGCCCTTCGCACCCCGAGCAAACACTTCGCAGGCGAAACTGGTCGTCGTAATGAGTTTCGATATTTACTCTGAGGCCACTCGAGTTGATTCCACTTTCATGGACATTAAGTACAAGTCTGAGTCCGAGTCCGAGTCTGAGTCTCTGGCCAAGGGCCACGGGCCACGCTCGGCACATGATGCCGACATCCATCCATCGTTTCATTCAACCATCCATCCATCCACTCATCCGTCCGACGATCCGCTGCCCATCAATCTGTCCACTCAGTCGGCTCTAGGGACTCGTTGGCCGCATCGGTTCTGGGAATTCACTCTCTCTCTCTCTCTGTCTCCATCCTGCTCCTTTGGCCGACTCTGTGCTCTCGGAATTCCGGCATTTTGGAGCCGAAATAATACGAATGAATTTTCTTCAATTTAATTTCCCGTTCTCGAGGTTTTCCTTCTCTCTTTTCCCTCCGGCCCTCGCCTCGGCTGTGGGTTAAGCGCAGTAACCGATCGATTTCGAATGTCCGAATATCCGACGTCCTTCAATGGTCCCTCTGTCTCTTTCTATCGCCCGTTTTCTCCTCGTAAACAATGCAATTGTCAGCCCTATGAATTAGGCATCGATATTCAAATATTCGCATTCCATTTAAATTCATCATTATCGCAAACACACACACACACACACACAATCTAGACATGCGATTCACACACATGCTCATCACACACATGCACATCACACACATCGAGATCTCATTGAAACTCCAATTAACGCCTTTCGCCATCTGCCTCGGCGCTGCCGGCGGTCGTCGCTCGTGTTGCTGCCACTCGTTGCCATCATCGCCATCGCCATCACCGTCATAATCAGCTTCATGGTGGTCATCATCGCCGTCACAGCTCTCATGATGAGGCCGTTGTTGTTGGTCTGCTGGTCTGCCTCCTGATCAACGATTGTCCATTTACAACTCATTGTCCTCGGCCGGCGAATTTCAAAAGCCTGCATGTAGTCAAATTCGCTATCGTCGTCAGCGTCATCTCCACCATCATCAGCACCTTCATCCCCACCACCACCACCACCATCGTCATCATCACCATCCCGTAATCTCACGATCGCCGGCGAGGATTCTCTTCTCAATTATCGTCCCGCTAAACTCGTTGAAGTCCTTCCTTCCAATTAATCCCATTATGAGTCGGTCTCGTTGTCACATCCTCCCCCTCGCTCTCGCTCTCTCTATTTCTACTTCTCTCCCTCCTCCCTTTTCGCATCACGCCAATAATTCTGCTTCTACTTCGCTACTCTGGCTATTTAAACCACAGTCACCCTGTGTCTGCCACTCGCTCCCTCTCTCTCCCCCCTCTCTCCCCCCTCTCTCCCCCTCTCTCTCCCCCCTCTCTCTCTCTCTCTCTTTCTCTAACTCTATCTCTCCCTCCCACTCGCTCTCCCCCAGCGAAATGTTCGCTCACTTTCGAATGCACTTCGGAACTGCTCTTCATGTGAAGTCGTGGGACTGTTTATCTGTACATGTGACTATTAATGTGCATGTAAATGTGTGTGTGAGTGATTGGGAGTGTGTGTGAGTGGGCGGGATCACCATGGGATGGTGTCTGTTCTGTGTTCGTGTGGGTTTCCATTCATTTTCCGCTTGCGTTCACGAATCAAATGCACTGATTGAGTTGTTTTCAATTCTGCTGCTGTTGCTGTTGTTGTTGGTATTATGTGTTTTGTTGTCGATGATTTCGTTGTTGTTATATTTGTCGTAGTTATTGTTGTTGCTATCGTTGTTGCTGTTGCTGTTGCCGTTGTCATTGCACATTCCATTGCTGAATCCTGCGTCCATAGAAATTCATAATACACGTTGGCAACGCAATCAACGTACGGCTTCGCCTTGCAGGCGGAGGAACAGGGAACGGAAGAGACAGGGAGAGAGAGAGAGAGAGAGACAGAGCTCAGCTCCCCATTGAAATCTTATCCTGAGCCGGCTTCCTGTCTCTCTCGATCTGCCTCGCTTCGCCCAGATCTCTCTCCTTTCACTTTCGCTGCCACACCTTCTCGCATCTTGTTTCAGCGGGAATCTTTTCACCATCACCCAATGCATTCCTCGCTTCCCTCCGCCCCAACCTCCTCCCCCATCCCTTCGTCTTCCCTGCCCTGCCTCTCTACGGCTTCATTTTCCACCTGAAGCTCCCGAATTAAAGTCATCCAAAGCCTTTTCAGCAGTTGGCTTCATTTTGCGATTACTTCACGTTTTTGGAAGTTATTCATTCCACTCCCCTACATCCTCTGTAATTCCGCTCCCTTCCTCACCCCTTTGCCTCCCGGTCTCTCTTTAATCGCTTCTCCATTAATCATGGCTCGTAATCGCATAAAAATCCTGCCACCGTCGTCCGTCGTCCGTCGCCCACGATCTCCATCGACTGCACTCATCCTTCGCCGGCCCCTCCTTTTTCTCTATTTTTCCCCCGTTTTTCAACTGCTCCGTCATCCTTCTGCTCGACGTGTCCTGCCTCCCATCTCATCCTGATCCTCGATTCATCCTGTTCGTCCTTCTTCGCACCTGTTCGTTTGCTTCTTTTTCGCTTTTGACCTCTCCATCGACGCCCTCTCTCAGCGCCTCCTGCCTCCAGCTCTTTTTCCACTCTCTCCGCCTTCCCGACACTCCTTCGGTTTTTGCCACTCAGCCTCTTCTTCGCCGTCTCCTTTCCCTCCTCATATTCCTTCTCTCTCTCTCTCTCCTCTTCCCCTCTCACTAAGTAGTTCTAAGCTGTTGTTTGACTTTTATCGGACACCTGCTGTCACGCCTGACGCTTGCACTATTTTTCATTTCCGCTTCCACTATCGATGTTCTTGTTCTGCTTTCTGTTGTGTTTTGTTGCTGCTGTTATTGTTGTTGTTGTAGTTGGCGCTGCCATTGCGATTGCCGCCGCCGTCAATTGCGCTTCCGCCTGATTGAGCGCCAGCCCTCGACGCCGCCGAGAGGAGCGGCCGGGGCGATGAGTGATCGGCCACCGTCCTGGACAGGGCAGGACGCGGTGAGCCGGCCAATGAACAGGTGGATGGACAGACAGACAGGGAGGGAGGGAGGTAGGGAGGCGGAGAACGGACGGACGGACGGACGAGCGACTGGACAAAGGGTATCGAGAACTCTTTGATTCTTTGTGTGCTGGTCGCAATGGGCGATGTAGAAGTGGTTGTTGTCGTGGAAATTGTTGTTGTCGTGGAAATTGTTGTTGTCGTGGAAATTGTTGTTGTTGTGGAAGTTGTTGCCGCACTGTTGTTGTCAAAAGTTCCCCACTCGCCCCCTCTCGAACTCCTCCCGCCTTTGGCCCTCCTTCTTTCTGTTCGAGCCACTCGCCCTCTTTCTCCTCCTTCGCTACCGCCTTCCCCTGCGCCTTATTCTCCACCTCCTGCTCCTCTTGCTCTACCGTCTTCTGCTGCTGCTCCACCTCCTACTCCGCGAGCCCCCCTTGCGGCGACTCCTTCACCAGGACTAATTGTTAGCAACTTGTTGTTATCTCTTGATCCTGGCTGCTCCCCCTTCCTCGCCGATTCCTCGCCACGAGTCTCTTCGGCCGTCGCTCGGTCGATGCTTTGTTCGTTCTCCAGTGGCGATTGTTGTTGTTGAACTCGCTTGTTGTTGTTCGATTTTCGTTCGTTCTCGTGTTTGTTCTGCTGTTATTTTTGTTATTGTAGCGACTGTGCTGGTTGTTGTGGTTTTTGTTGTTCTACCAATAATTGTTATTTTCGTGATTTTTGTTTTTGTACCGATTGTTGTAATTTTCGTGTTGTTGTTGTTGTTGTTGTTTTCTTAGTGATTTCGTGCTCTCTGTTGTTTTCGTGGCTCGGCCTGTGATTGGTGTTGGTTGCACTTGTTGTTTGTGTTGCGCAGTGGTTCGAGTTGTTGTTGCTGTGATTCTTCTTGGGGTTGTTGGTGTTGTTGTTGTTGTCGTTGTTGTTGTTGTGGCAACCACTGAAGCGTTAAACGAAAAATTATCGAATTAATTATTCAACGCGAACGAGCGAACCCACAATCGATGCGATCGATCGAATAAACAGAGAGATAAATTTCTCTCTCTCTCACTCTCAGCCCCCCTCCCCCCCATTTCACTCTCTCTTTCCTCTCTCTTCTTCTCTCCCGTCCTTTTCTTCGCCTCTCTATTTGCCCTCCTTCTCCCACCCCATGCTTCGCCGCGTTCGCTGCCGCCGTCTGAGGCGTCTGAGTTTCGCCCCGCTCCCTCCCTCTCCCACTGAGGGCACTAGTGTGTGTGTGAGTGTGCGTGTGTGTTTTCGCGTCTCCTCTCAAGGGTGGCGCGGCTTCTCCAATTATTCCTCTTCTTCTTCCCACTTCCTCCTTTGCTCCCACCGTCCGCTTCCCTTGGCGTCCTGGCGGCGTTGTTTGCCTTGCTGTAAGTTCGAGCCACAGGGCTCTTGTTGTTGTTGTTCTTGTTGTTGTTGTTGTCTGAATGGAATGGTGGACAGGAAATAGTCTGTCCCTCTCTCGCGCCGTCTCCCGCTCCCCTTCTAACTGATGTGTTTTCAGCGGCTTCGTGGTCGATATATCATGTCCTCTGGCTCCTCCACCTCCACCTCGACCTCCTCGGCCTCCCCGCCTGCCCTCGCCGGCAACGAGGTCAATTGCCGTTTAACAATCGCCCATTGTTATTAATATTGCATCGAGCATGTCCTCAACGCACACAAGCACCCGCACTCACACACGGGTGCTGCGTGTGTTGGTGTAGGTCGCAATTTAATTGCATATTTATTTGCCTCACAAACTCGTGAAAACGGCCTAACAAAGCGGGAGCTCGAGGGGGCCGAGAGGGCGAGGGAGAGGGATGGAGCGAAAGGGGCCCGAGAGGGCAGAGAGGGCGATTTTTAGTCCCACCAATGGGCATGTTATTTCACAATTAGACGCAATTAATGCCGGGAATTAATTAAGTGGAAATCGCAACGAGAGTCGCGTCCACGGATCCCGAACCCGCCTCAGCCCCCGGGCGTTGCCGCCAACGTCCAACACCCATGTCCTGTCCATGTCCTCGCGCGACATGCGAATCGGCGGGCCGTCAATAATTCATGCAATCCAAATGGGAGCAGGCGAGCTGAGGGCGAGTGGTGGGAGAGGCACGAGCAAGGAGAGGGAGCCAGAAGGACAGGAAGTGAGAGAGGAAGTGGGAGAGGAGAGGGAAAAGGAAGGCGAGGGCGTCAGGGAGCCCCGCATTGTCATCGGCTGTTGAGGGACCGACGAGGGGAGGAAAACGATCAACATGAGGGATGAAAGTCAAAGTCAAACGCAAAATCGAGGATCGAGAATGGTTCGAATTATCCAGGGAGTGAGACAGAGAGCGGGAGCGAGAGAGGGAGATTCGCACGAGTCTCTCGAGAAGAAGGGAAGCAATTGTCGAAGACGGACCCGAGAAAGTCTTTCACTCCCTCATCTGTGAACATTCGACTCGAAGATGCCTGACTAAACTTCGATTTATTACAAATTGGGGTTTTTCGACCACAAGACTCGGTGCCTGGAGAGCGAGGCAAAGAGGGGCAGAGAGAGTGAGAGCTATAGAGTGAGAGGGAGATATTTGGAAGTTTGGTAATCTAATCCGATTTCCGCAGTCCTGAGCAGTGAACTTTTTTAATAAAATCATGAACGAACTTTCCACCATTCTCTCAAACCGAAACCGAGAGCGAAAGAGTGAGAGTGAGGAGAAGAACGTGAGGGCAGGAGGGGCTGAGGGCGAGTGGAGGGCAGTGGGAGTGAGCGAGATGGATGCTTCACACTCACTTAGCCAAACAGTCAATTTCGAGCGGAGCATGTGGCGTCAGGGACAGCGGTCGCCACACGTTCGCCCGAAAGTATGCAAAATTATTGAAAGCGAACATTCAATTTATTTGCATATTAACTTCTATGAAACTGGCAATGAACTGAAAAACAACGGCGTCCTCTCTCCCTCTCTTCCTCTCTCTTTCACACCCCCACGCCCCGCCCCCCTCCGCGGACGTCGTGACTTCCAGACGAGCGGCGCCAACCGACAGTGGGCGGAGTCCAAGGGCCAGCAAGGGGCGGGAAAGAGCAGGAGCGAGAGAGGAGAGAGAGAGAGAGATCGAGGGAGCGAGAGAGGGCGGGAAGGGCGTAGGGAGAGAGGGGGAGACAGAGAGTGGGCCGTAGAACAATGCGAGTAACGCAGAAATCAATAATTATTTCCATTTCATTAAATTTTGCAGACAGAAAAGAGAGAGAGGGAATCCCAGGGAAAGAGTGAGAGAGCAGGAGAGAAGTAAAAGGCAGAATGTAAGGAGAAAGGGTGGGAAGAATGGGAGGGGGGATGGAGAAGTTGAGGAAGGTCGAAGTGTGGGCGCGGCAGCGAAAGCGAGAGCGAGAGACGAGAAAAGCAGCCGCAATCTGTTTGCGCCAAGTGCGGCGAGTGAGAAAGAGAGAGAGAGAGAGTGAGAGAGGTGTTGACTGCGTCTGTGAGGGCGGTGAGAGCGAGAGCGCGGGAGGGAGAAGGCGAAGGACTCAGTTCGAGTCGACAAATTATGTTCTCACATTTTTCAAAATAATTTCGACATTTTCGCAACCTTTGGAAGCAGAAATTCTATTGCAATGAAACTTTCGAGCGGAAGAAGCCAGAGCAAGAGAGATAGAGAGAGTAGGAGAGAGAGAGAGATACAGATGCAGCGAGAGCGAGAGGTGGGTGGGATCGAGCGCTGGAGCGAACAATGAAATCAAAATATGTGAAGGAAACTTTTGCCGGGAGGAAGAGACGAGAGCGAGGCGGATTCGGCGACAATGGAGGACGTAGGGGCGACAGTGAGAGAGAGGGAGAGAGGGGGGAGAGAGGGAGACGAGTTGAGTCGAGTCCTTGGACCGAACCGAATCCGGGAAAGCATTGAACGCACATTACAAGCGGATTATTTACACAATTTTACACAATATTACACAGCGGACGAGGTGGAGAAGGGGGAAAAGAAGAAGACGGAGGAGGGGGCGTGGCTGGTGGGGCGGAATCCCATTGTCGTTTCCCGCCCCGACTCCCACGCAGGCAGCACGAAATGATTGCGGAATCTCGCGCTCAAAGGACGACGGCGTCTCGAAGACCGAAGTCCAAAGGCCGAGGGGGAAAAGACAGACAGAGAGAGACACAGAGAGAAGCAGATGAGGCGGGAGAGAGAGAGAGAGAGAGAGAGAGGGGGGTGAAGAGAGAGAGCTAGGGAGACAGAGAGTGAGACTCGTGGGCGGCCCGCGTTTGGCTTCGGCGGTTATTTCAACATTATTTTATTAACTCAACGTATCGCTTTCGCTTGCTCTGCCTCCCAAGGTCCTTGTGATTTTTCTACCGAACCATGCGTCCCCTCTCTCTTGCTCACTCGCTCTCTCGCTTTCTCCCCTCCTCTCTCCCCTCTCCTCTCCCCAATACCTTTTCCTCAATTCTGCCGTCCTCAATTCGATCACTTCGACTTCGCATCCCTGTCGTTTCTGCACCGTCCTTTCTCGGCTCTCCTTCGTTCCTGAAACTTCTCCGTTTCCGAGGAATCGTGACTCGGTCTCTCGCTCTCTCCCACTCTCTGTCTCTGTCGTTCAGTTGGTTTCTTCCGAAGCGCAAACAACGAAATCCACAGACACTGATTAAACAGCAGGAACGAGAGCGAAAGCGAAAGTTCGAGCCGAGGCGAAACGGAACGAAACGGAACGAAACGACAGGAAATGAAACGAAATGGGATGGGGAAAATCCCGAGCCGACGACGTCAACGCGAACGTGGCCCGGCGACGTGACGTAAGCGTTTAAGGAAATCAAATTTTCCCACCTGATTTTCATAATAATTCGTTTCCGGCCCTTTTTCTCGCACCTCCCACTTTTTGTTGTTGTTGCAGCCATTGTTGTCGTTGTTGTTGTTGAAGCTTCGCTTGTGAAATTTGTTTCGAGGAAGAAACAAAAAAAACACTCCTTTTTTCTATCCTCGTTTGAGTAGGGATTTAGTTCGTGATGTTGTTGGACTTTCATTTAACAGTGTATTTGTTGTTGTTGTTACTGTTGTTGTTCATGTTGTTTTCGGCCTGAGCAATTTGCATGGGAAATTCTTACAAAATACAAATACAAGGACCCACACAAACACACTTAAACACACTCTCAAATATTTTCATGTGCTCGCCTGAAAATGTCATGAATTTATTTATGCTGTCAATATTGTTGTCTTTTTCAAGTTGTTCCTCTTGTTTTGCATTTTTTTGTTTGTTTTCATTTTGAATAATTTTTCATATTTTCATTTTCTCATTTTTTATTTTTTTGTCTTTTTGCTCTCGTTTTTGTTCTTGTTTTCATTATTGTTCATGTTTTGTTTTGTTTTTTTTTTTAATTTTTTGTCCTGTTTTCTTTTGTTTCTTGTCCTGTTTTGCTTTCATTTTTTGTTTCATTTTTTGTTTCATGTGCTGTTTTCAGTTTTTTTTTTTATTTTCTTTCATTTTTATTTCTTAATTTACCTTCGCTCTGGATGTTGTTGTTGTGTCTTCGCTGTTTCTATGATTATTACTTCTGCCTTTGTTTGTACCTTGTTTTCACGTCTAGCCAGTGCTGGTGTTGTTATTGTTGCTGTTGTTGTTGTTGTCATTTAATGTAATTCATTAGGTTTACATGCATGCCATCATTTGACACGTGTGGATGTGTGAGTGCTGCGAGTGTGTGAGTCAGCTTTTTAGCTCGCTCTTAGTGTGAATCGATGTTCGTCCTCCCTCCCTCCCTCTCCCTGTTGCGCTCGCTCGTGTGGGGAAAAATTACAAATTCCCAGAGCGTGTCGCAGATTTTATCCAATTGTTGTTGCTGTTGTTGTAGTTGTTGCAGTTGTTGCTGAAGAATTCAATTTGATTTAAATATTTAAATTCGAGGCTCCTCCGCAAAGGACGAAAATATGTGTATGAATTTCATAATTTGTCTGTGTGAGCAGGTGGATGGTGGCGAGAGCGAGAGCGAGAGAGAGAGAGGGGAGGAGCGAGAGGGAGGGGTAGCACCGACAAACACGCATGGGTCGACGACTCCCACACAAGCAGCCGAAGGTGCCGACGAAGCCGGGAACGAGGCATCGTGGAGAGAGAGGGAAGAGTTTCATTTCCACAGAAACCGATGGCCCAGAAGACAGACGGCCAGACAGACAGACAGACAGACAGACAGACAGAAAGGGACGGATAAAAGGGCAGAGCAACAGTGATAAAATGACTGATAAAAGTCAGATAAAAGAGCGTAAAAAACTGAACAAAGTATCTAAGAAAAGACAGACCAAGAGACAGACGATGAGACAGACCAAGAGTGAGACGAAATGTCGGAACGAAAGTGAGACGAAGAGGTAGATAAAAAGTCAGACATGAGATTGATAAAAATATTTATGAAAATACTGACGAAAAGGCAGACAACAAGACGACGAAAAGGCAGACAAAAATTCTGACGAAAAGTGAGACGAAAAAAAGACGTAATGACAGATTAAAAGGCAGACTGACAAAAGGGCAGACGCAAAGACAGGTGGAAAGACGTAGAAAAGCAAAGCAAAAAAGCGGCAGACAGACCGAGAAACAGACGGACAGCCGTCCCTGGTCCCTGGCGCCGTTCGAAAACCGGGGTCATGGGGTTTTCGAATTTGGCTCAAACGAGACGCTGCAGACGCACAATTTCTGATGTGCTCGAGCGTTCAGGGACGAAGGACGCCGCAAAACAGAGACCAAGGAAAATCGTGAGTCCTTCGTCCGCCGATCCCAGGCACCGCCCACGCCCTGCGACCGCGGATCCCTCGGCAATCCTCCTAATTAGGCCTTGTTTTGGGAAACGCAGCAGTTTTCATCGGGTTCCCACGCCGAAATCCCGCAACGATCTGCGCTTTGGGGACTTGGCGAGACTCGGCTGCAGGAGCAGGGGGAGGAGGGCGGAATCGGGTGGGGGCGGGGGTTGCTCAGTGGGCTCGGAGCGAATTCCTAGGGCTTGAAAAGAGTTCACCAGGCCGGAATCGAATGGATTCAATGCACTTGCCATGGACTTTTCGGCCTTGCAACGAATTCAACACTGTAACGAGTTCGTTCCGAAAGGTGTGGGCATTTCTTGCGAATTTTCCTGAACATTTCTTTCCACATTCCGCCCTCATTTGCCGTAATTACGCACGGCATCAACAAAAAATACAAAAAGCGAACAGAAATACGAAAACACAACGACGTCGTGCGAAGAGTCGCAAAAGGAGCAGCCAGACCGAATTATGAAGCTGTTAGCCATTTAACTCGAGAGCCCACTCTCCCTCTCTCTGTCCCACCCTCCTTCGGCGTTGCCACTCAATGCTGTGCAGGCAGTCGACCTGCCTTCGCCCACCGCCCCCCGCTCCACGTGGGCTGCACTTGAGCGTGAAAGGCGCTAGCGAGAGGCGCTCAAAAGAGCAACAAAACGTGCAAATTGCAATTTTCAACAATTCCTTCCGGCCCTCGTGCCCTCCTCTGCAACCTCGGTTTTCGTCAGCCAGGTCTTCATCATCGTGATCTCCATCATCCTGCTCTTCATCGTCTTGTTCGTCATTAACTTGTTTTTCATAAACTTGTTCTTCATAAACTTGTTCATAGGCTTATTCTTCACGAGCTTGTTCTTCGCCATCTTCTACTTCATCATCGTCCACTTCATCACTCCGTTCTTCATGCCTCCTTCGTCATCATCATTTTCTTCTTCAGCATACAGCGCTTCATCATCATGTCCTTCATCATCTCGGTCCACGACCTGCTGCTTCCGCTCCGTCTCCCTGTTCTTTCTTTCGTCCTCGGCACCTTTCGACATCTTCGCCTGCTTCTTCATCTTATTCTCCTCTCTCTCTCTCTCTCTCTCCCTCTCTCCCTCTCTCCCTCCTTCTCGCACACGCTCTCTTTGTTTCTCTCGGTTTCTCTCTCCTCCCTCGCTTCCTCCGACTTTCATGGAAAATTAACTTTCATAGTCTCACGGCAAAAAGTTAATTTGCATGAGGTGGGCGGCGGGAGCAACCGAGGGAGGGGCGCGGGGTCTGGGAGGGGGTTAAGAAGGGGGTGGACGGGTGTCGGGTCGTGGCTGCGGGTTGGCGGCGTACGTAATCCACGGCGGCAACAACAACAGTAACAAATAACAAGCAAGTCGTTAAAGTGATTTTGTTATTGTTTTCCTCGTGTTGTTTTATCGGTGTCGTGGCTGTTGGTGTTGTTGTTGTTTTTAGAGTGAGTGTTGTTGTTGTTGTTGTTGGAGTAAAACTTGTTATTGTTGTTGTTGTAAATAATACATTATTGCCGTGCATTTGCCCTGAGAGCGATTTTTCACTAAGCCCCAACACAGACACACACACGCACGCACACACCCACACAACTATAACAAATGCGCCCCACGGCCTGTTATTACGAGTTCAACTATATTGGGGTGTGTGTGTGTCTCTGTGTGTGTGTGTCTGGCTCTGGGTTCCACCGGAAACTGAAGTGGAAATGCTGGGAGAATTTATTGCAGATTTCATGAAACTTCACTTTCGCAGTTCTGCAGTTCAAGTGCTCGCAAACAAAGTTAATGAACTTTTCATATTCCGTCGTTGGTTTATTCTTATTGCTGCTGTTGTTGTCACTAGGTGTTGTTGCTGGTCTTCTCGTTGTTGTTGTTGGATCCGCCTGCTTAAAGCGCTTCGCTCACGCATTTGGCTGGCAAATTATAAATAATTATAAATTTTAAAGCTTCATTCACTCCCCCAAAAACAACTCAACATCGTGCTCGAGTCCACAACACGGCTGACAATGGGCGTGGTCGATCCACCGATCGATCCGATCCGATCCGATCCACCAGCAACAGGTCAGCGTCGAGTTGGAGCCTCTTCCAAGGCTTTCGTTGGGCATGAAAAAGCACGAGGAAAGGCGAAGGAATGCCAGACACAGGAAGAGTGAGTGGCAGAGATGGAGCGAGACAACGTCTTCCAGGGGAAAAATCAACACATGCGGTGCGGCATCGGGTTTTCTCGGAAGGCGCCGAGGGCACCTGATTTGCTGCTCCTGCTGCTTCTGCTTGTCAGTCTTTATGGCGCCGTGCTAAATTATGTGCTGAAAAGCGTATTCCGACTTAATTTAAGCCTGACTTTTTTAACCATCCCAACCACTCCCTCCGGCCCTGTCGTCCCTCGTCCCTCGTCCCCACCAGCTGCCTCCCTGTCGCTTTTATTATCTCCACCCTGCCCAGGTCGTCTCAATCCGTTTCCCACTCTCCACCTCCGTCCCTTGGCCGCCTCTGGTTTCCACTCGGGTTCTCTGGTTCTTGGCCTGGTTCTCGCTCTGGCTCTGGTTCTCGTTGTCGGTGTCTTGTGTAGTATTTTTGTGATTTTATAGCTTTGCATAGTTTACAAAATTTATGTTGTATTTGCATAAATTTCTCCTGGGAAATCGCAATCGCTCGAAGGATCCCACACAAGCCTTACACGCTCACTCCCCGGTTCGCCATTTATCTAACAGTTTTCCCTTCTCTTACCCATTTCCCTAACTCACTCTCCCCCTCTTTCCGTCTCTCTCTCTCCCTCTCTGCTGACCAGTCGTTTCATGGCTCAAACGGCCGTCCGTCCGTCCGTCCATCTGTCCGTGGGTTCATTCATTGTTGTTTGGATAATTTAATGCTCCGGAGCACCTTGAGCTGTTTGTTTAGCTTTCAAGTGATTCCCTCCACAGCCTTCTCACTCCTCTCTCGCTCTCGCTCGCTCTCTCCTTCAGTGGCTCCCTGTCTTTTGGCCTTTGGCACCCTTCGGACCATAAAAAGCGGAGAATTACGTGGCCGACGATGGCGAGGGTCTGGCGAATGTTGTGTAGAGGTGGTGGTAGTTGTTGTTGTTGTTGTTGTTACTGTTGTTGTTGTTGTGGTTGTTGTGGTCGGTGGCGGTGATGAGTTCGCCAGAGGCTAATTGAGATATATGCGACAGAGTGCGGGAAGAGTCCAGAACGTATTTGGCCAAGAGATTTATGCGAAAGGCTTTAATGAGCTCTCGACGGGTGCGAGAGGGAGAGCGGGGGCAGCCAAAGGTGGGGGGAGAGAGAGTTGGAGAACGAGAGTTGGATGAGAAAAATGGGGGCGATAACAAGTCAGAGGCAGTGCAAGAAAGCGATGCCGACCGCAAAATCGAACCAGGAGTGCCCGAAAGAGCACCTGAGAAAGAGAGGGGGGCAAACGGAGGGAGAAAGCGATAACTAGACAGCGAACACATTTACATGAGGCCATGAGATGTGAACAAGCAGCAAAATCCTTGCCTAACCGCAGGATCCGAGCGAACGCCAAATCGATGACGAATTTAATGCACGGAAAACTTAATCGAGTCGAAGTCAAGGACGAGGCGAGTTCAGAAATTTGCAGGTCAACCGGCAGCCCAGTCAAGCGGAAGAGGTGAATGTAATTAATTCTCAAGAGACAACAACAACAAGAATATTGCAGGAAAAACAATTTCCATATGTCGTCTGAGATTTGAGGGAATGATATCAGTGCATCATGCAAATGAATCGGATTCGGATTCGGTTTCGGGATCGGGATCAATTGATAATTTGCATAATTCTCTCTAAATATTAGTTTAGAGCCTCGCAAACTGACAGGACACGTGAATCCTTAAAATGTCGATTCATTTCGATTGCGGAAGCAGAGCGAGGGGGGAATGGGAGAAAGACAGAGAGAGAGAGAGAGAGAGAGAGCTCCTTAAATGCAAATGTATTGAATTCAATTTGATTTCGGGGCAGCCAAAAGGAAATGGGGGAGGCAACAACTACAAGAACAAGAACAAGCAAAGCAACAACAGCAACAGTTGGCCAGGAACAACGGAAGGACAACAACAACAGGAAGACAACACTGAACAACACTGAACAACAACAACAACAGCTACAATATCGAGAACAAAACCCAAATAAATGAGCGAGAACGGAAACAATCGCATAAGTATAAGATAAAGTACTACAACAACGACAACAACAGCACCAACAACAAGAAAAACAAGCACTACAACAAGTGCCGAATTAACAACAAGTACTTGAGCAACAACAACAGCGATTACAGGAAGGAAGGAAGGCGGAAGAGCGAGGACGACGAAGGACGAAAGGATAACAATGCCGAAAACTTTTGAATTTAATTAAATTGGGAAAATTGAACTCTTGTACGTTATCATATTTCGAACAACACACACACACACAGATATATAGGAGAGTGCAAAGAGCGGGAAAAGTGAGGGCGAGAGAGAGAGAAAGAGAGACATCGGCGCCTGGGATGTGGATGAAAAGTCAATTTAAACGAGGGCTTTGATTGGCCGTTGGCTCGTCCTCGGCGTCGTCGTCGTCAGCGTCGTCCTTGTCGCATTGTTTGCCAGGACCTCGAAGGATTTCCGGCCTGTTTGGTTATTAATTTCACGATTGCATAAATTAAGCACACGAGGTCGGCTGGCCAGGTTCGATCGAGGTCAGCCGTGGCTGGGGGCGAGATCGCTTGGAGGGATTCCGTGGTTGTTGAAGGCCTGCGAGTCGAATTCACAGCATTTGCTTGGCGATTGGGGTCAGTTGGACCCGATCAGCTGCGGCAAGTGGAAATCAAAAGTCGCCATCGTGTCAAAAGGAATCCCTTGATGGTTTCAGAAGTATTCTTTTATCACCGAATCTCGATTCAGCCCGAGCTCGATCGCTAATTAGGCCTCGAGCCCCGCCCAGGCTTTGCCGAGTGCTCGCGACACTCGAATCGCTGGCCCTTTCTCGAACTCCTATCGGGGTTTATCGACAGCGACAATCGACTGATGATGAGCGAGTGCGAAATAAATCTGGAAAATGCCCCAAAAACCGCCCCCTGGTCGCGGCTTCTCTCGCGTGGTTGGCAACGCCGCCACGTCTCGTTGCGAGGCTTTCGAATTTTTTCGACCCGGCCTGGCCTGGGCTGGGCTGCGGGAACAGCTTTGATCGGTCATTTAATTAGTGGCGGATTTTTTGGCCTTGTTTTCGGCGGCGGCGTTGCCATCTGTTTGGGTGGCGGCCGCCTCGGACAGCGGCGAAATTTATTTTCATCAAGAGGGAAAAATCGCGAGAGCCTTCGTTCGTTTTTCATCTCTCGTTGGCATGGTTTCGGTGCGGCGCGGTGGGCCGAGAGCGAGCGTTGATTAATTGCTTTCATTAGCATCAGGTGCCGGTTCTCGCTCTCTCCCCCCCCCCCTCTCTCTCTCACTCTGATGCCCTCTCTTTTCGTGTTTCCCCGGTCGTCGCCCGCGGCTGCTGCGCGGCCCGTCAGGATTTAATGTGTCTCGCCATATGTCGGCTTAGCAGCACTCGAGACAAATGCATTTCCATTCCCGCTCCCGTTTCCGGCTCACCGGCGTTGCCACCTCGTCGGTCGTCGGTCGTCCCGTCGTCGCTCCGCCGGTCGTTTCCGCTCGGCGAGCATTTTTTCTCGAACTCGGACCTGCTGCCATTGATGCGCGTCCTCGCCATGCAGAGGTTGCGAAAGCACTCGACCGTCGATGTTTGTTGTAGTTTCGGGTTTCCAGCACCGCGGGTTGCTGGCAACATTTGAGGGATTAAGTAATTTTAAAAATTCCCAAAAAGTACGAGCGAACGAAACGAAAATATCACGGGAATTAAATACCTGAGTTCCTGAGAGCAATGGAAATTGCGGAGAAGATTTTGAATGGAGAAAGAATTTAAGTTGCGGAAAACGAATTTAAAGTGTGTGGAAGGAAAAATACTTTGTGTAATTCAGGAGGAATTTGGAGAAAAAACGCAATGATTGAAATGAAAATGAAAAATTCTGCGAACGAAAAAGAATTTCGCCCCAGGTAAAAAAGCAATATTTTCGCCACAGATAGCGGGAAAGGCCATTGCCTACTTTTGGGCTGCGAAACAAATGTTCGTCCGATACGGCGAGTGAAAGCGACGAAGAAACGGAGCCGTTCAGGTAGCGCGGAACCAACGCTGTTGCCCTCTCACTCGCCGCCCACGTCGTCCTCCCGCTATCTCCGCCGTGTCCTGCCTTCGCCCCCATCCTCGGCTGCACTAATTGCTGCCTACTTTGGGGCGACACGAAATTGAAAAAACCATCGCTGTTGGCCGGTGAGACAGAGAGCGACAGGTACAGCGAGGGGTGGGGTGGCGAACGAGAGAGAGAGAGAGAGAGAGAGAGAGAAGGGAAAAATATGGAGACGATAAAAAGTTATCATGATCGCAAATCGCTACACGAGATGCAATTGAAAAACGGCCGTCGTGCGCACAATTTAAGCAGCTTATCTGGAGCCGGCGAGGGGCGGGGCCAGCCGGGGGAGGGCGCGGGGTGGCGCAGGTCTATTAAGCGAAATTTATTGCATACATTTGGGCCGGCGCGCGTTTGACTGAGGATCGGCCGTGTAAGGGAAGCGCACAGATTGAGGCGGCCAAGACAGACAGACAGACAGAGGAGTAGAGTGGGAGAAGGAGAAGGGGGGTAGGGGGTGAGGGGGACGAAGTGATAAAAATGATAAATGCTCCGCCATGCCTCGGCTCCGGCGCCGGCGCCGGCTACGGCTCTCGTTTCGGCCGCTGCTGGGGCTCCGATTTCCGGCCGACGAGGAGCCCGCAGACAACATGTTATAATTTTAGGCAAATTGTCAATAAATCTTTCACCCGTCCCCATCCCACGTTCCGCGGCCTCTCTCGCGGCCTGTCGATGTAAAAACAAAGTCCTCGTTCACCGACTCGGTGGGCTGTGGATGGCGGTGGGGTTGGGGCCGGGGCCGGGTTTGGCCTGTGGTGTGGTATTCCATCGAAGCGCCCGCAAGTATGCAGCGAAAAATCCGGGCCAGCTCAGGTGCGACGGCGCATAATTTAAAAGCCTCCGAAATAGAACGTGGGCCGGAGTCCGGGTCCGCGTCCGGGTCCTGGTCCTGGTTCTGGTTCTGGTCCTGGTCGCCAGACTGCGAGGCACAAAAATTGTAATTGATTTCCCGAAACCACCGACGTTCCCTCCTCCGTCCTTCCTCCTTCACCGTTTTTCCCTCCCGTCTCTCTCCAGCCATTCTCTCTCGTTCCATTCTCTCTCTCTCTCTATGCCCGGAGTTCGCGAACTCGTCTGCACTTGATGGCTGCCTGCAGCGTTGGTAGGTGTAGGTAGTTCTTGTTGTTGTTGTTTTGTTGTTATCCACCTCGATCCTGTTGTTGTTCTGGCTTCGCCCGTTGTCTTTGACGGCAGTTTTAAGTGAATTATTTCGCAATTGAACGAATCGTCCGTCGCTTCCCACCTGCGTTCAGCGCCCGATCGCAGGAGGCGGCGGCGAGGAGAAGAGGGAGAATGCAGATGCAGTTAGAGAGGGGGAGGGAGCGTGCGGTGAGGTTAGGCGAGGTGAAAGGACCGAATTCCGGTTCCGTTCGGTTTGGCTTTGATGGATTTTACGGACCACTGTTCGTTGCCCTGGGAAGGAAACTGGCGAAGGTGTGGGTCGAAAAGGGAAGAAAAGAGGGAGCGTGAGACAGAGATTGAGTGAAAAAAGGGCTGGTGAGAAAGTGTTGGCAGGTCGTTTGTCTTGCATTAAGTGTACAGGATCAGTGTTTGAGGACGATGCAGAATTTCATTGCCTTGGATATTATTATAAAAAAAATATTTATTCCATAATTTTCGCTATTTTTTATTTTCTGCTTCCAAATATTATGGAAAATATTATGGTAATATTATTATTTTTTGTTTAAATAATATTTTTCATTTTCATCTCCTAGAAGCTCGCCTGGAGTTCAAAAGAGTGCCAAAAATTGTCCATTAACTAGTCGAAATTCCCACTTGCTTGAATTCCACTTGAATTCCCACTTTGATTACCGTGTGGCTGAAGCAGGTCGAACCAATTTCGTGGCTCGCTCGCCTCCCGCCTCAAGACGAATGCCTTTGCTATGATCCTGGGCGACCCCAACCGCGACCTGCACACGCCGGTCTCAGGCCCCACAAGCGCCAGCCGAGCTGAGCCGCACCCGCCGGCAGCAACAACGCCTTGGCCAACGTCGACACCTCGGCGGGCACCGACGCCACGGACTCCACGGACGCCACCGGCAGCTGCGCCGGGAGCAAACAATGCAGCGATCGCCACCAGACGCCGAGACAATTGTTTACGCATAATTTGCGCATCCCGATTTAATTAGTTTCGCCGGCCGGTGTCGCCAACGCAGGCCGGCCCGAGCCGGCGACCGACCGCGAAGAGGAGGCGGGGGCCGAGGGGCGTCGGAGGGGGGGGGGGTTTGTGGCAGGTGACGAGGGTCGCCGGAATTCGTTGCGAGTTTCATCGGCCTGAAATCTGAGCACTTAATTATCCGATTATCGACGGCTTCACGGCAGGCCGAGCAGTCGGTTGGACGGACCGATTTGCTGTGGTGGTTCTCGTTGTTGTTGTTGTTGTGCAGTGCGTTGCCAACTACAAATAAAAACAGCAGGCGTCGCCCGAACGCCGCACGCCGACTGCGACGAGCGGATGGACGAATTTATAAACAAGTGCAAATACACACAGCCGTATATCCGATGAAATCCGACGGTGAACTCGGGCTGAAGCCAAGAAGCCAACAACAACAACAACAACTACAGTCACAACACCAACCTCAACCACGCCGAGAGTATTTGCTGGGCATGTGTGTGTGTGTGAGTGTGTGTTTCTGCTCTGTCTGTGTCGATGCTCGCCGAGCTTTTAACTAAACTCGCGATATCCCCGAGGCGATGGTCGCGACAGAGGGGCAGAGGCGAGCCAGAGAGAGGTGGCAAAAGTAGCAGAGAGAGGGAGAGAGAGAGAGAGAGAGAGAGACGAGGATGCACCAGCGTCCCCGCACATACACACACACTCGCACAACCCGAGCCAGGTGGCTCTTGGCCGCCTGAGTCGCGTTTTATGCACAAGCTAAGCCCGTATTAGTCCGCATGTATGCATGCTGTAGTTCGTATGTGTGAGTGTTTACTTGTGCTCTCGCTCCGCCGCGCACATTTGTGTGGATATGTGTGTGTGTGTGTGTGTGTGTGTGTGCTGTATGGGGCTGTTGGGGAGTGTGTGTGCTTGTACTCCATTTCATTTACTTGGTTGCTCGACAAACTGTATTAAATTTCATTAATAACGTTTTGCGAATGTATTAAGCCAGGCCACACACGCACACACATACACAGGCATTCTAAATGTAAACGGCGATATGAGTGTGTGTGTGTGTGTGTGTGCCTATGGCAACCGACGTTAATGCAGTTGTGGTGGTGCCCAGCGAGCTTTGGTCGCGAGGAGTCTGACGGAGCGGGGGCGACGACGAGTCAATGCAAAGAGAACCGGAATAGAGGGTGGGCGGAGAGGAGAGGAGCGGGAAGGAAAGAGAGAGAAGAGTGGGGGAGGGAGCGAGAGGGCCGCGGTTCATTTCGCTGCGCTTTCAGCGACCGTCGAACGACCTCGTGGGAACGGCTTAAGCCCGGCTTGTTATTGTTTTCGTTGTTGTTGCTGCTGATACCGCGGCTGCTGTGACTGATGTTCAGATTGCCATTGTTGTTGTTGTTGTTGTTGTTGTGCTGCTGATGCTGTTCCTTTTTGTTCAATTCCCAGCCCTGGTTTCGGTCCCGGTCCTCCGAGATGTTGTGGACATTTTTTAATCAACTTAAACGAGCCGAGGTTGAACAATTTGTTGATGCATTACTAATTGTTCTTGTTCAGATTGTTAGGGGCCTGTTTTGTTGTGCCGATGAAATTTTTGTTCCGATGAAATTGTTGTTGTTGTTTTGTTGAAAACAACGTTCTTCTGTTGGTTTCACTGTAGCGTTGAAATTGTTGTTGTGACGAGGTACATCGGAGGGGAATTTGCCACAATTCCGATTCGCCATCTTCCTGCTCGCCCTCTCGGCCTCCCCCGTCGTCCCTCCTCCCCCACCGGCTGGAGTGATTTTCCATTGCATACTTTCGGCTTCGTTTCCACTCGAATACTTTCGGGCGATCCCTTCGGCGTTCGCACTCGTTCCCTCTGCCTCTCCTCCACCCCCTTCACCCACACGCCGGCCTTCATGTATGACCTTTCACCTGCCCGATTCCCGAGCCGAGGCATGTGCTCGGCCTGGGAGGTCGGAGGCATCTTTTGCTGCAGCATACTTTCGGGCTCGTTCACCAAGCTCATCATCATTTCATGAATTACAGATTTAGAGAATCCGCCCTGCTGCTCTGCCGCTCTGCTGCCCCGGGGTCCGTCGCGTCCGTCCGTCTGCCGTCGGCCCTGTTTGGCGTCACGAGGCCCGGCCTCGTCTGTCTGTGGCTGGAATTTGAGGAGCGGATGCCCGCAAATTTGTTGCTCCTCGGGACGGGATTATTATTGTTCCAGGATGGTTTCCAAACAGTTCTGCAAGCCTACGTATTGTGCGTGTGTGTGCGTGGGCAGCCGAAGCCCTGTTCAAGTCGAAGCCGAGCAAATTCTGGCAGATTTGGAGATCGTCTTCGATGTAACTGTTAATGGCGATTTGTTGTTGTTGTTGGCATAGGTTTTAAAGGCACGTGTTTGGTTTAAATTAGGAAAATCAACCGTAAACAACGAACGTAAGCCCTTAATTGCCATTTGGAGCCTGTTTTTTCGCCCTTCATCGGTTCCCTAATTGAGTGCAAATCCTTCCTTCCCCTAGAAACGCCCCTCGTGCCCACACAAAGGACTTCCGGCCGGCGTCTAATTTGGTGTCGACCTCGGGCTGGGATCGCGTTACTGGCCCTAGTGAAGTGTTTAATTCACTCTCGATCCGAGCTCGTTCTGAAAAGCTCCGGCCGGACTCAGTGGATAAAAACCGGAAAACGCAATTAAAGCCCATTATGCGCCTATTGTAGTTGTAATTGTGTAGCGGTGTTTTTGTGTTGGTGGATTTTTAGGCAAATGCGTTTTTTCTATTATTATTTGCGGGGTTTTCTATAATAATTTCTGCATTTACGGTCCTGGGCACTGCATAAATTGAGTGGCCGATATTTGAAACCAAAAATTAACAATTTACAGTGGAGTTTAATTAAAATGCACGTAATTAAATTGGAACTTAATGGATTTACTGCATAGCTTTAGGCGCCGACGGATGCGGGTTCGGGCAGGCGGGCGACCCGCCTCATCATTGGAATGGCAATAAAAACACGCGTTTCTCGAGCGACACTAAAAAATGAATGAATGTATTTATATAAGGCCGGAATTTATGGCATTATTATCTTTTTTAAAGCATAATTTTCGGCGCTGAAATGAGCATAAAATTGAACTTCACTCCGAGTTTCGTTCGTGTACGATTCGGGGGAGGGATGTGTTCATAAAATTTCGCCTGCAATTTTCCGCTACGAGGGCGCCGTCTCCGAGGATGCGGATGCGGATGCGGGGGAAGCGGGCGAGGTGCCGTAAAACGCCACACGTGACCCGGTCGTAGTTCGGAGCTCCTGAGAGTATGCCGCAACAGCTCTCGCGCCCGCTCTTCCTCCATAAAGCCAAATTAGCGGCCAGCGAGAGGCGGGGGCTCCCGAAACCGATCGTAAAAATTTTTAATTTATTTTCAGCGAAAAATTCAACATCTTCGGCTCTCGCTTTAAGCATTGACCAACATGCGGCGCACCATCAAAAGAAAGGAAAGGAAACGACAAAGAAATTCACGGGAAAAAGACATTCGAGAGCAACGAAATGGCTGAATGAACAACAATAACAACTCCAGCAACAAAAACAACAACAGCAACTGAAGCTTCGTTAATAATTTGAAAACAATCTTCCCAATGTCTTTGGCATCCTTCTAGAATGAGTTCTGAGTCGAGCACATGGCTGGGAATTTGCTTTTAAGCAAATTGCACAAACAACAACAATTTGACCATGGTGCGGACGACTCTTAAGTCGCCTAGAAGCAGGCAATGGAATGGAATTATTTCGAAAAACGATTCTTTTGCCACTTAAGACCGAATTAATTGGAATTCCTCGGTTTACTTTCGTTGTGGAGCAACTTCTGTTGTTGTTCTCTCATTGTTGTTTCTTTGATTGCCGTTCTTTCGGTTGTTGCTATTCCTATGGCTGTTCTTCCATTAGTTGCTGTTGTTCTTTTAACCTACTGCTCTTGTTTTTTCCGGTTCCCCGGTTCCCCGGTCCCCTCTATTCTTGCCTTGCTCACATGTGTGCGCCGTGTAATTATTGTTTTTGCCGTAAATGGATTTTAATGAAAATGCAATGAGGAAATTTCACACATTCGAGCACAGAGCCCGCATACACACACACACACACGCACACACATATGCCGAGCGAAGTGAACTCAAGTCAGAGAGAGAACAAGGAAAAGACAATGAAAAACCCAAACAATTTACACCGATCTCTGAGCGTGTTATTAAATTTCATGCTGCCTGCATTTGGGCGCATCAAATTATTTTATTCACTGGTTCCTGGGCGCACAGACAGGGAGAGTGAGAGATCGACAGACGGCGGGGAGCCGAGTGGAAGAATCGATATTTCAGAATCCGGCTGCCGTCATAAGACCGGAAGCAAAAACTAGAAACAATTGTTTGTTATTTCTTCCTTGCATACATTTGGGCGCTTCGTTAATTTTTACCGCGTGTGTGTGTGTGCGAGGGAGTCGCGCCGGGAGTGTGCGTGTGAGTGGAGTTAAAAAATTGCAGCTATAAAATATTAATTTCCACCCCCTCCTCGGCCTGCCCTCGGTCGCCCTCTTCCTTTTAGCTTCGCAAACAAATCGCTGCACTTCGTTTGCAACCGAGTTTTTCTTCGCAAATTCTATCTCAGTGTATGTGTGTGTGTGTGTGTGGGTGCGTTGCAAATGTATGCATGCTCATGCCCAGCAACAACAACAGGGAAACCACCACTAACAACAAAATCCATCGCATCGACCACCACCGACCGTCGACAGACGCCGATTGACGAAGCCGAGGGAAAAACACGTTCAAACGAGATGAAAAAGGTGAACGCGAGAGGGAGATAAAGTGGGCGAGCGAGCGAGCAGATGGATAACAGATGTTTGCCAATCCATTAAAAGAAGAACCCTTGGTTGGTTGGCGGCGGGGGCGGGGCGGGGCGGCCCCGGACCGCAGCGGATCCCACGACGCGCACGTTCGTAGTTGGCAACTACACGTGGTGAGATTAGCGCCGTGCACTTAGGCATGATGTGAGGTGAGCTCGACGCATGTCCTTCGTGGACGATCCCCCGTTCGCCGCCGACCTCCTTCGACCACGCCTCGATTGGCACAATCCACGAAATGTCGCCCATACGCCCCGGTGTATCGTTTCATATCGCCAGACAAATGGAATTAGCACAAGAATTACAACAACGCCGAAACAGCGGCCCTCCCACCCTCGCATTAATTGTTATTCATACGCCAGCGGGTGTCGGATCGTGCATAAATCATCGGCCATGCCTCCGCCTGTAAATCGTTGGATTCATTTCGACCTCCATCTCCTCGACTCCTCCTCGCTTCCTCCTGCTTTTCTCTTCCTGGAGCAGAGATTTCCGATTCCTGGTTCAATTAATTTAATGTCACACACCTAATTGCCCATCAGCTCCGTGTTTTATTATCGGAGTTATCCACAATTAGTCCGGCGTAATCAAATTTTTCATCACAATATCCTGCGAATTCCTTTTCGTCGCAATTACGACTTCAATTGATCTCATCATCGCACTCATCGCAATCAAAGGAATCTCCTCAGCTTATCCTCAGTTGCAGACGCGGAGCGACGGGAGTGGCCTCGATACACGTTCTGCCACCGTCCTGTAAGACATCGTCCTCATTCCCTCCACCTCCACCCGGCCGATGCCATTCGGCAGCCTCGTTGTTGTTTCTGCATATGCGGCATGTGCGCTGTCATTTTAATTGGTATCGTTTCTAAACTCGTTTCTCTCCCCGATGCCCTCTTTCTCGCCACCTCGCATGTTAATTATTTTTAATGATCTGCGGCTTTAGTAACTGCGCGCCTGACAGCACTTTTCAATTAAAACTCGCCTCAATCGGTTTTCAACTATTATCAATAATGACAATTATTTTTGTTGTTATCATCCTGCCGATTGTTGTTGCTGTAATTGTTATAAGCATTTTAGCAGCGAGTGATATTGTTGTTGTTGTTGTTGGCGTTGGTGATTATACAATTTGAAACTCGCATTAAATGTTAAACATGACAAATGTTGCGGACACAAAAGTTCATTAGAATTCGAGAGTTAACTATAACTCATGCTCGATTGAGTGTCGCGGGAATTTATTGCGGATTCATTAAAATGAACTCGACTCCAGTCGACCCCGGCGACGGAGGCAGCGATTTCCAGGACATTTAAATCTCCACCTGGCCAAGGGAGAGGGTTCGACGCACATCAACTAGTAGTAATAACATTCTATATATTCTACTGAATTTTCTCCCGCTGAGCCCTCTCTACCTGACGACCCTTTCTCTTCCTATCCCCCTCTCTCCTTTCCTGCAGTTCTTGGTCCCTTGTCCCCTTCCAGACCCTCCGGGGGTCCTGCATAAATTGCGGCACCAAGTGCTGAATTATGGCCAACATGTGGCACCGTGTTGAGGGTTTTCGTTGTTATCTTTGTTGGCGTTTTCTCCGTTGTTCTTGTTGTTGTTGTTGTGTTTGTTATTGCTGTTGTTGGCACCGTGGTGAGCGACCAATTTTATGTTGTGCCCGCCGCAAATGCCCCTTGAGTGCCGGCACGTCGAGAGCGGGAGCCGGCCAGAACACGTCGGGGCGATGGGCGATTTCTTTATTAAGTGTCTTCCTCTTCTTGCTGGCCGACTTGGTTTTGGCAACGCCGACCGCGCTCCCCGCCCCACCTACTTGTTCTTGGTCTTCCTCACTCTATCGCTTTCCTGCTCTCCCTCCTTCGGGGTTTCACTTCGTCTGCAGCTGACGCTGTTTACACGGCGCTCGGACACTCATTCCCTCCCCATCTCGCTCTCTCGGTCGCTCCTTCACTGTTCACAAACACTGCTTCTCTCTCCCCTCTCTGGGCCTCCTCTTCCGCTTCCTTCTCTGCGCGTTGCTGTCGTGAATTGTTGCGGCTGCGGTTTGCGCTCGGTCGGCAGACACCTGTGCGCCAACAACAACGACAACCGTAGCAAACACTTTACAACAACGCACTTGTGATTTTACAACATTAACTACAACAACACTAATTACAAAACGTACCTACACATGTGCATGCATACGAACTGCCTGTAGAGAGCAAGTGAATCCCGAACACATTCGTCTCGTCCTCTCGACCGACTGGCCATATAAGAGAGACAAATTTATAAAAATGAAATAGGTAATTGTTCGGGACATGGGTTTCCATGCATTTTTCGAGAAGGCCTCGCACGATTTCGATGAACTCTTCAACTCTTCCTGCAGAAGGTCGGCGAACTGGCGCTGACCCCAGTGTCGGAGGTCGACCTGGCTGTGGCTGTGGCCGCCGGAAGTGACGTCGCATTCGCCGGAGCAGCCACGAGGATGTCAATTGTCATTTGTATTGCTGTTGTTGTTGTCGTTGTCGTGATTGCTCTTGTTGCTGTTGCTCGAATTGTTCGCCGGTTGTTGTCGTTTCCTCTGGCCCGATGACAGCCCTTCAACTCCGGCGGAAGTGTCGAAAGACACACGATTCGGTGGCGCGTGTCGCTGGACCCGATGAAGCCGGAGGAAAGGAAATGTCAACGGGAAGCGGGGAAGGGCGCGAAGTCGTCGCCCGGAAGGAAGCTGGTCGAGCGAGCGGATCCCAGCGGGAGTTTGTGTCTGAAATTTAAGTGAATTAATTGCAAATTTCGAGTCAGCAATGCGAGCAAACGAGAGAAGGAGACGAGGGAAGGAAACGAGTTTCGAATTCGAGACCGGAATCGACGGGATGAGTGGACAATGTTTGAGGAAGTGCCACGAGCAGCCTTGGCTCCTGGACCCCAGGCAAAGGTCATCGACCGATCTCCACACGCATGTCTGTCAACGTGTTTTCATCCATTCGGAAAATTCTGTTCCTCCAACTGAGTGTTTTGTTGGAAAGACACTGAAATAATTCCAATCATCGAATGTCGCCGGAATTTTCCGCTGTAATTTTTGAGTGGTGGGCGGCGGTTTCTCGATCTCACTCAAGGCCTCCGGCCTGTTGGCACCTGTGACTGAAATAAGGAGAGGAGGAGAGAGGTAGGAGAAGAGAGAGAGAGTGAGAGAGAGAGAGAGAGAAGGAAGAGGAGAGTGGGAGAACAACTGGAAAACAGTCATTAATCATAATTTGTAACTGTCAGGTTGACACCGAGTTCTGCGTTGTCATCGTCATCGCCACCAATGATGAGCCAGCCACAAGGACGATGACGCCGACGACGATGACAACGAAGACGGCGATGACAATGACCACAGCTATAATGACGATGAAATGGATGATGAGGAATGTGATCATGATGGCGATGATGGTGTGGTTTGATAGGCTGAACCGGGGGCGGCTGATGGAGGCGGCTGATGGAGGACGGCATGTATGGCCAGGAAGAGACGGAGGGAGGAGGAGACGACGGCACGACGACGATTGGGAAGAGGAGGACAGAGAGAGAGAGGAAGAGAAGACCAAAAAATTCAGAGGGAAGTAGGGAGAAGCACAAAGGGAAATCTGGGAAAAAAGCACAGGGCTCGCATGTCCAGAATGATGAAATGGCCATTGAATGGATGCCCAAGCTCGATGGACCCGACGTCGAGGTGGCCCGTGGCGAAGATGAGGATGAGAACGAAGATGTCGCAGCTGATGATGTTGATCCTGCGGTCGCATCGATGATGCCAATAATGGAGTCGATAACGCTGACGAAGACGATGAGGACGACGACGACGATGAGGTCGACGGTGCCTCGATTGATGCGGCGGTGACGAGGCGAACGATGTTTATGATGACGGATGGAGTCCCTGCAACCCGAATGGACCCGAAGCCGACATCAATGCGACGTGTTGCTCGATCCCGCTCCCTCTCTCTACCTCGGTCTACCTCTTTCTCCCTCTCAACCTCTCTCCCGCTCTGTCTCTCTCCCCGATGTCGACCTTTGGCAACCCGTCAGCGCGCCGGGTCCCGGCCCCAAAGTCAGACGCCTCCCGTCAGATGCTGGGCGTTGATTTGGCTTTGATTTCATTGTTGACGTTTCGAGGCGGTTTCGCTCGGCGTTGTTGTAGCGGTTGTCATCGACCATTGTTGGCGTCGTCATTGTTGCTGTTGTTGTTGTTTTTGTTGTTGTTGTTGAGGAGTGCATTGTCAGCGGCGATGACAAATTAACGTCGGTCCCCCAGCGGTCTCGCAATGCGCTTAAAACAAAGCGATCGTCGTCGCCGTCGCCGTTTCATCGGCGTCCCTGGCCACGTCAGCGCCTGTCGTCCTTGTCCACGTCCTCGTCATCGTCATCGTCATCGTACACCGCCCCGCCCCTCGCCACTCGAAGGCGGGCCGTCACGTGCTTCCAGTTCCGCTTCCGGCTGCGTCGTCGAGAGGCGTCGACGCGAAGGCCAAACGTACCCGAGTTCCAGCCGCTGTTGGCATGGTTGTCGCTCCCGTCAGAGTTGTTGTTGGTAAATTTATTGTTTTTGTTGTTGTTGTTGTCGCCCGCCTCGGCCGCATCCGGCGGAAGCCCGAGCTCGAGGGTTTGCAGAATGTGGGTAGAAGGAGACAATTGCGAAATTTTAGGCCGGCTTCCGCTTCCGGCCGGGTCGCCCTCGATCCGGTTCACCTTCGCTCCGCGGCGGGCCGCCGACGTCGCCGATCGATTCCAATTCCAATTCCAGTCGCGAATTGGGATTTTCTAGTCGGCCTCGGCGTCGTCTCCATAAATCAATTTTATGACGACCCCTCATGCGGTCGCCGGCCGCGGATCAGCGGGCAGATTTATTTTGCAGCGAAATTATTTCACGTGGCCAGACGAAAATGAGAGCACCAAACAACGCCGAAGCAACTGGGATTGCAACAACAACAACAACAACAACAACAACAAAAACAGAAACTGACACTATAACAGAAACGAAAAGGAAACGAAAAATATAGCAACAATCGAGTGGGCAACGGGAAGATAAAACGAGAATCGCCAGCGTCAGCGGATGAGCAACAAATCATGGAAGTCATCATTCATTTTCGCCATTGCGGTCGATGCGATTGCCGTCGTTGTTGTTGCCACTGTAGCGACCGCTGGCACGGCTGTCCTTCCCAGAGGCACGTTCCATCTCCCTCCCTCCCTCTCACCCTCGCCCGCTTTGAGGGACCTCGACCACGTCTAACTTCGACTCCTGAATCGAAACGCGAGTTCACTTCGATTCAATCAAAATTCGCAGCAACAACGAGTTCTCCCTTCCCCCACTGGCAAGGAGGCGGACAAAAAACGTCCGGCCCGGCCTTGAGTAGGTGCGACTTCCGGTCGGCGGCGGGTGGCGGACCGGAAGCAACGGGAACGTGGAGGACGTGAAGGAATTCAATTAGTGTGGAGCCTTCCGATCGAGCGAGGGTCCGAGGACGAGGGACCCGCTGGCCCCGGACCCATTGTGATGGCCGGCAGCACGACGCAGAGCTGCCATATTTCGCAGATTTTTATGCGCTGAAAGCAGGTTCCTTCCGTCCTTCCGTCCTCCCACGCTTGATTCACCAGAGCCGGGGTAGGTAAAAAAGCGACCTGGACCGAGAGTCCCGCAGGCGGCTACAGGTGAGTCCTGCGGATGCGGAGGAGTCGAGGGCGAAGAGCCTGCGGAGGCGTCTCGGAGGCATCTCGATGCCACGGGCCTGAGTGACATTTCCTGTCAATTTAGGAGCTGCTGCCGCCTCCGCACCAGGACCAGGACCAGGGCCAGAGCCAAGGAACAAGGAAGCCTTACGAAATGAACGACCGAGCTCCTTCAGGATTTCATGTGAATTTAGACACTTCCAAGCAGATAATGTCCCTATCGTGCTCTGGCTCTAGCAAGCTCCTAATCTCCGGCGCTTCGTTTTCCACCGCGTTTTGTTGTCTAAAATGTTGATCGCTTCAGTTCGCATGCGGCGGAGAAGACAGAGCGAAAGTGTGTAAGAGAGAGAGAGAGAGAGAGAGAGAGAGAGAGAAGGAGAGAGTTTGAGTTGGGTCGCACAGCCTGGCGGGTCTCGCTTCAATCGCTGAGCAGGCAATCAACTCGCATCTCGCACAAAAACCCACGCGTGCCCTGTTTTTTCTCCCGTCGTGGGCAGCAGGACGGCCGCTAACACCGTTGTTGTTGTTGTTGTTGTTGTTGTTGCGGTCGACTGTCCATTACGTGGCGCGGCTCATCCTGCGAGCTGCATATTCGAGCTGACCAAATGATTTATGCCTCGCAGGACCTCGCATAGCAAAAAAGGAGGCGCCTTCGACGGCTGGTGGGTCGGAGGAGCCAAAGGATATCCTGCTAAGTAGCGATAAACATGTTGGGGCGGTTTTCCTTTGCTTTCTCGTCGTCATCGGCGTCGTCGTCGTCGTTGTTGTTGTTCTCCCTCCGCCTCCTCAACTTATTCCGGCGGTGATTTTCCACTGATTATCCTTTTTGTCGGACCTCGTCCGCTCGTCCGTGGATGAAAACCCCTTCTATCTCTATGCCCGGCGATCCTTTTTCTGCGAGAGGTCGACTGAGGCGGCGGGAGAAATTAATAGAGTTCAAGGGGGAGCGGGAGAGAGACAGCTTCCGGGAAACTTCGAGGAAAACATCTAAGATCCAACGGCGGTAGGGAAGGACACGCTGAGCCACCCGGAAGCAGGCGATGGCTTTTGGCAAGGGAACTCATTGGTCATCTGCTCGACTCGCAGACGCTGATTGACTCGGAGACCGGCCCAGAGTATGCGACGAACTGCCGAGGTTTTCTTCGAAATTCGTGACGCTAATTGATGAAGTCCTGGCCTTGAGCGGCCACTTGAAGCAAAGGCATTAAAGGAAGCTACTTTCAGTCAACATGTTAAAGCGGCCGAAGCCAGCATTCGAGGGAATTCACTGTTGCATTTGCTGCGGACCGAATTTGTTTGGCTGAAACAAAATTTCACTAAATTTCGGTGTAGACGGGAATTCCTCGTTCATAGATAAAAGAAAAAAAAAGTCCATAGAAGCAAGATTCTTCCCGGCACGCGATAAAATGTTTCGAATTCGAAAACTTTGTGTCGCACGTAGCTGGCATTTCGCGTTGCATGCTTTTGGGCGCCCGGCAAAACCTCGCGCACAGCTGACGGATATGGACAAGTGCTACAAACTAGGGGAATAAAAACAAAAGCACTCGCATGCCTTTGGCTCCGGCAGCGTGATTTGCGTGAAACGTCAAAACTGTTGCATGCTCTCAGGCGCCGGGCCTCGTCTCGTCGACTTTAAGTCAAACGAATGCCGGAACGAAGTGGAAAAAAGTGTACGAAAAACGCATACTATGAAAATTATTTGCACGTTCTTTAGGGATCCACAGCTGGAGGCAACGCTTTCATTACGAAGTTCAAGAACCCGAGCAAAAATAAAAAAATAAAAGAAAAATAAAAGCTTCAAGAACTGACAGAGTGTCTGAGGGGGCGAAAGAGGGTGGAAGACGAGGACGACCGAAGCAAGTGAGCAAGTGCATAGAAATATCCAAATTACGACAGAGAGACAGTCAGACAGATGAAAACGTACGGCTTTCGGAAGGCAGAGAGTGCGAGAGGGACCGAAATATAAGATATTGGGATCCACTGGAGGGAAAGGCGAGGGCGCCAGAGCAGACAAAGACGATGAAATGTAGAAACAATGTCAACAGACGTAAACAATTGCAATGAAAATAGAAACAAATGAGTTGCAAACAAGCACAACAAGACAGAGTTCGTCGAGAGAGGTGGAGAGAGAGGGGGAGATAAGAAGAGGATAGAGAGAGGGAGAGCAATAGAGGGAAATTGGGGGTGAAACAGGGATCGTTAGAAAGTGCAGTCTGATTGACAAACGCAAACATGCAGCCGAGATCGGTTGGCCGAGGGAGCAGGAGCGTGGGAGACCGGCAGGCAGAGAGAGAGAGAGAGAGAGAGAGAGAGAGAGTGGGAGTGGGAGGGAGAGTGAGGGGAGCAAAGTGGGCGACACTGATGGATGGAGAGACCAATTGTCGCCATTCGAGTTGCGGCGAGACACGAGCGAGCGAACGAACGAACAAACAGATGGATGGACAGAGACAAATACACAGTGGAGACACCGAGACAAATGGCAACAGCGAGCCACGGAGAGAAGGAAAGTGAAGGCGGCTGAGGTCATTGACTGCTTCCTGGGCAGGGCGAGGAGTTGGTGAGAGAATGAGAAATATATTTTTAGTTAAGAGCCGCTTGTGTTTCCTCCTCGTTTGGGGCAGGAATTCCGCCGACATGATTTCCGTTCCGAAATTAATCTCCGCTTTTATTATTGAAGCTTATTCTTTCGCGCTCTTTCAGCTCCTCCACTCTTTCTGACTTTCCGACAAGCACCGTCCTTTTCACTCACGACAACTGCTGACAGCGGCGACTGCAGCGACCAAACAAAATGAATGCATTTACATTCAGACAACGAGACGATGATATGATGCAGCACATGGAGATGATGGAGGAGTGGGGAAGAGCAGAAGAGCAAACAGGACGAGGCCACCAACAAAGAGCTCAGGCGTAGGAGAGACAGAGAGGGGGAGTAGGAGATGGAGTAAATTTGAACAATGGAATCCTCGATGACGTACGACGATGCACGATGTGCCTGGAGTTTTCCGAGAATTTTGACAGGTCGCTGCCTGCCTTCGTTGTCCTTCCCTTCTGCCTCCTGGACTCTCGTTCTTTTGTACAGTTTCCTCTCTCTCTCACTCTTTCTTTCTGGCTCCTTCTCCCTCTTCTGTCAACGACTGTGTCTCCCATGCAGCTCGCCGACAACTGGAGTCAGTCTGCAGTCGGACAAATGAGTGAATGGATGGCCAGACAAATGGACGAGGGAAGACAGACATGGAGAGAGAGAGCGCTTCTGAGACGAGGGAGAAAGGACGTCTCCAGCACGAGCGGAGGAGCATAATGCAGGAGAGAACGAGCAGGACAGAACGAGAGGGCGAACAGGAGGGCAGGGAGCGATGGACAGCAGAAGTCAGAAGTTACGACAGGGCGACGGTATGTTGGGACGACTGGAGCCCGACCAGGGCGACGGGGCCGGTGACGGGGACGAAGGATGGGGCCAAGGAGAGCATGATCAGGGTGAGGGGAGAAAACGATGGGGCGAGGACGAGGACGAGGAAGAAAATGAGGAGTGACTGACCGACCGGATGGCCAGACAAATGGAGACCCGATAAATGTGGGAATAAAATAAATCAACGAGAGCAGATGAAGTAAACGTCGTGCAGAGGGCAACAACAATAACAACAACTGCAATAACTACAGTCCCAAACTAATGGACATCTATAAATGGAAGCAGAAATAAAACTGCAACAAATACTAAACGGCAAAAAACGAACAACAAAGAACAAGTCGTACAGAGCGACAATAAAAATGGCAGCAAAACAAGTGGATTGGAAGAAGAATCTGGAAAATTAAGATAAGTGATGGAAACGATGCAACAACGAAGTGCTCGAAGGACAATACCACGGCGGACAAAGGATGACCACGATCTACAACAATGCCGAACAATCATAATCTCAGCAGTTCGGATGCTCGTGCAGGGATAGGAATGGAGAGAGAGGAGGGAAAAATGTAGTGAAGACTGAAAGACTGAGTGAAAGAAATGTGAAGGAAGAGAGAGAGAGAAAGTTCTCAAAAAAATGTGTTTCTCTTTAAAATCTATACATTTTTCAAATCGGTTTTATAGAAAAATTCATAACTCTCAAAAATTTCTATGTTTCAAACCCAGTCCTCAGTTCAATTCCTATCATACCCTTTTCATATGTAAATATTCTAGAGTAGCTTCCAAGAAGGAATTCTCTTGTAACACATCCTGATTAATCCGACCATGAACATTATTAATTTATCAAATGCTCGCAAATACTCTCGAACGTTGAGTTATTGTGTGTTTATTGTGTTATCTCAGTTTATTTTTGTTGCTGTTGTTTTTGCTATTGCTGCGGTTTTTGTTTGTTTGTTTGTTTGTTTTCGCCGCTGTTTGTGTGACGGAGAATGGAACATAAATTCCGGGACAATGACATACGAAGCTGTCACCCATTGTTATGTCCACTCTGACACAGAATATTCGGCTTTTGTCAACTTGACACAATAATTGACGCAAATTTATTCATGTGCTGTCATCGGCCACCACCACGCCATCCATCGACCTCTGGCCGCCGACACCCGACCCCCGCCCAACGCCATCGCTGCGAGCGCCAAGAAGTATGCAAATAATTCTTATTTGTTACGTTTGCGCATGGATGGCTGGCTCTGTTTGTGTTTATGTTTGTGTTTGTGTGAGTTTGTGTTTGTGTCTCTGGCGCCCTCTCCATTCTCGTTCTTTGTATGTGTGTTTGTGTGAGGGTAACAGGTCAACGGTGTGGCCAGCGACAGCGACATCATCATCATCATCGTCTTCATTGTTACCAAAATCACCGGCGACAGCAAGAAGGGACAGCGGTCATAAAAACAACAACAACAACAGCCTCAACAGTGACTGTAACAACAACAAGAAAACCACGAAATCAACAACATCAACCAGCCCAACAACAACAACGATGACACGCACTGCGAAGCGCATGAATAGAAAGAGTCCGTAATCGGACACATTTGCGTGTCAGGAAAACTGGTGCGTGAGCCCAACAACAACAAGAGATATTACGAAAAAGAAAAAAACCATTACAACAACAGCATAAGAAAAACATGAAACTCCCTCAGAGATTTGCATAATTTTTGCTAAACAAAAAAACCTAAATAATTCGAGAACGTCAAAAACATGCTAATGAGTTGTCACTGGTGGCGGCATCGCTGAAAGCTCAGGGGTCGGGTCCGCGTGACGTCAGCGATGGCCCCTAATGAGGATTTTATTCATGATAATTAGCGGCTTCTCCGGTCTTCGACAAACTCCAATCGATATTTCATGACTTGCCATCGCAACGTCCAATTAATAAATTGGCTGATGGGACTCGAAGGGACCGCGATCGATTTGGAGTAAAGGAAATGAAGAGGAAAATTTGAAAAAAAAGTATAAGCAAATGGGAATTAAATACGAATAAAATACGTGCTATGAAAATATAAAGGGAAATGTTAAGGAAAATCTAAAAATAGTCGACATTTTGGATCAGAAGATGTATGAAGAACTCGACATTACTGAAGAAAATAGAGTTCTATAGCTACAAATATCGCAAGGCACCTACCGTGGTCTCCACATTAACACCTTTAACCAGCTCCAACATCCCCAATTCTCAATGGACCATTCATGAGTACCGTGTTCTGACCACACTTCTAATCACTTCTCTATACACATTTCTCCCCGAGCCAGCCATCAACAAGAAGTTTTCTATTGATCTCCGATCGGCTATTGTCAGAAACTCGAAGATCGCGCCTGCCAGAACGTTATGACCCACAATCGTAGACAAAGACATCGACTTGGCCCATATTCGCGCTCTTTGTCTCGTAACGCATAAAATTGACCGGGTGTCGCAGAATCATTTTAGTTGGTTCGGACATCGTTGATCGCAGTAGTTGGACGGATATTGTTCGGGGCACCAGGAATGAATTCTTTGCACATTACAAGAACACTGCTATGGTCAGCGGTCATCGTGTTGGTGTTCCAGGCAGATTTTGCAGAACGTAAGTAGTGGCTTCTTCGGAACCAAGAGTGTCAGTTGTAGTGTATTGACTCAAGTCCATCGCTTGTACAGAGAAATCCCTCCACAGGCGGCACAAAAATAGCACGAAAAACACGAAGAAGGTCCTCAACAAGCACTGGCGTCCGTTCTTCGCCAGGCCCAGTGGGGATCACCATAGTCTCGATGACAACAATGATCTGTATGCCTACAATACGCCTGTGAAGCTAACGCGATACCAGATCGACGGGCGAACGAAAGCCCACCACCGAAAGGATGCCATTTATCCCGAGGACAAAGGGAAGCAGGAAGCGTCAGGGGCGAAGGAGACCGCGACGAAGGTCGTGGACAACAACTACTCAAGTCCCATAGACAACGAACTGAGGATTCGCTTGCTGATGGAGGAACTGGTGGCCATGAGTCGGTTGGTGGACAGAAAAAATGAGACCGCCCAGAGGGTCGAGAAAGTGAAGGAAGAGGTGGACATGATCACGCACATGATGGACGAGAAGGAGGCGGCCGATTGGAAAGGAAACGCCAAGATGAAGGCCGTGGCGAATGCTACCGATGAGAAACCAGTGAACGAATTCGATCGGGCAAAAATGGACGAGAGGGATTCTGTTCCAGCAGAGACCAGGGTACAGACACCAGCCGAGCAAGGGCACAAAGTGGAGCCGACTGTGGCGGAGAAAGAGATGAAATCCGCCTTGGACAGCGCCTTGAATATTACGGAGTCCATGAACAAAATCCTGCAACGAGAGATACTCCAACAATATTGGCAGGACATTCTGGCCAAGGCGAAACTGATGCAGAAGCAAAAGGAGAACGACCGGAAAACAGACGATCTCGGGGTCGAGCACGAGGTCCAGGAGCTGCCCAATCCCGGCCTGGGGATTATGAATGACACCCAAGAGGCGATCCACGTACCAGGACAATTACAAACGAAGACTAAGACGAACGAGGAGGTCCTCAAGACCCAGATGGAGTTCCTGCAGATGAATGCCCCCATCTTGAAGGATGTGCCGGCCGAGTACCTGATCAAGGAGCGCGTGGCCACAACTCCGGGACCGGGGCTTCCTGCAATGAACTTTCTGAAGGTGGAGACGATGACGAAGGATGGTGGCGTGAAGGAAGTCTTGACAGACCCAGATGCAGGTTTGAATATTGCAGAAACCACAGAAGTTTCTGCCGGAACCTCGACCACGGGGGAGGATTTTGTGGGAAAATATGCTGCAAACGGCAACGGAATTCAGGTCAATGTGGAAGCAATAACCCGACAGGCCATAAAGCAAGGGGCAACTACACAGCCAGCGGAGAAGGAAACGTCAGCACATAGGGATGAGTCAGCAATGAAAGAGAATAACGTGCAATCTTCAATGGGTCCTGTCCTACATTCAAATAGTAGTAGTAGTCATCATGGAGATTCGCCAACCGAAATGGCCAACAACCACACAACAACTGCTCCATCCAGCGTAGAAAGTTTTGCGGTTACCACCGAGAAATCGCAAATGAGCGGAGAAAGCACAACAAACAGGGCCACTGTCTCGCCAACGAGGTCTTCTGCAATGACTCTGAATGAAATCACTACAGAAAGAAATTCGGTTGGAACGACCACAGAAGTAACATTTGCTGTTGTTGCGTCTCACACGGAGAAAGGAGGAGGAGGAGGGGGGGAGGAAGCACCAGAGGACACCGGAGTGAATGAAAATTCCATGAAATTTAATTTATCCGAACACGTTACAGAGGAACCTTTTGAATATATAGAAACTAGCACTAGTTTCCACCGAAGTATCACAGAAAGTCCGTACACTGATACAGGAAGAACAACTACTGACACAACTCCTTATTATGGTGATGGAGCCACTACTACCAATGGCTCAATGGCGACTCAACAGGAATTCGAGACCACTTTAAGGGATGAACAAGATGATTTTGTCACACTTGCAATCGATACTTCTAAGATGACACCTGATACTGATCCAAATGTTTATACTACCGAATCAACTGCTGATATTGCCACTGAGACCACGTTTGAAACGACGCAATTTACAACAGAACGATCGAATTCTATTGCAAATCAAAGTGCTATTGATAACACAACGAAATATTCACAAAATATAGCTACTGATACCATCATTGCATCAACAAAAATTGATGAGGAAAGTGAAATGATGGATGAAGAATTCACGAACACTAGCGAAAGCAATCTACTAACCACCACTTTTAATGAAAATGATTATCATAAACCAGACGATATCGATCATAGTGTCTATAACATGCTTGACACTGACCTCACTATTGAGGACCCAGGTGTGGATGAAAGAATCACAACTACCGAAAGTTTGCGAAAAGAAGCTGCAGAAGCTGATGAATCCTCTGAGCAAACAACTGAGGTGATTAAGAATAGAATTACAGACCCCATAAGTCCTACCTTAGAAAGTTATACGGATGATACTGCGACTACGGAACATGGTAAGGGCGAATCAACCACTGAGGGAATAATGACCACAGAAGAGCTTAGAGAAGAAGGAAATTCGGATTATAATACATTTACCACCGAGGCATCTGGGGAAATCAGCACCACTGCACGAGAATCTTTAACAACGGAGGAACCTGCTGAAAGCATCACTGAAAGAGACAGAATACAAACGACGATTAGTAGCTATCGCATAGAAGCTACAACTTTTGAGCCAATTAGACCAACAGAAGTTACCACGGAAAGCAATACCGAAGAGACGTCGGCGACAACAATGGAAACTAACGACTACACTATCCCAGTACAGTCTTTCGTTACTGAGACCATTGAAGGCATGGAGAAAAATCTTTCATCGAATCCTCCAATGACTTTGTCAACAACCGAAGTTGATGATGCTATATTTACCACAGAGGAACTTGATGTCCAGAAACACACAACAGACATAGAGCAGCAGGCAGATGGGACGACGTTAATACCTTCAATAATGGAAGAAACCACGGAAGAGTCTCTTATGAAAACAACCACAAGGACGCCCCAAGATGACGATAACGCAAAGTTCGATATTCTTCACATAGTGAAAACACCAGAAAACATTTCAGTACTTTCTTCGAAGGAAGATGATACCACAACTGACCAGACAGACACAATTACAACAACAGTGTCTCCTGGAGAAACGATTACAATGAACACATTAGAAGATGGAGAATTAAAGCTCGAAGTATTCGGAGAATTTGAAAATTCCCAAGAGACGAATACTTATGAAAGCTACAATAATTCCCAATTCACCACAACTTCGGATTTCATTGATTCATTGGCAGAAGGATATGAAACGACTACGGCGATTGTTAAGGATACCTTAGAAGATAATTCTAAATCTGTAGATAAGAACGAAAACTCTACGGGAGTTAAGGAAAATATTGCTCTAAGCTCAGGTTTATTGAGGGAATCAGTGGAAACTACAACTGTAGTTCCAAAGCCAGATGAAACAACTGAAATGCATGAAAATACAGAGGATTCTGTCACCACAACCGAAGTTCCTGCCGTTGTGGACGACCCAGAAGAAAACAGTCAAAGTTGCCAGGAGCAGAGAGTTGTCGATTCGACGCTGGGAGGGGAAGCGATTAAATTTACAACAACGGAATCAATAGCAGATGCATCGGAGAAGAAAAACGATGGTGAATCAACAGCAGACGAGGCTGCTGGGGACCAAACTACGGCCAATTGGACTAAGCTGGAGCCCGAGTCGCAGACAGAGACTGCTTTCAACTGGGCGGTATCAGAGTCAGAGTCAGAGTCGGGCAACAAAAATAATACAAAGAAAGCAGGTGAAGTCAATGACAGTGACAGCGTCAGTGTCACTCGTGTCCCCGAAGGAATCCATAGCTCGATGGAGAGCAACAACAAAAATAACAATAATGATGCCAAACCACTAAAACAACAACAACAACTGCTGGTAGAGCAAGAAAAAATGACGCCCCATGAACATCGATTTGAAGTCAATAAAGAACCCCTGACCCAGGACTCACCAGAGACAAATGCCAACGATGATGACAAAAAGATGGAAGCGAATAAAAATGCAATCAGAAAAATCGGTGAAGAAGTAAGCTCGTCGGTGAATTGTTTCACAACAAACACGATAGCAACGATAACAGCAGTGACAACGTCCATGAAAAGCGGCGGACACGAGCGAAGGGACTTAGAGAAAAAAGTCCCGAAGAGAAAGCAAACAATTAAAAGAATTGATAAATTGATGGAAGCAGAACAAGCCCAGGATGAGCGGACCGCAATCAATAATGCCGACTGGGAAGTGAATGCACACGACGGGGGCGGAAGGAAAGACAATGAAAGCAACGTCGTTGGCGACGTCGGTGTAGGGGCTGCTGGTAATGATGAAGATAATGGAACGTCAACAGAGCTTGAAATCGTGGCATTGCCGGCGCACGGACTGAACGGGTCTGAGGAGTATCGCAATGACGAGCTCGTGGAACAAGTGCTGGAGGATGCTGGAGCTGATGGACGCAAGGAAGGAGGCCATCAGAAGTCGACGGCGACGACAAATGAACAAGAGACCGCTGACCAGGATAGTGGTGATGACGTAGAAGATGATGCCAATAGTGGCAACGATAACCATGAGGACGATGATGGCAACGAGCATGATGATGAAAACGAGGCCGATGATGCCACTGATGGCGATGATGACCAAGAGGACGATGATGAGAACGATGGCGATGATGCCCACGACGCTGAAAGTGAGGAAGATAATAGAAAGAGTGATGGTATTGATTACCGGGCACACCACGATGCTACGACGACGATGCAGGGCAATGGAGAAAACCCTTCCGCTGGACGAATGGACGAAATAAAACTCAGATCGGATATTGGAGCAACAAATGCCGGATCCAAGGGTCACCGCGGACCGATGGACACCACTCAGTACAGTGCGAACAAGGACGTGGAGAGCGAGCGGGACGAATCGGGCGAAACGACAAATTGGTGGAGCTCTTTGCACTATGCGGAAATTAGAAAATTTCTCAACACAATATTCTATGCGGACGAGCTCTACCGAGAGATTTCGCGCGAGGCGCGGGAGATGGAGAGAAGGAGCCGGAGGCGCCTGGCGACGGCGAGGGACTCCAGCGACAGAGAGCCGTGGACCGGCCAATGGTGGTAGATCCTGTGCAGGCAGGGCAGACTAGTATTAAGTGAAGGAAGGGACTGATTTTATGCCTAGATATCGTAGATTAGTAGATTAACGTTAGAACAAGTATCATAAAATATTATGTTGCAAAGTAAACTTCTTATTTACATATATCACGTCGCCATTGTCGGTAGCCCAGTGTGCTTCGAAGACATCTTGGAAACCATGTCAACGACTAATTTCCCCATTTGCCTTCTCCTGACCTGTCGTTTGACTTCTTATTATAATATATCGGATTGCCATGGCAAATGTATGCGAGCGGCCGATCCACATGTGCTTCGGCCTACGGATGCGGCGGCTCCGGGTTCAGATTCGATGAGTAACGACGGCTGTCAAAGTTCACGAAACTGGTTCCAGCTGCGGCCGAGCCTCTCTGTTCTCCCTTTTGGGGGTCCACGCCTACCAAGCGATTGACGTACGCTACCGGTTCGGTTTCGGCTTCTTTGATTCACTAATAGGATTATTTATATGGAAATATCATTCGACCTGGCGCTGGCTCGGTTTAGGGCCAGCGTTTAGTCAGGTGACAGGTTGTCAAAGGTCTGAGCGTCGGATGGCAGGCCTTAATTGGATTTGTCAAAGGTCCCACATAAATATGACGAAGTGTTTACACTTCTTGCGAGAGGTTGTTATTAATGATGATGTCTCGCGACGCTTTGTATGGGAAACAAATATTAGTGCTTCGTGGTGAGATATGGATAGACATTTGTAATGTAGGAGATATGCCGAAGATTGCGGCAGATATTATGGATGGTTGTTGGTTGGTCGTGGTAACCGAAAGAAGGCTCGACTTCCAGGTGGAAGGGGAATCATCATCAAAGAGGTAGGGAAAACTTCATCAAGAAGAAAAGCGAATGCTATTTTCCTCAGAAGGCCCTTGAATCGCTTTTGTGTTTTAGTCGTTTCTGAATTTTGGTCGTTTCTGTGTTTTGGTCATAACTGAATTTCGGTCATATCTGCCTTTTTGCGATATTTATTTCTTCCACTTCCTTCCTGCCATCCTTTTATTAAATTCTTTTTTTGTCATCAATTTATCCTTTCTGTTTACTTTTTACCATTTTGTATTTCCTTCAGAACAAAAACACTCAGATTTCCTTTTAGCTCTCCTTCCTCTCGGTCCCTAATGACTTTAGCAATTATGTCGATCCCTGCTTTTTTCCTCTCTCTTCGTCTCTATCTCCTTCTCTCTCTCTCCCTCTTTCTCTCTCTCTCTCTCCATTCTTTCTCTTTCGGTTAAATTCGTGTGTTGTTGCTCTTACTCTAGGTGGCTGTAGTTATATATACGATATCCTATTTTGTTGCTACACTTGCGTTGTTTTTGTTGGTGTTGCTGTTGTTTTTGTTCTTGTTGTTGTTGCTGCTGCTGTAACCACCATTGTTGCTCCATATGTCGTTTCCTTTGAATCTGTTGGTTGTTGACGCTGTTGTTTATGCTACTGCCCCGATGTTGCTGCTGTTGCTGCTCCATATCCTGGTGTTGGTGTTGCTGCTGTGTTGTCGTTGCAGCTGCCTCCGATGCCTCCGATGCCTCTTCTGCTGCTGCAACAACTCTATGTATAGGTGTAGTTGTTAATGTGTTTGCCGTCCCATTAGCGCCAACACGACAACCGGCGCAAGTGTCGGTTGCTCCTCTTCTACCTGTTGGTGTCTTGTTGGTTGTCGTTGTCGCCGATGCCATTGGTGTTCCCATATATTTGTTGTTGTTACTGCCTTCGGTGTTACCGTCGTTGTCCATATCCGTGTCCATGTCCATGTCGGTGTCCATGTCGGTGTCGAGGCTGCAATTGCCGCTCTGCCTACAGCAGTCCATGTTGTTTGAGGAGGTGGATGTGGTGTAAGTTGTAGAGCAAACTACACAGAAGGAGGAGGAGGAGGAGGAGGAGGAGGAGGAGGCCGACGAGAAGGGCAATGTTGTAGTAGTTGTGGTCACTGTAAAACACGTCGAACCTACGGGTGCCGACGATGAGTTAGCGACGAAGCCGTCATAAATCTCTCGGTGGCGATCCGAGCTATTAACGCATTCTTAATCGTTCAACGGCATTCAACCAACCATGCGTGCGACCGGTTCTGGCATCTCGATCCGAATTCAGAGCAGACCCGGTTTTACATATCGAGCGATGGCTTGGGGTTGACGACCAGTTCATGTCTTGGTTTAAGTCATAACTAGTCGATAGTTCTGAGATTTATTTCTTCAGCAAATCCATTCATGGGACACATTTAAATGTTAATCGCTCGCGAAACTATGATAATTCGGAGCATTTTGGGAAAAGCCACTCCATTGATGCGGAATTTCGGCCGCAACGTAAATATTGAGTCTACCGAGTGAATTTTAATACAGACAGCTATATATAAATAGAGAGAGAACGCGATTAAAATTCAACAAAAACGAAGATTTGCCAAAACAAAAATTTGCGAACCGCGAAAATGGGTCAGCGTTGGACATTAAAATGGAAATTTCATTAGGAATCAAGTTGAAATTTTTATTTGAGTCATAAAGGTGTTGTTTATGTTATGTCGTTTCTAAAACCTATATCTTAGTTCTAAATGCATTAATTGCGTCTTCCTCGATACTTTCGCAGCCTGCGGCTCGTGCTTGGGCCGCGTCGACTCTTCTGCGATGACCGACGCCGCGTCGTCGCGTACGCCGAGTGCAGACGTGTGGGTTCGACGTAGTTGTAACCGAGATTTGGGCGACTCGCCAACCAACGCGGTTTCGTCACAAGGCCTGGCCTGTAGACGTAGGCCGGCTGGTACTGGACGAGCTCTTCGAAGACTGCCGGCAGCTCGTCCCCGACTTTGTTCCTCTCAAAGTAGCTCATCCCGGCGTTAACATCATCAGCAGCATTATCATCTTCACTCATGTTGTACACTCGTTGGTTCAAAATGTTCTCCAATCGTAGCAACAGCTCCTCATTGGTCAGCACGGGGTCGGCCTTCGCCAGTACGCGATTCGTGCTATAGTCCAAACTGCCCACGAGCCTCGGGACCACAGCTTCTAGATCGTGTTCTGGGAATTTCGCTGCAGTTATCGGCTCGCTGTCGTCGTAGTCGTCGGTGAGGGGGTCCCCGCTTGCCTCTGGCAGGGAACCCGTAACAACCGCCACCTCTTTGCCCAAGGGCACTGTAACCTGGGGAGTTTTCTGCGGATCCTCCGGCGTCTTCACGGTGGACGCTTCTTGCTTGAGCCCAGATGCCACAGCCATCGGCGTTGACGAATCGAGCTGGGAGCTCTCTTTAGGGGATGTCTTTTCTATCATGGGCGTAGGCGTGGGCGTAAACGTCGATGCCTCCTCCTTAGCTTGGGGATTCTCCTTCTCCTCTTCGCTCTTCTGAAATTTTTCCTGCTCCTTTTTCTGTTCTTTTTCCGTATCCTTGGCCTTATCTTTTTCCTCATCTTTTTCCTTATCACTTTCCGTATCTTTTTCCTTACCTTTGTCCATATCAATTTGGTTGTTCTCTTCCAGATTCTGAACTACTTCGGTTTTCTGCTTCTTTTCCTCGTCTGGCTTGACCTCCGTGACCGCCGGCTCTTCCTCTTCGGTGAGCTTCGCGCCCACAACGTCCTCATCTTGTTCCTTATTATTTTCCTGATCTTTTTCCTTACCCTTGTCCATATCCTTTTGGTTGTTCTCTTCTAGATTCTCAACTACTTCGATTTTCTGCTTCTTTTCCTCGTCTGGCTTTACCTCCGTGACCGCCGGCCCTTCCTCTTCGGTGAGCTTCATGCCCACAACGTCTTCACTTGCCGGATTCTTTTTCACAGTCGCGTTGTCCGCGATGCGAGAATGGTTCATGAGCCGCTCCATCAGCAGGAGCAGGCGCAGCAGCTCCCAGTTCAAGGGGTCTTGTATTGATGTGATCGCCGATTGTCGTTGCAACGGGTAAGTGAAGAAGGGCGTCGGTGAACCGCTCTGCTCCAGGGGATAGTAGCGATGGTCGTAGCCGAGGAAGGGATAGTCGGATGCCAAGCCATTCTCTAGGGCGTAATCGAACTCGTTCTCGCCGGACTCGACCTCGTCCTCGTACTCGATCGGAGTGCTTGGTTTTCTTCTTTTTGACGCCTTCGTGGGGCTGACTCGCATTGGTGTCGGAGTCGTCGTTGTAGTCGTCGTTGTTTCCACCAGAGGCGCCACCGAATCACGCGAATTCACCGGGAACAAATTGAATCTCTGGGCCAGGGAGCTGAATCGAACGCTGGGCAGTGACATAAGGAAGGGCCCGAAGCGAGCGGACTCCTTCGCCTTGAAAGGGGATGCAGGTGCCGGGATTCTACGACCGGTGGCCAGTGCGACAGCCGTTGCCAGCAGCAGCAGCTGCACCAGCGTCAACGACTTTGCGAACATTTCTCAACTGTATCTCACCGCACCGATGTGTGGAGCTCAGAAGCCAAAATACTACTGGACGACGTCAGGGGCTGAACTGATCTGTCAAACGATCCCGATTAAACTATTTAAATCTTCGCTACGTGACTCTTCGACAAACAAGAGAGACGATAAAAAAGATCAGGACAGAGAAGAAAAGAAAGCCAAGCCAAAAATCCACAAAGATCGCATCTAATTAGTGCCTCGTGTTAGCGTCGAGAATTTTCGTTACTGGCGTTCAACACGTCGCCCATCGCCCCCTCCCTCCTGCCCCGATGGTCAAATCGGCGCCAACACTGTCTTCCCCTCACCCATCGCAGCCTAAACAACAACGCTTTCAGAAAGCAAATCTAAATTTCTTTATTTCCCATATCAATACTTTAACTATCAGTGGATGATCCCGTTGAGTCCAGCACCAGAGGAGCCGTTAAGTTGACAGCGGGGTTGATGAGCACCATCAATAAAGGCTGATTCGCCTGGATCTTCGCAATCGGATCCTGCGAAATTCCACCGGATTGACTACGACAAAACGGAATTGAAAACGGAAGATTGCAAATGTGGTCGATCACCGTTAATTCTCCGGTTCCTTCATCGGTTGCTTCATCGGTTGCTTCTTCGGTTGCTTCTTCGGTTGCTTCTCCGGTTCCTTCATCGGTTGCTTCATCGGTTGCTTCTTCGGTTGCTTCTTCGGTTGCTTCTTCGGTTGCTTCTTCGGTTGCTTCTTCGGTTCCTTCTCCGGTTCCTTCTCCGGTTCCTTCTCCGGTTGCTTCTCCGGTTGCTTCTTCGGTTCCTTCTCCTGTTCCTTCTCCGGTTGCTTCTTCGGTTGCTTCTCCGGTTGCTTCTTCGGCTATCGATGGTTCAGCTTCGGTTTCAACAGACGCTTCTGCTGAACTCAACGCTTCAGTTATTATTAAGCTAGATAAATATTGAATCAACCAAGGGTCAGGATACAACCATGCGTTATTTTGTGAGCTGGTTTGTGAACTCGTTTGTGAACTCGGTTGTGCAAGCGGTTGTGCAAAGGCTTGTGGAAATACTTTTGGAAGCAGTTCTGAATATCGTTGGGGAAGCCGTTGTGGAACCAGCAGCGATGGTTTTACGTTGGTTATCGAAGATGGTTTCTTGGATTTTTTCTTTAATTTTTTCTTTGATTTTTTCTTTAATTTTTTCTTTGATTTCTTCTTTGATTTTTTCTTTGATTTTTTCTTTGTTTTTTTCTTTGATGGTTCGCTCGAAGGGTTGAACTGCGGCGGGTGTATCGTTATTGTTGGCGTACCCACGGCCTGCTTCAGCATCTGATACAAGTTCGACAAGTCAAAGTTGAACGGAGAGACATTCGTCGGACTGGATATGTGGATAGGCACAAATCGTGCCGCTGACCTCACCGGAAACTCTGCGCGATTCGCGGCAACGGCCACAACCGCAACAATAAGCAAACTCCATCCTCTCGGGATCAACATGTCCGATGATGGGACTTGATTGCACTCCGCGTCTGCAAAGGAATCCTACACTTAAGGATTCCTAATATTTGACGATCGCTTCCTCTGTAATCAGCTCGCTATGGCTCGACTTCGAAATTGAATATCAGGATCCGCTACACTCGAGGGCACGATTCGTTCTGCAAACTATTCTGACGGATTCCTACAAATAAACGTCGCGATCGGTTAGATATTGATCTAATTTGGACATGCCAATGCCATTAGATGCGATTCTTATAACCGCCTTTTGTCTTCATCTCATTCAGATGTTCAGAGCGTGACAAACAAACAAAGAACAGCCACGATCATCGACAAAATGTTGCTCTCTATTTTGGGCCAATGAACTGATCTTTTTTTCATTTATGCAAAGTATGTATAGCATATAACTATTTTTAGATTTTTGCGAATTTTGAGAGATATTTTGGCAACCTTCATGCTGTGCAGAGGAGCAAGAATTGAAAGATAACCATCGTAACTTTCGCCAAATTCTTATGTTTCCCTCCAATGAGCTGAAAAGGAAAATTACGACCTCGCATGTGAACTAAATCCATTTCATTTTCCATCATTTCGGACAACCTAAACAGAAAGACATAAAGCTTTTCATTGAATTCATGAATTCATTTAATTCACCAACATTGCATGAGATCCATCACTACTAAATTTATTTGAAATCCCTGTCTAGGACCATGGCTCGAAATTCACCTGAATTCCACCATTTTGTCGTTCCTCGTTTTCAAGTGAAATCGCCCGATAAATAAAAATAACATGAACAATTGCTTCCCAAAATATCGTTTATTTTACATAGATCAATGGTCTTACAAGTTTTAACAGAATGATAGGGTAGGAAACCTGTTGCACAGGATGGTCAGAATGATACTGTCATCTACGTCAATGGTGGTATCCGAACAGATTGATAGTGTGGGTAAGTAGTTGCATAGGAGAGTGAGGAAGACGCTGTCGGATATGTCAAATGTGCCCGAAGTGTCGTCGTCATCGTCGTCGTCGTCGGTGGTGGTCGTGGTTGACGTAGTTATGTTCGGGTATGGAAGCTGGATGATGAACACCGATGGCTGGGGCTGCGATTTGTAGCTGTTGTAGCTGGGAAAGTTTCCACCAAACGGAACTACGGGGATAGGTGCATACACTGGTTGGTACATTGGAATCGGCTGATAGGCAGGACGTGGTTTCCTGGCGACCCTGGCTGGCTGAGGCTGCTGAAAGCTAAACGTGAACGGAAGTGAAATCGATCTGGGTGTCACGAAACTCGACTTTATTTTCCGGAGAATTCTGCACTGGCCGTTCTCGATGGTCAGTGCGGTCAAAAGTACTACAAAACACAACTTTAGCTCCATTGTAACAGACGCCTCCCACTCAGGCTGATGGATTCTTTTGAATCGTGACTCTTTCTGGCTACCGATCGCGGATTCGAACTGTGCTTCGACCTTTCATCTGGGCTTTATTTATACTCCGAACTCTTATTCTCCCCTTCCTAAAATAGATCTAGCTGGAGAGAGACGTTTTGCAAATTCAATATATTTGAAATTCATAAATTCGTAAAAACCGAACTTTCTGCTGTTTCTGTTCTCATCCTCTGTCTCGCCGACCTCGTTCTTCCAATAGATCAGGCTATGGAACCCACATCTGTCAGTCTGCGGAACAAAAATGGCTCGGCAACGTGACCTCCACCTGACCTGCACATGATGGGGTTAGGCGTAATTTTTGACCAAGGACTCAGGTACATGGCTTTATCACCAAACAATTTATCTTTTGTCTGCATTAATTTCATAACATAACATAGTTTCAAATGGTAATGCCACGCATTTTAAGAACTCTTAGAGTTCCTCCCTCTCTCACACCCGATTAGAGTAGCTATAACGATATAAATTGTTCTAATGAAATGACACTTTGCATGAGATCAATGTTATTATTAGGAAAACCACATTTTTTTCTGAAATCAACTCGAAATATTGTTTATTTTGTCTCAACATATCAATAAGATTAATCACAGAAATTTAGTTCAGGATACCTATCGCACAATATGGTCAGTAAGATACTGTCGTTTATGCTAAAGCCGTCTTCGCAGATTGACAGATCGGGAATGTAGTTGCATAAGAGCTCGTAAAATAAGGAGTCCGTCAAATCGTATTTGCCGTCATCATCATCTGATGAATCGGTTGAGTCGCTTGATGTTGTGCTGTTGTACGGGGGTGGAACCTGGATGATGAACACCTGTGGCTTCGACTCTGAATGGGATTGTTTGTTTCCACCAAACGGATATACTGGATATGGTGAAAACACTGGTTGATACATTGGTATCGGCCGATATGCTGGACGTGGTTTTCTGACGACCGTCTGGGGCTTGGTGTGCTGGAATCCAAACGAGATCGGCAGCGATATTGATCGCGGTAAGTTCTTCCTGCTCAAATGCTTATGTCGGACTATCCCTGACTCGCCGTATTGCATGGTCATAGTGACCAAAAGTACCACAAAACATAGCTTCAGCACCATTTTAGCAGTTGTTTTCCTGCAGGACGATGGAATCGATTGGATACTTTTTTAATTTTGTCGTCTACCGATCGCGGACCCCAACTGTGCTTCGATTAGTTTGGCTTCAGGTATTTATACTCCGATTCGATCCCATTCTCCGTTTGATCCCAAAACAGAGCGATCTGAAAGAACCGTGTGCACCTTATAATTGAAATTCAAAGTTGGCAACAAATGCTTTGTTCTGTCTCTGTCTCTGTTTTTGTTCTTCTGTCTCAGTGGTCCCGCTCTTCTTGTTTTGATTTAGGGTGTGGAAAGCGATCCGTAAACCCACATCTACTGATCGTTCGAAACAAAAATGTATTATTCATGTATACAGTTATGAACAATAAATTGGTATCATGTTTTTTTCTCCGTTGATACTTTCTCATGAATTTAATGGCATTCTTAACTTGATTCAGGACCACGTAGAAAACTTCACCATGACGATAGTATCAAATTTTACCGGGACTAAGAAATTTTCTACTTCCGTTATTTGGTGTGAAAAAAAATTATTTCAAGAATAGCGGAGAATTTTCGCTAATTTGAAATCAGATCATTTAATACCAAATTCATAACAGATTTGAGTGAAAGTTGAAAGTTCTGGTAGGAATAAAAGTAATCTCTACTCGTATATCACCAAAAAAAAAACCCATGACATTAGTTCGATTAATTCATGACATTAGTTCGATTAATTAACCTTATACATTGCTTTGAACAAACCCCAAGATCACTTGTTTTCACAAAGTCACAAAAATCCTAAGAACAACAAACCAAACCATTGCATTGACTTCATAACTTAAATAGGGTTCATTTATTACAAATTCATTATAAAATTTATATTGTTTCATTACTAGAAATGAACGACTAGTAGACTTAATAACACCTAAAGTAGATCGAAAGGAACGCCATACTCAGTAATAAATATACTTCTTTGCCTCGATCTTTGAACCTCTAACTATTCATTATAAGGAAATTTTATAAAAAGATAAGATATTCTTTTCTTGACTGTCCGATTGGTTTTATTAAAAAATGTATTCCCATTAATCAACAGAAAAATAGGGAAAATTTCTCTTAAATAAATAATACAACAAATTTGTCTCTGAAATTTCACTCTTTTATTGTACATTTAAATACATATTGATCAATTTCAATTCTGATTTATTTAATGAGGCAAGTGTCAGATCTACCTCGTGCTTTCTTCCTCCTCGTCCTCTGTGTCTGTCTGGTCTCCTGCGTTATTTGGAATGTATGGGATCCAGTACAGCGGCTGCTGCGGCTGCTGTTGCAACTGCTGGAACTGGTAGGGATTCGCGTAGTAATTACCAAATGGCAACTGAGGGTACACTGGATACATCGGTTGGTGGGATGGACGTGGTTTCCTGGTCATCCTGGCTGGCTGGGTCCTGGTTCTGGTCGGGAATCCAAACGAGATTGTTCTGGCCAGCTCGAGCTTCCTATTCAAGTCTCTATTCCGGACCATTTTGGACTGACCAGACTGGATGGTCGCCAGTGAGGCCACAAGTACTACAAGCCACAGCTTCAGCCACATTTTGAATTTTAATTGGATTGTCAACTCTTGACTTCTGATCCCAGACTGGGACTGAGCTTGCGTTCACATGTGCTCCTAGTATTTATATCTCCCTTTCTCCGCTTCCTAAAATAGATCGAGACAAAGAGAAAAGTTTCGCAACTCCGCAAGATTTGAAATTGATAATTTCGCGAAAAAAAGACTTTCTGCTCTTTTTGTTTCTTTCCTTCTGTTTCTACCTCTGTCTCGTCGTTCTCGTTGTCGGCACTTGGTTCAGGTTCTGAAAAGCGACCTGCAACCCATCGCTGCCCGTCGACAAAATGTAGTCCCAGTTCATCGATTGTCCTGGGCCTGTTTTCCACAGGCAGGAAATAAGAAATCTACTTTGTACCTCCATCGTCTTCCACCTTCTTCCTCTTTCCATACTGGACATGCTCTCCTGCTGGCCGTGTCTGGCGTGGTAACATGTAATCCGAATGAGGTCGGAAGAGAGGCTCATGTAAAGATGGATGGGCGAAATTAAAGAAGAGAATAAAAACCGAATTTTAATGAATCAAGATTTGGAGCGATATGGAATTAAAATGAACAATAAAAGTTAGAATAATTTTAAGAACTAATTTGAAGAATAGCAATGATTAGCGAAGGGCGGGATTAACGGAATCCATATATAGGGCAGCATAGGGCGCAAAACGAAATGAGCCCAAGAGCAACGATTTGGAGCGCGCGTGTAGGCAAATGAACCTGAGTTGAAGACGAAGAAGGAACACACCTAGATACATAACTAATAGGAGTGGTCGAAAAAGTGTGGTGCAAAACTGATGCTAACGGGACGGCCTCTGTTTCTTCTTCTCCTTCTATTGGCCACGTTCGCCTCGACGTGGGCCTCGTCGTGGGCCAGCGAGGAGTCCGCGGAATCCGAGGGAGTGAGTGGACAGCGTCGTAAGCGACAGCGCCCACTTCATTTCGGTCTGCCCAGTGTCCATATGAGCGAGATCGAAGAGTTATTGGCAAATTGGTGGCAATTTTTGCAAATCGGGACGACCATAACGGCAGCGAACATGACGGACACGACGACGACGACCACATCCAAGCGACCTCGGTGGACCAAAGAGACCCACGTGTCCGGCGGCGGCGGCGTCGATTGGGACAAACTCGACGTTGCTCAACGAGGTCCGCACCCTACTACGGCCTTCCACCCCACTATCCCTACCGCGTTCTTCGCGAACCCACTCGGCGTTGCCGAAGAAGCCGGCGAGGAGTCGGAGTCTCGATTCCCGCCTTTTGATCAATCAAGAGATCAGATCCGCTGAACTAAAAGGGAGGAGAAGAACCCGCTTCGGTTTTCAATCGCTAGTCGTTGTTTACGTAAAATGATCTGAGCTTCTCATTTTCGGCAGATAAATAACCGACACCCAGTCCGCAGAAATGTAAATGATTTCCAAGAATTTCGATCACGAGCTGACGTTTTGGAGAAGTAGGTCGAACACATCCAAATAGGAACTACGTAGCAGAAATTCTCGTCGACCAGCAACCGGCGAGCGATGCCAATAAAATGCAAATAAAAATGATCTGTGATGAATCGAAGATAACGTTTGACCATTTCGTTGATATCGGTGCAATCTGATGTCTTGGTTTTCGAGTTCGCCCAATTTTCTAAGGCTTTACTCATATCAGTAGAAGTTCTTACATATGTTTGATGGTTAAAATCTCAATAGAATAATGTTGGCCAGAGACCGGATTTGAATCGGAGGAGTTCCGTGAAGGAAAGTGACGGGCGGTGGCCAAGGGCAAGGGGCTCGATTGAAACTTTAGCAGCTTTCAATTTGCCTCGGCAAGAGCAAATAGAAGCGAAGGGAAAGAGAAAGGAGGGCATGAAAAAAATATGAGCAATTTCCAATACAACCGCAGCAATAGTGAAGACAACAACAACGACATCGGCAGAACCAACATCGAACATGCGATGGTGCAGCCAGACAATTGCAGGCGTCAGGCCGTTGAATGGGGAGCCATAGATAGAAAGATAAACAGAAAGACGGACAGACAGACACAAAGGCAGACAAATGCACTGAGAGAAGGGTGGAAGGAGCTTCCACGGCGGATGGAGCAGAGATAGAGATAGAGCTATCGAATGGCAGGCGTGCAATCCATGTACGGACGGACCGATGGAGAGAGCTGGAAAGAAAGTCGGCGAAAGAAGAATCCCTTTGTTTATCCCTTTGACAAGGACAAACTCCGTGAGTTTTGCTCAGCGCTAGCTGTTGTTAGTGCCATTGTAACTGCTTTCTGCTGAAAGTGTTGCTATTGTGTTTGTTGTTTCTGTTGCTTATCATGTGCATCAAATGGAAAGAAGAAGACATCAGTGAATGGCTGAGGAAATCGCTCCAAAGCTGTTTCAATGCACTTCATTTCCGGCGATCACGCACGCACCCAGAACCGCCCACCCACACACACAGAGATACGGAGTCTCACACAATGCGTGGAAGGAAATCCACGCACACACACACACACACACATGTATGTTAGACTTATCCTCACAAAGGCATTTTCCAAATTGATGCGCTTGACTTGCGCTTCACGTGGCTGTCGGTGGGAGTCCGTGTGCGTGTGTCTATGTGGGAGTGAGTGAGTGTGTGTGTGTGTGTGTGATCGAGCATGCCTTTGTCCTGCCCCTTCCTCGGTGCTTCCTTTGTTCGCAGTCGTCGCGAGGTCCTTTCAAGGAGAGAGCGAGCTTTTACCATAATTACTCATGGCTCTCCATGATGGGGTCGGAGCGAGCCAATCGAGGCCTTCGATCCAAGACACCAAGGGCTGCCCAGCGCCCCCTCAACTGAGTCCTCTCCCTCTGCGGAGTTTTTCGTCTCGCTTCCTTCTCGCTCGCTCACTCACCCTTCTGTGCCGTTGTATTTCGTTGTTTCACGGTGTTTTCGTTCTGCGATTCATGTTTCGAATCGTTTCATCCAACATTTACTCGCTCCGGCTCTCCCTTTCACACTCTCTCTCTGCCTGTCTCGCGGTGTCTCTCTTTCACACGCTCTCTGCTTGACCATGTCCCGTGTCGACCGAGGCAAATAAACGACAACTTGGCCGCGGGTCATTTGCATTTCAACCAGAGTCAACATAAACTGCAATTTCGCAAATTGAAACCTAACTTTCGTTATTTACACAACTCGCACCGCTCCCTCCCCACCTCGCCCCCAACTGCGCTCGTCACTGGACATTCGAGCGTGTCTCCCTCGCTCGTCCTGTTTGCCAAAGACATGCACTCCGTCAACACCGAGTGGGTTGAGGCGAACGGCCGGGGAACGGCCAGGGACAGCCAGTCGAGTTCATGGTTTTATTTAACTTTGATTTTCCAGGATTCAGAAAAGTGTCCCGTGATGACCCGAGCCGAGTCCGCCGTCGTCTCTGTTGAGCCCGATCCACGTGATCGTCTGCTGTGGACTCGGCCCGCGGGTCGGTCCAACGAACTCCACGGAGGTCGACATCAACGCCGTTGTCCGGGCCACCCGGTCGCCCCGTCGTTCGACACGCAACGAGCGGCCGCCGACCCATGCCTGCAGTTGTTGTCGTCATCCCCAGCTCCCCTCGTCCTTGTCGTCCTCGTCGTTGACTGCGTTGGCCTCGCGTTGCGGACCAAACATTCAATTAGCGTCAATTAAAAAGCTAACATTTTATCCTGTTTGGCAGGACATTGCCTAACGGTGCGCCGTCGTGATTTCGCTTTTAATATCACTCGCTTCCACTCTCTCTCTCTCTCTCTCTCTCTCTCGTTCTCCCCTTTAACGATTCCTTTCGCTCGCCCGCACTTCCGCCGGCAGCTCGTCGGCAGCGCAGGAGCTTCCGCTGCGATGTCCTTTTGAATTGTCAATTAATTTCATGTCAGTTGCGTCGGGATTGAGCGCCGGCCTGCGGACGGAAGGAGGGAGCAAGGAGGTGCGGAAGGAGAGGAAGAAAGAGAGAGAGAGAGATAGAGGGAGAGGCAACGTTGAGCTGCAGCAGTGGAAGCGCTTAATTGAAATTAAATTGAAATGTTAAATTTTCAGGAAGTCGTCGGCGGACGCGAAGGCTGCCGAGGCGTTGTGTCCTGGAGATTTATGGGCGAAAATAATTTAAAATTCGCGATAGTGGAAAAATGATTCGAGAGAAATTATATAGCGATTGTAATGAATTGAATATATTTTCGCGGCGCCCGAAAGCATGCCAGGTTTTTGTTCGTACTGCATGCGAATTTCTGCGAATCGACGACGCCGGCGTTTAAAATTGGTTAAATTTCACCCTGATGGCTTTCTATCATTCGCAATATTTAATGTGGGAGGGAAAGGATTCTCCAAATCTTTCCCTGATCCCCTGTCCTCTGTAGCCTCAGAAATCTCTACGAACTCCCGCGGCAATGGCAATGGCCGAAGTTAACTGATCGTTAACTCAGTTGTTAAACTTCCGGCCAGCAGATTAATATCGTGCTTTGCAACAATATCGATTACCATTAATACGCATCCAACGCCGGCCGACACACGCGCACACACGCACACTCATGGACAGACATGGCCCAACGACCAGACGCCGGTGCCTCGTTCACACCTACGTGGCATTTGCCGGAGCACGCGATTCTCGGAACGCCTGAAAGTATGCTACGAGTCGGGGCTGGGCTGTGACGGAGCGAGAACCTGGCGACCCACCCTCACCCTCTCCCTCACTCTTACCACGCATTCTTTGCTTCCCACCCCGAATTCCTTCGCCGTTTTCCTGGCTCGAGCTCGTCCATTGACGGACTGATTTGTTGTCCAAAACCCATAAAAATCCACCCAAGTTCGTGGCCACAAATGTCTCAGTTCTTCGTCCTTCCATCTTTCTGTCTTACTCTCTTTCCTTATTTCTGTCCTTCTCTCAGTCTCTGACTTGCCGTCTGTCTGTCCGATCCGTCTGTCCTTTCGTCAGTCAGTCGTAGACTTGCCGGCGTCGCAATAAATTGTTTTGGATTTCGTATTTTGACGCTGCTTTCGGGTTTCTCCCCCATTCCCTCGTTGCTAGATGTTTTTCCCCCTTATTCCTCTATTGCTACGATGATTTTGTTGTGCTGAAATTGGGTTGGTTTGGATGTTGATTTGTACGAGAGGGGGAAATAATCAAACAACACGACCTGGGACTCGAGGGGAGCGAGGAAGAAACTTTTCGGCGCACATAAATTGCTGTGTCAATTAAACAAATGCTGCACGAGTCGAGCGCCTGAAACTTCACTCGGAAAACATGTCCACACATATTGGATTTTGTTGTCGTTGTGACCGACGGGGTTTTATTGAAGAGGGATTTGAGCGAGAGGCATACAAACTGGTACAATTACAATTAACGAAAGAGAGGCTCGACTCGGCTTGAGTTGAGTTTTTCTTGCCTGAAAAACGCGGTCCACGCAACGATGAGTGCGAGACCTGACGGGGCTCGAGTGGGTCCGAGAACATCCTTTGAATGACCCCGTTCGAGAGCGGTCGCCTTTGCGGGCAACATTTAATTGATTAACACCATCGAAACCCCTCGTCCCCTCGTCCCGTCGCCCCGTTCCGCCCCTCCTCTCCACGCTCGGTGGCGATTAAATTCAATTGGCCCCTTGACCTACATGGAGCCAACTCCAACTCTCTCTTTCCCTTCCCTTCCTCTGCTGCCTCCCCTCGCCGTTCTCGCAATCATTCCGCAAAGGTTGAGAAAACATGACGGGCCGGCGAGGAAGGGGAAAACGAGAAATTAATTGAAATTTTTACGTCTTCCTTTACAAGATTCCCGCGACTGCGTCCGAGCCTCCCGCCCCAGATCGGCAGACCTCGCGTCACTTGGTGGGAAATTGATTATAAATTTTCCTCGGCCCTCGCCGCAGCAGGCGATGGGTGGGGCCGGAGTGGGCGCCTCACCTCCGGCACGACGACTCATACATAATTCATTTGCCGTTATTACATGGCAGTTCACTTGAATTTGAACCTAAAAGTATGCTACACTATTTCAATAAAAGGAAACATGCTGCCAGTAATAAATTCTCCGGGCTTAGCGAGCGCTCCGCTCCGCTCCCTCCAGCGCCCGCACGTCCTGGCGGAGGCGACGCCGGAACCGCCAACCCCACAACCTCCATCGCCACCGCCACCGCCACGGCCGCAGCCACGACCCAGGCCCGGCCCGGCCCGACTCCCGACTGTTCTCTCCGGGGCTCTGTTCCATTTCCGCTGCCTGCCATAAACTATTTTTATACATTCCCGGACGACTTCCCGAACGGAGCCAAACTCCTCTGGCCACCCGCCACAGTCTCGCCCTCGCGCACGACCTCGTCCGCCCCCCACCTCCAAGTCGGGCATTCAAAAACAACATCATCGTCGAGCTTCCTTTTCGTTATCCGCGGCATCGTCTACTTTTACATTTTTGACCAATTGAACGGCCGCAAGGGGCGGGTTTCGGCAGCGGGCCGTGGATCGCGGACCTCGGACCGCGGCCCGTGGCGGGGTGTGCGAACGCAATAAAGGAAACAATAATGAAGTTACTCTGCGGTGGCCACTTAAAGTTTGAGGCTTCTACTTGTTGTCCGGGATTCGGCGGCCTCCGAGGAAGGGGGGCGGAAGGAAAATTTACATCCGATGTTGGGTTTGGGTTTGGGTTTCGGTTTGGGGATGACTTCGTGGGCAATTGTGGTCAAGACAAGAAGCGGGCAGCCAGCGAGGATCGGAGTACGGAAGAGGCCGTAGATACACAAAAATTTTAAATGCGATTAGAGCGGTTGGGAGTACGGCGAAGTGGGGGAGAAAAATTTGGAATTCATGTCTGTCACTCACACGAAATTCATTTCATTAAAACGCCGTGTATTGATGATGGCTTTATGAAGTTTGCTCATTCTGATTGTTTGCTTTTTCCCCTGTTTACGCAATGAATTCCCGAGTGGGCCCTTGAAAAATATTCAATATTATCTCAATTGTCCTTGACCAGAAGTCACAACAGCTCGGTCTTGTAACTTATTTATTAATACTGTAAAACGGACGCACGACCTGTTGAGGGCAGGGTCGCAAGGTCGCTGAGGCGAGGCGAGGGCGAGGCGAGGGCGAGGCGAGGTCTGGCCAGTGGATCCGTCGGGAACCATCGACGTCATCATCGGAGTCGTTGTCGATTGCCCATTTCGTGTCGAGCTCATTCGAACGCAGTAAAAGAGGACAGCAAATGGAATATAAAAGTGCTGCCAATCAGCAGCGACAAACGCAAAGACCCAAAGCACACCCAGTTGGGCCCGAAGGCTCCCCACACATACACACACACACAAACACACTCTCACCACCCACTCTCACCCCAGGATGCACGCGCCGAGTGTTACTTCCGGTTTGTTTTTCTATTAACATCAGCGCGTGTCGTCCCATCTCGTTCGCTCGCTCAATCGCCAGGGTGCGTGACATGGTGTGGGCGGGTGTGAGTGTGTGTCACGTGTGCATTTGTGTTGGCCATCAGTGGCCAGCAACAACAACAAGAGCAACACTGCCGGACAACATCAGATAAACAGCTGTCAATATCCGTTACAACAATTTTATGACATTCGAGAGGGATCGCATAGTTGGCGAGTTAATTGAAAACAGACAGAGACAGACCGAAAACGAGAGCTTCAGGGGGAGACAGAGAGAGAGAGAGGCAGGTCGAGATCGGGCGAGTGAGGGTGGTGGAAAGTGAGGAGGCAAATGAGAGGATGAAAATGTGTGCCAGCCAGTGATAGAGAAAGTGAGTCAGTGAATGAGTGAGTGAGCGTGATGGTGAATGAGTGACGAGGCGAGGCGAGGGCGAGGGCGAGAGCGTCGATTGTTGCTGGTTCTGGTGCTCCGCAGCTGGTGGCGAGGCCACAGCTGGCGACACCCTACAGTCGACGACGACCGCAACATTACGGCCAACGGTTTATGATTTTAACACGATGTCGATAATAAATGCTCATAATCCTCGCCGGCGACAGCGACAGCGACATCGATATCGACATCTGGCCCCCGGGTCTGCCAGGACCGGGTTCAATGAACGGCCGAAGGGCGAGGGAGCAGTGGAGAAGGACAGCAGGATTTGGAGGAAACGATTAAGCACACGATGAGGGAATGGAAAGATAAGGACACCAAGGACGACATAGGGATTTGTGGATATTCAAACTTTCACGACACACTCAAAGTTATTCGCCAGTAACAACTGTGGTGTTCCTGCTGGTCCCGGGACCCAGTGGTCGAGCCAAGGCAAACACAAGTTGGCTTCAATTTCCTTCCCTCGTCTCCAGAGTTTTCGCCACGATTCGCTGCCGTCTTCTTCCCATTTTAAATTGAGCTTCCCACATTTCCATGGTCCACATTTTTATTACTTTCCACTCGTGTTGATTAACAACCAATTCAATATATCAACATGATATTCGGCCATCGAGCAGGGAGCGAGGCGAAGTGTGTGAGTGGGGAGGGGGAGAGGGGGCCGTGAGGGGTTCAGGTGAGCGGATGAAGCTCCCGATGCCCGTTGCTGCTGCGAGCACGCAAACCGAGAGTGATGCGGACGGAAAATGATTGGCTAATTAATCAAGATCCGGATGCTGCACCCGCAGCTCCGGCCCACGACTTCCCTCGCTCCGTCCCTTTCCACTCGCCTCACCCGATCCTCGCTCCTGTGCACAACTAATTCGGTCAGGCGCCCTCGAGTCCATCGGTAACCGAAAGCTGCATCTGCATCTGCATCTGCCTCTGCTCCGCTCATCCTTGTCGAGCTGATCAACAAACAAAGTGTTGCAATTTTGGTTTTCACACACACACACATACACCAGTAGTCGCCAGACGAGATTTGATGGTATTGACGGAAGCGCTGCCATATAGAATTTAATTATGCTCATCCGGCGTTGCCGTATTTGCGCACAACGGGCCGCTTTGGATGCGGCCATGCGCCACCGAGCACCGAGCACTGGAGTCAATATTAATTTTAATGCCACGTTAGTGCCGTGCGGATGGCTTTCAATTATGATTGCCATCGCTCCGACTCACTCTCTCGCTCTCGCTCTCTCTCTCGTTCGCTCTTCCTCACTTATAGTGGTCGCCACACCTTGCGGTTGGGGAATTTCTTTTTGTTGCTTATCTATTTGAGGAGTTGCCACAGACATTTTGCGAACGAGGTTCGTTGAATGAGAGCGGGCTGAGGGCGTGCACATGTGTGCGTTTCCATGTGTGTGTGTGGGCGTGTGTGCGTGTGCGATAAATAATCAACCGGCAGCCATCGTCGCCCGATTACCGAATTCGGGTGAAGTTTCAGTCGTGAAACCCGTGAGCCCTAATTTGTAATTGCAAATCACAATTAGCAGGGCATCGTTCGATCGCTCGGCTCCCTTACGGCAATCAATTAAAGCGCAAATGGCTCGCTGCATACTTTCCGGCGGCGCTCCTGTGTGGGCTCTGACTCTGTTTCTGGCTCTGTTTCGGTCTCTGGCCCTGTTTCTGTTTCTGTGTCTGAGCCTGGCTCTGACTCCTGTGCCGAGTTTGGTCCAGTCCACGGCCGCAGTCGCGCCAACTTTTGGCGTCCCCCCCCCCCCCCCTTTGGCGTCTCCCCTCACCACATGAATCCTTTCCGGTTTCCGCGATTTTCCCGTGTTCTTCCTCCCTCCGCGAGATGGCGTGCCAGGCGTCCTCGATGCACTGGCGGCAATAAAAGCACTTCCGGATATCCTTTATGTGTTGTTACGGGCGCAGCAGGTGCGACCTCTGGCGGCGACGCGATTTCGTTGTTGTTGTTTTTTCTGGTTCTTCGTGTTATCGTTGTTGTTGCTACTGTTGTTGCCGTGGTTTGGTGAAGACGACGACGAGGGCGACCGTTTGGCGATCGACTTTTTTCGTCCGAATTTCGCGAATCCCAGGCAGACGAGCGACGTCCCCTCGAGCCCGCCTCCCGTCGAACAAGGTGTTTTTCCGCCCCCTCCGCCTGCAGGCCGAGGCCTGGCAGCTGTGGACTGTGGACGTTGTAAATCCGTGGAATCGCCGACACCTGTGCCGAGGGAGAGAGCGGCGAAAGCACGGTCGGAGCTCGAAATGAGCTTGAAGAGGCGAGAGAGCAAAAGGAGGGCAAAACAAGGGGATTTCCAGAGGACCCCAAATCACATGGAAGGGGTCCCGATGATCCAGACTGGTGCTAAAGGCGGAAATGGCTGCATGGAATGGAACCGTCGTCCAGACGGGGGCGGAGGCAATAAATAAATGCGGCGGAAGCTGTTGGCTGAATCGGAAAAGCAAAAACATCAGGGGAAGTAAATAAAGCAGATCAGTAAATCGAACGAAGGCGGATCGAGCGGAGGAGGGGGGGGGGGGGGTGGCGTGATGGGGAGGGTACGAACTGAATCGGATCGGGGCGAAGTTCGAATGAAGTCCTCGGCACACCCGCAGGGACTCGCCTCTATATTACTATTCAACAAAGGATTCTGCAAAAAACAAAAACACACGAAAAGCACTAAAAACAACAACAACAAGAAGAAAAATCCCCACCAATAACGGCGGAATTGAATCAAAGGTTGGGCGTGGAAATCGTAGAAATATTTGAAACAAAGCACTTGCAGCCAACCCAACCCAACAACAACAACAAGGTCGTTTTCAAGTGAAAACAGCTAAATGCGTATTGTTGTTGTTTTTGTTGTTGTTGCTCACTTTGTTGTTATTGCAGTTGGCTCTTCACAATGCAGGGACCACTGGAAGGACTCGGGCAGAAAGAACCGTCTCTTGTTGTTGTTCCTGTTGTTGTTGTTGTTGCAATTGGCAAAACATGTTTTCGCTTCCAGCGAACGCTGAAAAATATTCCGAACAATGAGGGATGTTGACGACTGATTCGAAAAAATATAAATAAAAACAACAACAAAGTGTAGACGAGCAGATGGGAACAATAATCTTTATTGAAAATATTGCGCCGGCATTGAAGGGGAAATAAAAAGCTGAATGAAGCCGGGCAAAGCAAAGCGGAGAAAGGGAAAAAAGAGCGAATGAAAAAAGTTCGCAGACGACAAAGGCAAATAAAATGTGATAAATACGAGAAAGTTCTCCAAAAAATTCCACACACGAAAGATCAAAGTTCACGGCGTAAGGATCAGAATTTATAGGCCCCAGATGAATGGGTTTTTTGGCTCGAACCAGAACCAGAACCAGGCCCAGAACCTGAGGAGCTTACGAGGTATTAGAAAATAAGAAATCAATATAAAAATTCAAATATAATACATAAAATGGAAAAATCATCACTTAATGGAAAATATTCCGAAATGTGTAATGCGGCAAGAGATAAATTTGATTTAATCTCTCGGCGCAGAAAACAAAAATCGGAAAGATTAGAATAAAAGCAGAGAAAACTGATTGGGGGTAAAATTGGTTTGTTATGCTGGGAAGAACAAAAAAAAATGTATTTGGGAAAATATGTCGATTTGATTGATGCAAGGAGCAAATGAAATAAGCATCAGAAATCTCTCAGTCGAAGGGAAACCGACACAGGCTCAGAAATAGGAAATTACAGGCACACACACGCAGAGAGAGAGAGAGAGAGCGCAAGATTGAAAGGACGAAAATACCAGGCCTCCACGCTCGGGGTCTGCGAATGGGATTCGACCCGGTTTCCCGGGCACCCGCCGTTGTGTCTGAGGCTGACAATGAAATGATTTTGCGAGTGATTTTCACTTAAACACAACAGCAACAACAACAAGAACAACAACATTGACAAGCATACGGATACGACGATGATGTTGATGCCGATCTAATATTCGAAATAATTCCACGTGTGAGCTCCGGACCGGTGAATAATTGAGGAATTTCCGGCCGCCTCGTCGCAGTCGTTTGTTTTGCTAATTTTTCAAGGATCCCTCGATGCGATTGGCGAAATTGGACTCCTTTCAGGGGCGAACAAAGACCGACCGTAGCTGTAGCTCTCACTGTGTCTGTGCCTGTAGCTGTATCCATGAACACTCACACACCCACAGAGCTTCACATCCGCCCATCTGTCGGTGGCTGTCATAAATTCTCCCATTTCTCGTCCTCGCAATCGGAGCGAATTCCTGCCCAGGCGGAGGCCCCGCAGCATCAGTCCACGGGCGAATCCTGTGGGCCTTCGGGGTCCTTCGGCTGGCTGGCTTTCGCCTTTATTAAATTCGGGAATTATTTTAATAGATTTCGTTTGATTCGCAAAGAGAGCGATTGCTGGGCAGAAGGAGGCAGACGTTTATTTATTCCAGCCGACTACAGTGGCCGCCAGATGTTTGTGGACACGAGGCTGAGCCAGTGGCAAAGGACGAAAAACCAGTGTGAAACAATCAAATTTTGCATGATGAAATCGCAAATGATCGAATTATAAAATGCGAAATAACCAGATTACAAACTCAAAAATGTTCAAATTTGAAATATATAATCAAATTATGAAATCTAATATAATCAAATTAATGAACATAAAATGATCAAATTATGGAATTAAGAACCAATCAAATAAAAATCTAATACATTCGGGTTAGAACCAAAATTTCTTGAACGTTTTTGTCGTAAGGAAACCGATTATTCACCTGAAGTTTATTGAATCAATCCACAGAAGAATTTGAAATTATGAAATGTTCAAGATTGCTATCAAGTTATCCAGTTATCATTGGAATTAATCCTGAGAATTCCAGGACATCTTTGTCACAGGCATAATTCACCGGAAGTTTGTCGGTCTCACTCGGCTTGAATCGGAACATAATTCAATAAGTGAGCCGGGAAATAGATTTCACTTATCCTGTTATGGAACTTTTCGTCCTCAGTGTGGGAGTGCAGCAGGCCTCCTTTGTTGTTGTTGTTGTGCTTCTTGTTGTTGTTGTGCTTCTTGTTGTTGTTGTTACTATTATTGTTGTCGTTATTGTGATAAATGCCCTCGACCATTGCCGTCGATTGGCATTGTTGCGTTTCGTTGCTATTTTTCATGTTCTGCGATTTTGTTATTTGCGGTGTGGTGGTTAAGGTGTTTGTTGTTGTTGTTGTTGTTGCTGCTATCGTTATTGTCGTGTTTCTTGTTGCTTTCGATGTTGGTTGTTGTATGCGTATCGGATTTAATTTCCATTGATGGAAACTAATTCCATTTGATTCGCCTTCACATTTCAATTCAATTTATTCCCTATTGCCCACACACACATCAGCACATAGATATACCAACACATACACATCTAAACATGCCCGTGCATACCTACCCATACATACATACATCGCTGTATATATGTACAGAGATATTTCTTTTGTATTCTTCGTCTTCGGCTTCCGCTTCCGGATTCTTCTTCTACTTGATGGCCGCCTATTTGTAACAAGTCGTGTTGCTATTGTTGTTGTTGCTTTTGTTGCAGTATTATGTTGCTGCTGGCGATCGTTTTAGGGAATTGCCTTTGCTGGCAAATGACCAGGATTAATAATAACAATAAATCGAACAAGGCCAAGGCGAGTCGGACGGGACGTGAAGGCAGAGATTTCATTGTAGCGCACCTAAAAGCCGGCCCTGATTTCCGCGATGGGCCGCGTGACGGATAACTGGCTCTTTGTCCGGTTCCCGCTCGAGTGGGGGCGGGCGAGGTCGGCCAGGTCGGTTGGGAGGCGCGGGGGTGCGGCCCAACTTTGCAGACTTCGGTGCTGATCGCGTTCATTCACACCTTTGCGCATTTTCCACTGTCTGCTCTTGGGCGGCTTCGCCCAACCATTCGGTCGGCCTGCCCTCCGTCCACCCCTCCGTCCATCGTTCGAGGCGAGCGAAAGGTAAACACGAGGCAAAACCAGACGACGAAGGCCTGGAGAAGAAGAGGGAAAGAGACAGGTTGACAAGGAGCGAGATCGACAGGGAGAGCTAGAGAGAGGGAGGGGCGAGGTCGAGGGAGGTGTGGGTGCCTCCAACAAAGGCCTTCCGAACAAAACGAAGCCGCAGACGAAATCGAAAAATGGTAGGAAAAAAACTTCGCAAATTAATTCATTACTTCGAACTTCTTTTTTCGCGCCTTCGCCCTTTCCTTCTCACTCCCGATCTCTGCACCGCCCTCCCGCTCGCTGTCACTTTCACTCTCACTCTCCTTATCGGTTCGCCATTCGAACGAGCCCATTTGTGGGATTGCGGCAAGGCTTTGTTGTGGAAGCCGCTCGGCCGGAGGAAGGCGTCAGGGTTCGCCGTTAAAAAGAAGACGAGCGAGCAAACGAACGAGCAGCCAAAAGCGCTGCATACGCTCAAGCGCTCGAGCGATTGTTGCCATGGCTCTGGCGTGTTTTCGCCACAAAAGCGCGACTCGTCCCGCCAGACGACAACTCGATGGCTTCACTGGGTGGGAGGGCGACAGCGGCGGGTCGCTGGGGGGGGGGGGCCTTCGGGGGAGTCACGGGGGGTCGGGGTCAGGTCTGGGGTCGGGTTCAGAAGTCGCCGCTCGGCTGGGCTCAGCGTTCGCAGGACGTTGACTTCGAGCAAAATGAACTATAATTTCGTGCGATTTGCCGCCTCACGCCCTCCTCCGCCTTCGTCCCTCCAACTGCGCGTCCTCTTCATCATTATCCCTTCCTCCCGCTTCCCGCTTTGTCTGCCATTAGTTCGCCACCACCTCCACGCCATCCCACCTCTCGCTCTCGCTCTCGCCGTCTCCGTCCCTCTCGTGGACGCCGCCGCGACAGCAGAACGAGCTCCGAAACCAAACCAAGAGCAATCGGAATCGCTTCGTCTCTCGCAAATCCTCGGCTCGTGCCTAGGCTGCTAAACACACACATCCGCACGCACGCCGCCAGCTGCACTCACGCCAGCAGCAGACAGAGAGAGGCAGATGGGAAGAGAGAGCGAGTGAGGCGACATTAAAAAAGTGCCAATTGTTTATGGTCTGTTGTTTTCGCCGCTGCGATCGTTGTTGTTGTGGTCGCTGTTGTTGTTGTTATTGTTATTGTTGTTGTTGTTGCCATTGCCAATACCGGGCTCATGGGCTTCCGGTGAATGGACCAAAGAGCACGTCATCACGCGACCGGCATTTGTCACGTAGGCAAGGGGCATTAAAGAATATATATAGCACAACAACAACACCAACAACAACACCAACAACAACAGCAACAATGACAACGACAGCAGCCCGAACAGGAACAATCATCGCGATAACGGAATGGCAGCGGCAACATCCACGGCAACAACAACTAAAGCAACATGGTCGACAAAAACAACGAGCATCTGATAACAGGAGAATTGACAAAAAATGACAAAACAATTACAAGAAATCACCATCACACAGATTTTAAAAAATCACTCAAAAAAAAAATGCATAATTAAGAAATGGCAAACAAAAAAATGGAAAAATTGCAGGAAACTTACATCGAACTAATGGAAAAAATGCGACATCAAAATGGAACAGCAACAATCAAAGTGCTACAAAAAAAACAAAAGAATGCTAATTGATAAAAAACATAAATGAAAACAACAAAAAAAAAAACATTAAACAAAAAAAAACAATAATAACTGCATTTCCCTTTTGGTTTTTTATATTTATACATACTTTTTGTTGGTATTTTTTCTAGATCGACCGAAGTCGAAGTTTTGGTTTTTTTGTTTTTTTTTTGTATTTCAATTTATATATTTTTACTTTTATGTTTTCTGTTTTTGTTGAATTGTTCCTATTGATTATTTCATTGTATTTGTGCTCTGTACTCCGGACTTGGTCCTCTGTACTTTGTATTTGCGTTTTGTGTTTGCCTTTCGGTGTTCATTTTTTCGATTGCTTCTTTCATTCACACTTGTTTGGCTTTGTTGTCTTTGCCGTTTGTTGCTGCGCCGCCGCTCGGAACTGTTAAAATATACTATAGCAAATACACTTTGCGTCTTTGAAAAACATATTATATTTAGCTCATAATTTTTATTATCAAATTGTGAAAATTTTTGAAACTACTTCCCAAATTTCTTTTGTTCAATAAAGACGTGTCGTTTATATTTCAAGTTATTTCTTGCGTTATTCCTACATTTTCTAAAGGTTATGGGCCTTACACCATAACGCGGAACAATTTGCAAAATATAAAATCGTGAAATTTCGACTATTAACGTTCAAATGGCAGAAGATCTGAAGACATCGATTTCAAGACTGAATAACCGGAACTACCAGATATGGAAGTATAAGCTGGAGTTGATGCTGGTTAAGGAGGGTCTTTGGGATGATGTAGTCCTTGCGTCGGCAGCTAAAACAACAGCGGATTGGTTGGCGAGAGACGGTAAAGCCAAAGCGATCATTGGTCTGTTAGTAGAAGACAACCAATTGATTCATATCAAGCGGCTAAACCACGCATATCAATATTTGAAGGCGCTGAAGGACCAGCATGAGAAGTCATCGTTCAGCAATAAGATCCAGATTCTAAAGAAACTGTTCAAATGTGAACTGGGATCGAAGACAATGGAAGAACATTTGCATAATGTATTGTCAATGGTTGATGAACTCAGTGGACTCGGTGAGTGCATCAAGGATCATATGGTTGTGGCGGTTTTGCTTGGGAGTCTTCCTGATGACTATGACACTTTGGTGACGGCCTTAGAAGTCAGATCAGAAGACGAGATATCCTTAGAGTTTGTAAAGGAGAAGCTACTCCAGGAGTACAAACGCCGTCACAGTAGAACTAATTCGGAGAGAGATGAATCTGCACTTAAAGCTAAGCATCAGAAGAAACAAATCAAGTGTTTCGGATGTGGCAAAATTGGACACTTTATGAAAGATTGCAAGTCGAAGAAATATTCAGCAAACAAGATTGGTAATCAGGAAGAATCATCAAAATCGTACGCAACTTTTCAACTTGGCGGCAGAAGCAAGTCCAAAGATTGGTTGGTAGATTCTGCAGCATCTTGTCACATGACAAATTCAAGAAATTTTTTCACAAATTTGGATACAACAATCAAATCATCGGTTTTCATGGCAAATGGCAGTCATCTTCAATCAACTGGCCAAGGCGAAGGTTTTCTAACCAGCTGTGATAACCGTGGTGAGAAAGTTGAAATTAAGGTGCATGAGGTATTGTATATTCCAGAATTAGATAGCAACTTATTATCTGTAAAGAAGTTGGTTGACAAAGATTATGATGTTATTTTTGATAAGAAAGGATGTAAGATTTCTAAAAAAGGGAAAACTTTTGCAACAGCCTATGTCAAAAATGGAATGTTCACGTTATCTAGACCAGAAGTAGCAAAGAAAATTTCAATGGATGCAGGAGCTTGCATTCACACATGGCATAAAAGGTTTGGTCATCGAAGCATTGATGCAGTTAAGGACACAATCAACAAGAATCTCGTAAGTGGAATTTTTATTAAACCATGTAGCGAAGGCGATTCTATTTTTAAAGTTTGTCTGGAAGGCAAGATGACAAGAAAACCCTTTGAAAAGAATTTAGAAAAAAGGTCAAATTCAATTTTAGATCTGGTGCATTCGGATATATGTGGTCCAATGCAAACATGCACTCCAAGTAATAATCGCTATATTTTCACATTGATAGATGATTATAGTAGATATTGCACAGTATATTTTCTTAGAAAGAAAAGTGATGCTTTTGTAAAATTTCGTGAATTTGTGGCAAATTGCAAATCGAAATTTAATAAGAACATGAAGGCTATTCGCACAGATGGTGGAGGTGAATTCATTAATCACGAATTCAAGAATTATTTGAAACAGAAGGGGATTGTTCATTATATTACAGCTCCTTACACTCCACAGCAGAACGGAATCGCTGAAAGAAAAAATCGTTCATTGACGGAGATGGCAAGGTGCATGCTGTTTGGTGCAAACCTTCATAATAAATATTGGGCTGAAGCAGTTCATACAGCGAACTATTTGCAGAACAGACTAATAACCAGTGCAAATGACAAAACTCCGTTTGAATATTGGTATGGTACGAAACCAGATTTGGCACATTTGAAGACTTTCGGTTGCACCGTATATGTCCATGTTCCTAAAGAGAAACGGCGTAAGTTCGATCAGAAGGCAAAGAAATTGGTGTTCGTTGGATATTCTGAAACGTGTAAAAATTTTCGTTGTTTGGATATTCAAAAAGAAAGAGTTACCATAAGCCGGGATGTTGTTTTTATGGAGGAACAACAAAATGTTAATCAAGATAAACGTGCGAATTCAATTTGTAAGGATGTCATTGTGAGTTTAAAACAAGAATCTATGTCTCCTGTAGAACAATTGAATTCAGAAGGGGAAGACAATTTTAGCACAGCAAGTGAGAATGATGAAGATTGTGAGAACGATGAAGATTGCATCGAAGTTGCAACAGAAGAACCCAGAAGAGTCTCGTCAAGGAGCACAAAAGGTAAAGCACCTGACAGGTATGTAGCTAAAGTAGAGACCTCTATTGTTGAACCGAAAAACTATAAACAAGCATTAGCACTACCTGAAAGTGAATTGTGGCTCAAAGCGATGGAAGAAGAAATGGATTCAATTATAAAAAATGATACCTGGGATTTGGTAGAACTGCCAGAGAATCGAAAGGCTGTGGGAAATAAATGGGTCTTCAAAATTAAACGTGATGCAGAAGGAAATATTGTTAAATATAAATCTCGATTGGTAGCGAAAGGATACTCTCAAAAATTTGGAGTTGATTTTGATGAAGTTTTCGCACCTGTAGTGAAGCAAACTACATTTCGATGTCTTCTTGCAGTAGCTTCAAGGGAGAAGATGATAGCTAAACATGTAGATATCAAAACAGCTTTTCTTAACGGCGATTTAGACACAACAATTTACATGAAGCAGCCGGATGGTTTCAAGATTCATGGTAAAGAAAATTTAGTATATAAACTTAAGAAAAGTTTGTATGGTTTGAAGCAATCTGCAAGATGTTGGAATGTGAAAATGAACGATTGTTTGCTGAAAATTGGTTTTAAGAGAGGCAAAGCAGATCCTTGTCTATATAGCAAATGTGTAAATGGTGTTTGGATTTATATACTTTTATATGTAGATGACTTGCTGCTGGTTTGCAAAAATGAACAAATTATAGAGGACCATGTAGAAGAGATTGGAAAAGAATTTGAGTTAACAAATTTAGGAAATTTAAAATTATTTCTTGGAATACAAATAGAGAGAAATGATAAAGGTATTTATAATTTATGTCAAACTAATTATATTGAAAATATCTTGAGAGAACATGGATTGAAGGATTGTAAAGGATCAGCATATCCTATGGATCCAGGATATTTAAAAAATTTAAAAGAAACAATTAAGACAAATAATGAAGCAGTTGATAACGAAGAATACAGGCAAATTATTGGATCACTACTATATCTATCAGTGAATACTAGACCGGATATTGCTGTGGCAGTCTCGATATTGAGTCGCAAAGTAAGCTGTCCAACAAAAGCGGATTTTGTGGAGCTCAAGCGAATTTTGAGGTACCTGCAAGAAACTAAAAATTTAAAATTATATCTAGGTACTGCTGACCAGAAATCAGATGTTTTATTGGGTTATTCCGATGCAGATTGGGCAGGAGACACAATATCAAGAAAATCAACGAGTGGATTCATATTTCTGTTCTGTGGTGCATCAGTTAGTTGGATGAGCAAGAAACAAAGCATAATTGCACTATCATCAACAGAAGCTGAGTATGTGGCTTTAGCTGAAGCTTGCAAGGAAGCAACATGGCTGCGAAATTTGTTTAAGGATATCAACATTACAATTAAGGAAGTTACTTTGATGGAAGATAATCAAAGTTGTTTAGCATTACTAGAGAATGAAAAAGTTAGTCCACGAAGTAAACATATTGATGTAAAATTTCATTATGCAAAGGAGCAGAAACAAAATGGACTGGTTGAATTTCAGTATTGTCCTACTGACAAAATGCTTGCAGACATTTTTACTAAACCTCTGCAGCATGTTAAAATTAAGCAATTTAGAAATGGGTTAAATTTAATTTAAAGACTACAAGTATATATTGAGAAGGGGTGTTAAAATATACTATAGCAAATACACTTTGCGTCTTTGAAAAACATATTATATTTAACTCATAATTTTTATTATCAAATTGTGAAAATTTTTGAAACTACTTCCCAAATTTCTTTTGTTCAATAAAGACGTGTCGTTTATATTTCAAGTTATTTCTTGCGTTATTCCTACATTTTCAACAAGTAACGAGCGCGCCGCAGCAGGACGAAGGACGGGCGACGCAGGACGGAGGACGGAGGACGTTGCGTTTCAACGGCAAGCGATTGTCCTGCAGGTCCTGCCGCCACTCGCCACCCCCAGGAGGCTCGTCGTTAATACCGCGAACGTGATTGAAGCCGTCAGCTCAGCATTAGGCTCGAGTCCGACTCCTCCGTCTGCTCCTGCCATCTCGCTGCCTCCCCGCCGAGCCTCCTGCGTCACGCCCTCAGCCTCAATCTCCGCCTCTCTCTCACTTCCCTGGCCCTTGGATCGCGTTCTGAGGATGCGTTCTGTTTATTTGTTAGTCGTCGGCGTTGAGGTTGTTGTAGCTGGCGTTGTCGCGAACGTTGTCGTCCTAGTTGTTGTTGCATTACTTACTCCTGTCGTTCCCGGGCTTACACAGACCAGAGCGGCTGAGTGCGAGCGAGTTCCGGCGCCCGCGACTCCGGGCGCCCGGACCGCCGAACACGCCCTCCTCAAAACAGCTCCCCAGTCCCTGCCTCGGTGCTCGTCGAAAGTGCTTCCGGCCCATCGGCGAGTCCTCCTCCAGCTCCGCTGCCTCGTCCCCATCGCGTCCCGATTCGGCGACGCCTCGGCGCCTCGATTGCATTGTCTTCGGCTGATTGAGCTTCCTTGTGTCGACGGAACTCTGGAGCGCCGGAGCTCCGGACTCCCTCACACACCTGGGAGTTTCCTTTGTGTCCTCTAATCGATTTTCCTGCTCTGGATTCCTCTTTGGGAGATTGAGGAGTTTTCAGATTTTCCCACCCTCAATTTTTCCCACTCGCTCAGAGACCCCTTTGTGGGATTTTCCAGTGTGTTTTCTGATTGATTTCTTCTCTTCCCTCCACTCTGTTCGTGGCACAAATTCTTCGGTATTTTTTCGGAGGACTTGATTTCGATTAATCCATTTGTTTCTCACACATTCAGGGATTTCTTCGCAGGCATTTTTTGAGTTTTAATCACTCGATGTGATATTTTAAGCTCCTTTGAAAGGCGTTTCAAGGACCCGGCTTCGCTAATGAAGTCCTTTTTTCGCTCTTTCTTCTGTGACCTGTGCTTCCCGCAAACTCTCCACTTGAGCCTCTCGTGACCCGTTGCTTACCCTTCATGAACTCAATTGCGGCGCTTGAGGTTTCTTTCTATTTTTGCGACGCACTTTTGAGTCCTCGTTTTTCGCCCCATCACACACACACACGCACACACACACCTGTCGTAGTCCTTTGAGGCGCCGTCTGCAACAGCCTCGTGGTCCTTGTGGTCGGCGCCGTCGTTCGAGTCGAGCGCGAAAAAGCCTTTAAATTCCTTGAAAATTCGAGCCCATGAATTCTCTTCCTCTTTCCTCTTTCCACTTTTCTTTCCTTTCTTGCCTCCCCTTCCCCTTCTTCTCTCTCGTTCTCCCTCTCCTTCGCCTCGCTTCCCCGCCCTCCCGTCGTCCGTCCGCTCCCTCGCTTATTAATTCGTTTTCGCTTCAAAGCAAACTGAATAATTAATCATCTCGCTGGTGGAAATGCGAAGCCAACGAGTCCGTCGTTCTTCGTCCACCGGCGCCTTGTCCGCGCCCTCCTCCTGCCGTCGCCCGCCCCGCCGGGTTGACATCGATCGTCGTCCTCCGTCCTGTGTCGCCCGTCCTTCGTCCTGCTGCGGCGCGCTCGTTACTTGTTCGTTGGCAGCTGCTGCATTTCGACTGCTGTTGCAATTGTTGTTGGCGCTGGTGCTGGTGCTGGTGCCCGACCCGAGTGAGTGCACGAGCAACAACAACAACAACGAACAACAACAAAGACAAGAACAAAACAGCGATTTTCACAACAAATCAAATTTGCATCAGGATTTCATTTATCTTGCTTCTTCCGTCCACGCACTGGATCCATCCACGAATGGGCGAAAACTTGCGGTTCAATGGATTACGAGTTCGCCACCCGCCCCTCCTACCCCGCCCCCCTATTGCATCCACCGTCCGCCGGGGCGCCGGGTCATTTGTAACAGTCACAGGCGGAGCGACGGCCGACGACTGGGAGGCGGAAGGCAGGAAAGGAAATGAATTCAATCGAAGGCAGTCAGATGTCTTTCAACTCGCATCAAGGGCCGGCCCAGGGCGGCGGCAGGACCGGAGCCGGACCGGAGTCGGCGGCGGGGCCGCAGCAAACGATGTTTGGATTGCACTCGGGTTGGATTCGAAGTTTCTTGTCGAAATGTGGCGTTCAAATTTCGCTTAAGCTTAATTATTCATTTTGAAATTAAATTCCAACTGATCGGTTTGATGCGAATTCTCGATTGTTTTCCTGGAACAATTTTTGTATTTTTGTGAAGTCGAACTACTTTTCAATATCATTACATTTAAAACGATCTCTCGCAAGAGCCGCGGGTGGAAAACGTGTTCGTGAAAATTGAAAGCCTCGTTTCCCGCTCCCGCTCATCATCATCCTCTTCCGCGCCTGTTGTCCGGCGAGGTCCTGCGCCATGATGGCCGCCATTAGAAGTTTTATCGTCCGCAGATTAGATCGGAATAATTTCATTAATCATGCGCTAAGGCAGGGAGAAGGCGAAGGAAGGCGGCAGAAGAAAAGGAAGGGAAAAAATTTGTATTTTGGAGTGATGAGAGCGAGAGAGAGGGGAATCGAAGTGGAAACCGCGGACTAAGAACCGTCTTATGCATGTAAACATCCTGCGGGGTACTTCGTCCTTCTTCCTCCTCCTGCCTTCTCCTTCCTCTCGGCCACGACGACACATTTGCAGTTCATCTATTTAATGAAGTCTGACGAGGCCGGCAGGAGCGGGCGAAGGACGAGGGCGACGACGACGGCGAAGACGAAGAGGACGAGCTGAACAAGAACGAGAGCACAAGCGAGGACGATGACGAGGACGAGGCGTTAAAATTAATTATATTATGAGCGATCCACCGTTCCGACCTCGTCGTCCCGCCTCTGCCGACCCTCCCTCACGGCCTCCGCGCCGTCCCTCGGCAAACCGTTTCCGCTAACAATTTATTTTTATAGCGATTGGATTAAAAATGGCGGCCGACATGAAATTAAATGTCCGCCATGGCAGGGAAGCGCAGAAAAATTCAATCTTCCGCAGCTGCTGCCCAAAGAGGTCAAGCCAGCCAGAGAGAGGGGGGAGAGAGAGATGGAGGGTGGCAACCTTTTGATGCGAATTAATGATGGCGGAAGTCGAATGATGGGGAGCGGCTGGCAGTCGAACGAGGTGGGCTGGAGCGACTTCCGGTGGTAGGGGCGACTCGACAGCGATCTGAGGGACTTTTGATTGACTTCCCAGCAGTTCGCAATCCCTTTTAACAACGCCTAACGAGAGGAAATTCCTTGTTTTTCCCGCCCTTCCACCTTCCCGTGGCCCTAGTTTTCCTATTCTTCATTTGCAGCTCTGCTCCGACTCCCGCCCCCACCGCAGACCCCTCCTCGATCGCTGATGAGTCGACGGCAGGAATTTCCATTCGCAAATTGGAAATGGAGATTCCCCTGCAATCTCGGCGCCTTCAATCCAGTTCGCTCTGCCTCTCGCCTCTCTGTCGGGGATGCTGATTACCGCGGTCCTCGTTGATTTGTCTCCCATCCTCCACTCGGCTCCTCCTTCGCCGGTTCTCGGCGAACTCGTCCTGGCCCAGGCCAGGTCCTCGTCCAGGTCCTCATCACCGGCCGGCCCGCTGTGCAGGCTCGCGTATTTCATTTGCAGTCGATTCGCGAACCGCTTCCTTCGATCGCCGAACAACTGCGACAACAAGCCCCGGCCCTCGCTCTCGCTCTCCCTCTCCCGCTCTATCGCTCTCCTTCTCCCTCTCCGGCGTGCTGCGGCAGCGCCCTCGACAGCCATTACGGACACGCACCGCGGAATCCGCTCAATTATTAGCAGCCGACATCGGACGTCGCGAGTCCTTTTGTTCGCGCCTTCGCAACGGGCCGGCGGACCGAGGACCGGGTGCTAATTTTTGGCCGGAAAGTGGGGCATTTGCGCAGAGTAACAACAACAACAACAACAAATACAACAACGGCATCAACAACTGGTGCCCAACAACCAGACGGCCACGTCCTCGCACGCTGCGGAATTTCGCGTAAATTTCGCCGTTTACGATGCGTGCACTGGGCGAACGAACTGGACGAGGGAGGGCGTGGGAGGTTGAGGGTGGGGGCGCGGCAGCCGTGCAACAAGGACTCGCCGTGGGGCCGTCGTCGTCGCCGTCGCCATCGCCATCGCCATCGCTGACGAGCGCGCGTTTCTGTCCAGCGAGCTAATGGCGAGTGGCGCTTGTTCGCAGTGGCCTCCCAGGCCCCTCCCTCACCCCTCCCCTCGCGCTCCCCGTCCCTTTCCCCTCGTCAGCATTATTCGCGCGAGGCATCCCTTCGCCAGGCCAAACATAAAACCAACCCATCCTTATCGTCCTTTTTCGCGATTGTTTTCGATTTTAGCGCCATTTTTAAGCGCTTTGTGCGGCCCCGCGTCGTCCGCCCGCCGCCGCCGCCCGTACCGTGGCCAACCGGATAATTCGTCATTTCGCTCTGGAGGCCCATAAATTCGCTCTCTCTCTCTCACTCACTCACCCCCATCTCTCTCTCTCTGGCCACCAGCATCTGTTTCCCTGGCACCCGGTGATCGGCGAGGTCTTCGCTAATTGATTTCCAGGCTTCAGTTCGAGCCCTGCCCCAGCCGCCTGCCTGGCCGCGTCTTCCTCTTCTTTCGTCCACTTTTCCACCCCCCCTCTCCCTTGCGCACCCTCCCTCCTCCCCTGGTCGCTGGTGGTTGGCGTTTAGTGTCGTTTCCCATTGGGTAATTGATTTATGGCTCTTTTCTGGTTGTTAATTTTGTTATTGTTCAGCCAGATGTTGTTGTTGTTGTTGTTGTCCTTTTCGACCAGTTCTTAGTGTTATTCTACAGATTCGTGTTGTTGTTCTCTCGGTTCTTATTTTCACTGTCGATGGTTTTCGCCAAATAATTGCTGGTGTAGTTGAGACGGTCGGTTGCTTTTGATAATAAGTTGCAAGCAATGTAATTATTTCGGCACCAACAACAACAGCAGGAACTAACCAACAACAACTTGACAAATGAGACAGAACAACAACAGCAACATTAACAACGCCAACAACTACAGAAGAAACTCCAGAGCAACGGCAACAAAATCAATGGCAACGACATCCGCATCCCCATTCCCTGTCAATTGCATTGACGGCGGACTTTGCTTCGTTGGTTCTCCCGCGTGGGCGTGGCATCCCCTGTGCTCACCATTTGCAGGTCGATCGATTGCAGTTGCGAGGCATATCAGATTTGCTACGGAGAAGTTTCCACTGGCGCCGAATCGAACCACGCGAGGCTTCCTTTCCTGGCTTCGCGGCTGAAATCCTTCCAATATTCTCCCGCCTCCTTCTCCCACTGCTCCCACTCGGGTGCCCTCGAGTTCGAACCCACTCCTTCGAACCCTCTCTTCTCTCGCTCTTTCCACGTTCCACTTTCCACCTCTGACCTCGCCTCCTCCTCGGCCTGGTCCTGGTTATCGAAGTCGATTTGCTTCGCCCCGCTCCAGGCCACGCCGCGCCCACATAATTACAAGCACTGCCACGCCTCCCGCTCAGTCCTGCCTCTCGCTCTAACGTCCCACTCCGCCCCGCCCTGTCTCGCCGACTGCTAGCGAAATAAACAACTTCTCCTCGTGGGCTTCTCTGCCTCGCTGCCTGTCTGGCGCTCGGTCCGTCCTTCCGTCCGTCCGCCTTGCGCCTGTCTGTGAGCCGCCGTCAGCGTGTGCGTGTGGGTGGATCGCAAGGTGTTCGCAGCTGCACCGTTCTTTCGCCTCAACGACCCCCTCCGCCCACGCCACGCCCTCACATGCGCCCACGGCTCCCATGCTGGGGGAGAGGAATTTTAAGTATTGTTTCCACATTTGATTGACGGGTTGTGGGTTGTTCCTGCTGTTGTTGTTGATGTTGCTCATATCGTCATTGCGGCGTTCGATTAGAGGACAGCAACAACGACAACAACAACAACAGTAACAACAAAAATGGAACACACAACAACCAGAATCAATTCGCCGACTATAAATTTCAATGTCTTCGGGCGCGTTTCCGCCGTTGCATGTTCATTTCCGGCGATGTGCCTTCGCCCCTGTCTGTGTCTGTGTCTGTGTCGGTGGAGCGTGCCCGTGGGCGTGTGTGTGTGTGCGTGTGTGAGGGCCGTTCTGATAAGACATGTGTTCGCTTCATTGACAGCTGCTCGACCTGGAGCCCAGGTTGGGTCTGGGTTCGGGTTCGGGTTTCGCACGATTTTGGGAGCGGGCGAACCCGAAAGTAATAACGAGTTCGATAAACGTCATGTTGCGGCTCGCGTTGTTCATTTTCGAGTTGCGGTTGTGGAATTTTATTTCTCTCTCTCTCTCTCCCTTCCTTTTGCCCCCCCGTCACGATCGTCATCGTCATCGTGTTCTTCATTTGTCTCTGCCTCTTTCATTCACCTCCATCATTCCATTTATCTTCACTGCGATCGAATGCTGATGAGACTCCCAGGAGTCACCCATGATTGGGGGCGGTTGCCCATGGGCGTGGGCGTGGCTGACATGTTAACGAGACATTGAAAATGTTGCAAAGACAACTACAAAGGCTATGAGACCGCCGAGTCGAATGGAAGTAGGTCAGTGGAAAGAGGAAAGTGGGAAGAGGGAAGAACTTAAAATCGATTTTTTCCTCTCACCTTCGCTGGTCGTGGCGCCAATGAAGCCGGCGCTGAACTGATATCGTACTTTATGGGTTTTTTACAGCTCAATAAGGGGTTGGGATTTTCGATTTTTCAACCATTAACCGAGCTCTTTCCCTTCGATGCCATTTGTCGCCTCGAGCATTCGCACCAGGCGCCACGCCCGGAGCCACGCCTCGGTCCCCGCCCGCCCGAGCCATAAATTAGGAACGAGCTCCGCCCGTCCCACTCGCTCGCGCCGCGTCTCCGCCCACGACTGCACCCGTGCCCTGCTGTCAAACATATTAAACGCCGCCATTAGTTTAATTCATTTCCGGTTGCTGCACTTCCTGAGAATTTTTCGCCTGCGTTGCATCGTCTCGTCTCGTCTCCTCCCCGATCGCTCTATTTCTCCCTCTTTCACTCTCCGTTTCACTTCCTGTCCCTCCCTTGCTCTCTCAATTGATCGAAATCCTTTTGTTGCGGGCTCAACCTGCCTGCACATCCCGGTAACAAGCCATCACTCACACGCACACGCACACGCACACACCCGCCACCTCCGACTCTCCCACTCTCTCTCACCCCTTCTCCCTCTGTCTCTCACAGCGTACGACCCTTCTCTGGCTCGACCCTTCAGAGGCGCCCACAGTAAACCTCGCCTCAAACGCTAATGACGTCCTGACGTGTCTCGCTCCAGCTCGCTGCATCGCACGCTCCTTTTATCTCTGGCCTCCCCGCCACCCCTCAACCCCCCACCACCCTCCGCATCCCTTTCCCCTCGCCCTCTCGCGGCCATAAATTTCTGCAACTAGATTGATTTGTATTCAATTCCCTCGCATGCACCGCCGAGCGTCGGCAGCTGACGAGGTGGGCCAGGACGACGGGACGAGTCCTGGTGGAGTCCCTCGGAGTCCGCGGCGTGCTCGAGTGAGTTGGTGAGAGCGCGCGCGTGTGTGTGTGCTTGTGTTAGTGGGCCGAGGCTACGCGGGCTTCGACGAGGTCGCCGGAGTTGTTGGTAATTGAAAATGATGTTGTTGTAGGTGACATGATCGTATTTGTTCCTGTTGTTGTTGTTGTTGGGAGTATGCATATTGTTGCTGGTGGGTTGTTGTTGTTCTTGGGTGGTTTTTGTTGTTGCTGACATGCTCGTTGTCGTTATTGTTGTAATTTTTCTGCCAGTTTTTGCCAGTTTTCTCAACTTTTCCTGGTCATTGTTATTGTCGTTGTTGTTGTAATTGCTTTTGCACAATTGCCATTGTCACAGTTGCTATTGCTATTGTTGTTGTTGATGTTGTTGTTGTTGTTGCTTTCCCTCAGTTCTCTTTGTCGTTATCTTTGTCGCCATCGTGATCGCCGATGGATTCTGTTGTTTTTCTTTTCAGTCAGTTCGCAGCTTTTCTTCCTGTTCACATTGTCGTCGCGGTTGGAGTTGTTGTTGTTGTTGTTGTTTTCTCTTCGTTGTTGTTGTTGTGTATTTTCTCATTGTTGCTTTTGTGTGCTTCGTTCCCAGCCACCCAACGAGCCCGAGATGGATGCGATTTTTCATGTCAATTTATCAATCAATGTCGTGTCGTCAGCGAGAACGAGACGTCGAGCAGGTTAAAAGGACGGAGTGAGTGGGCTGAGTGACAAGGACGGGGGCGCCGAGCGATGCGAAGACGACGAGCCTTATGGAAGGCGACATCCACGGATTTCGAGACGATTTCCATCCGCAGCCCCCGCCTGCCGATGTCCGTCGTCCGGAACCTCACCAGAGACCTGCCCTTAATTACAGGACAGAGCGCGAACGTCCAGGAGGCTGAGCACGAGGTGTGGAAAAAACCCGAGCTCAAGTTGTGGAAAAGTTGCAGAGAGCAAAAACGGACTCGATAGTGAAGCGTGAAATGTGTTTATTTCGAGAACTTTTCGACAACAATACGAGTGAGAGAAGAGCAGCAACGACAGCAGCTTAGGTGCGGACAACAACAAACGAAGGCACAACAACAATGGGAAGGAGAACAACAATTGTATGGACAACAACAGAGTTAAGTACAACAACAAAGGCCGGCACAACAACATCAATTTCACACCTCTTCGTTCCAGTGTATGGCGCCGATGATGCACGAATCGTCTCGATTCCGCCTCCGACTCCGCCTCTCCCTCCCTCAGTCACTGTACCTGGTTTCTTTTCTCTCCCCCCTGTCGTTGTCTCCCTCTTCCTCTCCCGCCTGGTCTCCCCCTCCCTCTCGCTCACATTGCAATCGCATCCACGGACGCCGCTGACACAGGACTCGTTGCCGAGGCGCCGAAACGCTTCCACCAACGACAAGGTGTCTGAGTCTACCTTCTTATCTCGCTCCCTCTCGGCCTCTCTCTCTGCCACTCCTCTCTCCCTCTCTTTCGCTACTCTGTCGCTCTTTGACTCGTTTGCGCCCTCTACCGCTCTCTTCCCAACTCTGCTATTGACTCTCTCTAGCAATATATCTCGTCACCTCAGTCTGTCTCTATCATCGCCCCCTTTTATTTTTCCTCCCTCTCCCTCTCTGTCTCTGTCTCTCTCCCACTCTCTCTCAGGGTCGTTCTCTCTGTCTCTCGCTCGCTCCATACATCAACAGGATCTCGATAAATAGTGCGAAACGAAGGATCCTCGTCCTTTGTTCGTCGCCTCGGGCGCTTCCGGCACTTGGAGCAGTATCCGTTGTCCTCAGGCCACAATGGCAAATACAGCAACGAACACAACAACAACGCCGACACTCAGGCAGTTCACAACGTTGTCAACAACATGTTGGTGTTGTTGTTGTTGTTGTTGTTGTGGTCGCTGTCGCCTTTAGTATTATTATTATTGTCATTGGTTCTGCTTCTTCTGCTTGTTGTTGCTGCGATTTCACCCGGCAGCGAATTGTTTTTGGAAACGGCTTCTTGTTGTTGTTGCTGTTGTGGATGTTGTTGTAGTTGTCGTTGTTGCTCGTGTGCGTTCCTATCGCCTGCGTGTTCATCAATATTTCAACAATCACATCCTCGTTGTCACTTTGTCGTCGTCCTTGCCGGTGTCGGCGTCGTGTCGTCTTCCCCCTTGTTGTTGTTCTTGTCACTTTCCTTGTCGTCACTGTTGTCGCCTTCCTTCATCCTCATCCTCATCCTCATCCACCTCTCTCACCCCACTCCCTCTCCCTCCCTCTCTCACGCTCGCCTCCTGCTCGTCCGTCCGCCCACGTCCTCGTTTTGAGAGATTTTCTCTGTCGAAATTGATTTCTCTCGAGTGTTCCATGTCTTCGGTCTTTTTTCTCCTTCACCTTCCTATTTGCCAATTGTGTTGTTGCCATTTTTATTACTTTTCTTGTTATTCCTGTTGTTGCTATTGCTGTTGTTGCCCCTGTTGTTGTCACCGTTTTTCCATTATCGCTCATTCGGAAGAGGAAACGCTCGATTGTGTCCCGTGCTTATTGCCACAGGTTTCCTTCACACCGTCGGCACCAGCTGCGTAGGTTGTTTATTGTTTCTTCCAGACACGGACTCTCTCCCTATCTCCCTCTCTCCCTATCGGCCTCTCTCCCTTCCACTCTGCATGTTTCTCCGGCCATCCTTGCCTTGTTGGTCCTACATTTTTCACCCGAGCAGCGGAACGGAGAGAGCGGAAAACGGAGCAAACTTCATTGAAAGTTGGCTGGACTGAAAGTGAAAGTGAAGGTGAAGTTGCAGGTGAAGGTGAAGGTGCCAAAGGTAATGAGTGCACAATTAAACCTCGCTCCATCTCCCACCCGCCCACACAGTTTCCCTGTATCTCTCTCAGCTCCTTCTCCCGGTTTAGTCGAAGACGAAATTGCCTTCGCCCTGACTTTTAAATAAAAGGCAATTTCGCCGAAGCCACCACTCGATTTTCTCCCTCCACGTTTCCACTCTCACGCTGTCTCGCTCTGCTCTGCTCCCCTTCCGCTCGCTCACTCGCTCATAACTGGCAGGCTGCACGTTATGAACTTTTTAATTCATCAGCCCCAGCCTCTGAGAAGCTCGAACTCCCCTGTTGTTGTCATTTACTTCAGATGTTGTTGTTCTTGTTGTTGCTGCCCCGCAAGCACACCAAGCTGCTGTTGTTGTTGTTGTTGTTGTGGTTGCTCCCGCCATTGCTCCGAACAAATCAGTTGCTGACGCAGGATGTCGTCGCTCTTGCTCCATCTGTGGATCCTGAGATTTCCCTTCAATGCAATCTCTCTCTCTCTCTCTCTCTCTCTCTCACCTCCTTTGACTCCTTCGTTCCCCTTCGTTGAGGCCGGCTTTGGTTGGTCCCAGCCCCAGCACCGGCAGCAACAACAACTTCTTAAGCCCCAACTGCAATAAGTCGATCCGGCGGCTGACGAGATGCCGGTGCAGCAAGAACACAAGCAGCAACACCCACAACTACAGGCAACGCCCTCGACAACAACTGCAATAATATTTGCATTTTGATTGACGACATGTCGGCAACTAATTTCCATATTCGAAGCTTCCTTACAATGGCGACGAGGCGACCACGACGAAGGCGACGACGTTCGTCGGAGGATCGCTGGATTTTCGCCGATTGGCGACGTCCTCCCTGAGACAACCGTAGGTGGCTCGGTCGGTCGGTCGGTCGGTCGGTGATGGACGATCATCGGAGAGGTCGCCGAGAGCGAGTTGGGTTCGGAAAGCGAAACCTCAGGAAAGTTTCATGGCAATGGATTTTCGATTCGAGCAGAAACCTCATCGAAAAGTTCCGATAATCCTTGGTATCGGACAAGAGGACTTAGGGGAATCCTCTCAAGCGAGCTCTTCCTCTGCGAACAAGGACAATCGGTCACAAAGCTCTCTCCAAGCCCCTTCCCCTCTCTCTCGCTCCCCGTCTCTCTTTTTAACTCTTCTGCACGGCGAGGGCGAGTGCGGGGACGGCGGGGCACAGGAAAAACTATTAAAATTAATTAGAGCTCTCCACATGACAAATGGAGGATCAAACGAAGCCAAAGTCCTGCGCATCCCCGGAGCTGGAATCTCGAATCGAAGAGCATCGAATTGCACTTCATACGTTGCTGTCTCTCCCTCGCACTCTCTCTCTCTCTCTCCGTCTCTTGGTCATTCTCAACTGCTCCCTCGGGGCCAGGAGGGAGCGGAATTTTACATTTGACACAGTTTTGCATGAAAAGCTGAGCAAGAAAAACCATGGGTGAGAAGAAGGAGAAAGGGAGAGTGTGTGTGTGAGAGAGAGGAGTGGGGGGGGGGGGGTCAGCGGAAAAGGGAGAGGATGGGGCGGAGGCTGCCGTGGGTGAGGCTGATGGACTTGGGTTCGACATGGAAAGTTGCTCGTGGGAAATGGCACAAAGACACACATGTCACACCCACCGATACACCAACACACGCATGCACGCTCTAAGCAACCATCACACATACACTAACACACACTCACACCCACATGGCGACACGTGGCCAGCTACGGTGCCAAAGTAAATGAATTCAATTGCCGCAGGACATAAAAGTAATTATTTCGCCCAAGAGCATGTCGGAAGGACAGAACAAGAGAGAGCGAACGAGAGATAGAAAATGAGGGAGAGCGAGAGAGAGAGGGAGAGCGAAGTGAAGTGGAAAACTGAGAGCGAACGAAGGTTCCTCGAACAAAGAGCATAGCGGATGAGGCCGAGATCTCGTCTCCGTGAAAGGGACAGCGTCGGATGAATTAGAGAAGAACACTTGGGTCCGTCGCTGGCGGGGTTTTTAAAGTTCTGTCCAGGATTCGGCGTCGTCGTTGTCGCCATCGTCATCGTCATCATCGTGTCAGTATCACGATTATCGCCAACGACATCCTCGTCGTCAGCGTTCACTTCCCATCCAAATTGAGACCTTGTCACACATTGCGAAGGAACAAAAGGCGAGTGTGTGAAGGAGAGTGTGAGGGAGAGAGTGAGGGCGAGTGTGAATGTGTGAGGGAGGGGGGCGAAGCGAGACGACTTGCTCGCTGGCCACTCGACGCATGCCGAGTGGCCTCTGGGCCTGAATGACATCGATTCCATTGACAACGAAAGGATTGCATTTGAGCTGAGGAGATTTTCCGGCCTCACCTTCGAGCTCTCTCTCTCTCTCGCTCGTTCTACTTTCGCACCAGGCTGGATGGACAATGGTTGGAATAGACAATGGAGGACAGGTTAATCCTGTCGCATTGTGGCCAACTAAGCCGCTTAACTCGTTTATTTGTCCTGCGCCAAATTTCGTGATTATGCAAATTGCTGCCGACCGAGCCGACCGGGCCGAGGGACCGAGTGATGCCGAAGGTTTCCGGTGTATTTGCGGTGAACGGATAATTTTGTGGGTTCAAGTGACAATTTATGCAAATTACAATAACAATAGCAACAACAGCAACAATAACAGAACCCCTTAGCCACCAACACCGACACCAGCGGTAGCCGCAAGATGGACAAGAGCAACAACACCATCGCGGACAATGGCACCGTCGACGACGAGGACGACGGCAAGGACGAGGGCAACAACAAGCACCCCACACCAGGGATGCTATCGCGAATGGTTATGCAAATGCTGTCAATGAGGTTAATAACGGCTCTCCTCAGCCATCGAGCAAATCTCTCCCTCTCTCTCCCACTCCCTTCGCCCCCAGTGGCTCCGACCTGGCCGAGTACTTAACCTGAGGATTACACGAAGTCACCCGTGAAGGTCGGAGCGAGGCAGCCGAAGGAGCGACCTGAGTCGGGCGGGTCCCACCACCGTCATTTGTCTCAATAGGCCGCCATCCTTGACGCGTGGACGGGGCTCCGTCTAAGCACGTGGCGCCTCCATAGAGCCCACTGTAATGTTCACTGATTACTAATGGCTGTTTGACTGGTGTTCGCGACCCGCCGTCCTGAAGGAAGGCAGTTTGAAGACAGTTTTGCAAAACACGCTAATAGAAATTTCCCATAGACAGTCGATTGAGAGGAATTATGGGGATATCTATGACCTTACTGAATACTGAGTCTACTGTAGGGAGATCCAGTAGTATTCCAGTCAATTCGGGAGGAAGTTTTCTCTGTAAACGAATAAGTTTTCCATACGATCTTTCAGCAGCTTAATGGGAAAAGAACGAATAGGTTTTTGGCACTCTCGATCATGTCCTCCTTTATTCAACTCTCTCATTCTCCCATCTCCCTCCCACGCCTAGTAGTAGTTCCGGCGGGCCTTGATGTACTCCGCGGAGTCGTCGAAGTCCTCGTCCTCCTCGGAGTCGAAGTCGATGTCGGGCCGTTCCGTGGTCGTGGTCGTCGTCGTGGTGGTCGTCGTCGCCACCTGCAGGGCCTTCTCGTAGACGGGCGCCGCGTAGGTCAGGGGCCTGTGGTAGGCGACCTTCGGGTAGTTGGACTGGTAGCTGGCCTGCGGGTAGGGAGCCGGCTGGTAGGCTCCGGCCAGGAGTTGGGGTTGGTAGGACTGCGGCTGGAGTTGCAGTTGCTGGTGCGGTCCCAGGAATGGCTGAGAGTAGGCTGCCTGAGGCTGCTGCGGAAGAGATCCTTGATGCGGAAAATATCCTTGCTGCTGGAGCTTCTGATGCGACCCCTGCTGCTGGTGTTGGTGGAGCTTCTGCTGCTGATGTTCGTGGGGTTCCTGCTGGTGTTGCTGAAGTTCCTCTGGCTGCTCTTGGTGGTACTCCTGCGGCTGCTCTTCGTTAGGAGTCCGGTTATGTGGATGGAATCCTTGCAGTTGGTGAGGCTCCTGGTGCTGCTGCTGCTGTTGTTCGTGCACCTTCTGAAGCTGCATCTGGTGGTTGGGGATTGGCAGAAGGTAGCGGTTGGCCCGATCGCGCTTCCTCTTGAGCACGACTGGCTGGCGACGCCTTTGCGGCTTTTTTCTGTGGGCGCGTCGACGTTTCGTGTCCGGACTCGGGGTCGTGGTAGTCGTCGTCGTGGGCCGCCGGGTCGGCCTGGGCAATGAAAATCCGGAGGCGCCAGGGAAGGGACCGTAGGAAGGAAATCCTGGATAGTTGGCTCGACCTGGGTAGCTCGGGTAGCCGGGAACAGTCGCTGGGTAGGAAGGCGGAAAATACGTGGGGAAGGAGGAGGGATAGGACGTGGGATAAGACGGCGGATAACCGGGGTGCGGACGTGGGATCTGCGCAGACCACGGCGAGTACCACGGGGAAAGGGGCGGCGGATACTGCGGGGTCGGTTTGGGCTCAGCTGCGGCCGAGTCGTCGGCCTCAGTGGCGTAGTCCGACGTGGGCGTCAGCACCATGATGCACTTCACCACCGGGTACGTTTTGCGGAACCCCACGATCTGCCCATGGCCGTAACCGTGGCCATAGCCGTGGCCGTGGCCGTAGCCCTGACCATGGCCGTGACCGTAGCCATGACCGTTGTCATGGTCATAGCCATGACCGTAGCCGTGGTCGTAGCCGTAGCTCGATCCGTGGCCGCCGCTCGGCACCTCCACGACCAGGTCCTCGTCGTCCTCCGAGGAGATCACGCACAACGGGTAGCCCGACTCGGACGCCGTGTCCCCGTTGTCGCTGCCGCTGTCGGCGTTGGAGCCGCCGCCCACCAGGGAGCCGGCCCCGATGGACGTCAGCAGGGAGGGCCAGAAGCCCGTGGTGGTGCCGACGTGCAGGCCGGCGGTCAGGCCCTTCAGCGCCGCCACGCCGCTGGAGATCAGTCGGCCCTCGGAGATGGTGGGCTCGCCGTTGGTCAGGCCCAGGATCGCCTCGTACTCCTGGCGCGTGATCGGCTGGAAGCGCACCACCTGCTGCTGCTCCTCGCCCTCCCTCGGTAGCGGCGGCTGGGGTGCTGCAAGCAACGGCATGAGAGGCCACGATCACAGTTGCTGGATCGACTACTCACCGGCCTGCCCCTGGCACGCCGTGGCCAGGCCTACGAGGGCCAACCAAAATATCGTCTTCATGCGTCCGCGCCTCGACTGGCTCCTTACGAAATGTTCTCTTCTCTCTTCGTTCGCTGCCCTTCCGTGGTTCGAGTGGATCGAGCGGTTTTCGGTGACTGAAAATCGGGCTTCTTTTTATTGACTCCTTATAGCCCGACTCGCTCTCGATCCGTGGCCAATGGGAGCATTGGGAGCAGTGGCTTCAGCAGCAGCGTCCATTGTCTGCGGAATGCCTACCCATTGGCATTTGCAAGACAATGGCTAGCATGAATTCCTGTTAGCTGTGGGGAGCCTCTGTGTCCGCAGAATGCGAGGCTTTTTACGGCTTTCTGTCTCCGGTTCTTGGGCCACATTGACCCATTTCCTTCTGTCCGCAACGAACCAGTCGTTGGCATGGACGAGATGGATTTGGGGACTTAGCATGCTAATTACACCATTAGCTCTCGATAGCTGCGTTTGGCGCAAACACGAGCATCGTTTGGGTGGCAAAAGCCAGAGCCGAAGCCGAGCCTTTCGGCACTTGTGTCAGCCTTCAATCGATTACCATAATCGATCATCGCCGCCTCATTAGGGTCTATTGTTGTCGGAGGTAGGAAAGAAAATCACAAAAAATTATGTGATATGATAGATTTTTTAGATCAACAAACTAATCAAGGATTTTTTTTGTCCTCCCATCTCTCGCTGGAAGCAAAATCGACTCAGTGCTAGGGGGATTTTTATACACCTTGATATATGTGATTTAAATGACGGCATTAATCAAGACGGAGTCAACAAACCCTGGCAACATCGACGTATGCGGATCGGAGTAGTAAGAGCAAAACAAATAAGATTGGAACATCGCAAGCTGACGTAGAAGACAGAGAGAGGGTCGAGCAGCGATATGTCGATGGAGAACAAAAGAGAAATGAAGAAGAAAAACAGCCACGGTGAAATTTATAAGACATCATTAGAGTTTGGGTAGAAGTCATTGTGGTTTCAAAATACTATAAAACTGTCGACTTAATCTGATAAAATATATCAGCTTGCAAACATGGTTCCAATATTCATCAGCGTTGACAAGGGCAAGCACCAATGTTTGCCCAACCCAATCGCAAATGAAGAACGTCTTCGTATTGAAAGAAAAACAAGCAAAGGTTTTGAAGTTTTCTTCTATTTATTTTTTATGAACTTAAAGAAATACCGAATAATCGTCTACTGGTCGATGTAGCCAAAGAAGCGGGCGGCTCCGACATCGTCGTCTTCGGAGGAGTCTGTCGAGTCCCCGTACATGCCCCAGGGGCTCCCCACGCCTCCGAAGCCACCTTGCATACCGAGCTGCTGGATCTGAAGGCCTTGAGGACCCGGAAAGCCTTGAGATCCCTGGAAGCCTTGAAGGCCCGGAAGGCCCTGAGCACCCTGGAAGCCTTGAAGACCCTGAAGGCCCTGAAGGCCCTGAAGCTCCTGTATTCCTTCGAAGCCCTGTAGTCCTTGAAGGCCCTGGATTCCTTGAAGCCCCTGGATTCCTTGAAGGCCCTGAATTCCTTGTTGTCCCTGAGTGCCCTGGGCGAACCCTGGGAACAGATTGCCGTAGGGATTGTACGGATTCTGCCCATAGGAAGGGGAACCGAAGAAAGGCTGTTGTCGTTGGAGCTGCTGCCTCTGCCTCTGCCTCTGCTTTTGCTTCTGCTTCTGATTTGGCTTCTGTTTCTGGCTCACCAGAGACGTCGATTTCATGCGCCTCAGCAGGGCTTTCAGGATTTCGTTCTTGACAGAATCCTGCAGTATAACATTGGCACCCTTGGATGGCAACCTACCGGGAGCCCTGGATGGGATCCTGAATGGAGACCTGGATGGGATCCTGAATGGAGACCTGGATGGGATCCTGAATGGAGACCTGGATGGGATCCTGAATGGTGCATTGGATGGCCTCTGGAATAGAGCCTGGGAGGCTGAGATCTTAGCGGGAGTTTGGGTTGGTGCCTTGGCTGGTATCATGGCTGGGGCTTCTGAAGGAACCTTGGCCGGAGCTGGTGCTTTAGAAGGAATCTTCGCTGGTCTTTGAGAAAGAGGCTTAACTGGTGCTTTTGGCGGAGCCTTCGCTGGTGCCTTTGATCCATCCTTAGCTGGCATTTTGATTGGAGCCTTCGCCGGGGCTTGGGACATAGGTTTCGATGGTGCTTTCTCTGGTGCCTGGGATGGAGTTTGTTCTTTCTGTTGGATCGTGGCTGGTGCTTTGGCCGGCGGTAACTTCTTAATGGGCACGAAGAGGGAGCTGTAGGGCGGGTAACCCATTTCGCTGCCCTGGCCGAAGAAGGGATACAGGCCGGCGTAGACAGCAGTTGCTGGAGCTACCGCAGCGCCCGGAGCGCCAGGGCGACCTGGTAGGCCGGGTAGGCCGGGTAGACCGATAAGTCCAGGAAAGCCGGGGTAGCTGGAGAACCCTGGGTAGCCGGGGTTCGGACGATAGAAGGGGCCGAGGGTTATGATCGGGATGTCGGACACTTCGCCGTCGGATGAATCCTCGTCTGTGCCCTCCTCCTCCTCTTCCATGCCCTCCTCATCTGTACCCTCCTCATCCGTGCCCTCCTCATCCGTAGCTTCGTCATCAGTGCCCTCGTCATCAGTGCCCTCGTCGTCCGTGGCCTCGTCGTCCGTGGCCTCTTCAGCCCTGGCCTCGTCAGCCCTGGCCTCGTCGTCTTTGGCTTCGTTGCCCGCGGCCAGCTCTCCGTCCAGAGGGTTCTGCACCACCATGATGCAGTTGATCACGGGGTCCTTGGCGTCGCCGCCGATCGGACTGTGCTTGTTGTTCGTGTAGATCACTGTGGGGAACTCCTGGTTCGTGTTGAAGGAATTCGCCACCACGAAGGCGGCCCGTGGCGTCGCGCCCTGCCCGTCGTCATCGACGTGCTCTTCTACCGCCTTCTCCTTCTCCTTCTCATGGGCATTCTCTTCGGCTACGTCACCATCGAGCGCTTCTCCATCCTTCGTCAGCAGTTCGTCCGTCTTGATCACACACAACGGATACCCTTGGACCTTGTGGTTGTTGTTGGGCGCGCCGACGACCGGCTGCTGCTTCTCGTCCACCAGGCCGGCCAGGTCAAGCAGGTGGCTCAGGTCCGTGCCGAGGCCGGTCTCGACCTGCTTCAACGGACTGAAGCCGGTCTTGATCAGGCGGGCCTCCGAGATGACCGGCTGGCCCGCGGTCACCTGCAGGATGGCCTCGTACTGCTCGCGGCTGATGGGGTGGAACTGCACGAGTTGACCCTGCATGGGCGCTGCCGGGAGAGAGAGAGAGAGGGAGAGGGAAGGAAGACCTGAGGTCAGTCACCAACTCGACACAGGAAGGGGCGGAGCAGAGACGGGGGACTCACCTGCCGTGGTCCAGTGGACGGACGCCACTAGAAGAACTGCTGCCAAGGGCCAGAGCGTCTTCGCCATGTCTTTGTCTACTAGCGAATATAATACTAATTCTAATACTGATCTTCACTAATCCCTCTCAGAATAGAACAGTTCCCCAAGTCGTTCGGCTCACACTAAAATCCCGTCATCTGGCCAATTCCGTATTTATACCTTCGATCTTTCCATCTCTGCCTTGGAGAAGCCCCTCGAAGAGCCGTTGTGTGTGTGCTCCGACTAGAGATGCGAGAAAGTAATCGTAATAGCGGACATTCTTCGGAGAAACAAAGCCACAATAGTCACAATATGCCCGAATTAATTACGCGGATTCTCGCATCGGCCACCCTGGACCACATCTCGCTATTCCGTCTCCTCCCAGCACGATCTCTTCGCACCCTCGACCGTATTTTATCGCGCCATCGCCAGCTCTTCCTACGCGTTTGCCTCATCTGTTTGCTTTCTTTGTCTCCTTCACGGCGCCAGTCCATCGATGGCCGATCAGGTTTATACGATTATGTGTGATCTGGACGACTCAGTGCTTTGCATAAATTACCACTGTCGTTTCACTCGACGAAGTCAACGCCTCGTTTATGTTCTCGCCCGACCACAAGTCTAACCTACTTTTGCCATTTTAGTAACAGTCCAGTATTTCATTTCAGTTCAATCTCGGCTCGACTTTTCAACTGCCCTTCTAAACGAAAGTTTTGGCGATATCTCGACGCGATTTTTAGTGGGTAATGAAACGATTGGTTTTGTGTTGTTTTGTTTTTTGTTGAAATTTTTCTAAACCATTGTTGAATGTTACTTTTTTATTTCATTTTTATTTATTTCTCATAATCGTATAATATTACTTTATGGTATTTATACTAGGTTATAGTAAATGTTCTATATAAGAATTGTGCCTAACTTAGATGATCCAAAATGTTCTATATACAGTATTCTTCTTAATCTTAACATATTACTTTTTATTGTTTTTCATTTTTCATTACTCATTTCTTTCTCCATTAGTTTTCTCTTTGAGCCTAAACTTCGAATTTCTTATTTAACGAATCACAATTTTTGTCGCATCGAACTACGTTATATAATATATATCAATCAATATCAATTTTCCTTATTACCGCTAAGACTACATAAGACTACAATCTGTATTGATTTCACAAACATTTTGTTTGTTGTCTTCTTTTTCTGTCCCTTAAACTACTTACTCGTAGCTACTTTCAACCGAGGAGGGCCCTCGGAGGCCGCGGATCCTCGGAGTGGACACTCCGTCCTGGGTCCTCAGGCTGGACCCTGGACGCCGGGTCCTCGAGGCCGCAGAGTCGCAACAGCTGTCGATGATCGCATCGCGTCGGATGCCCGGTTATTGTGCATTACAACTAGGATTCCATGCTACGTATGTGTATGCCGTGCACGTGTGTGCGGGCGGCATAGACTCTTACTGCTCCCATGGTAGCACAGAGTTCTATAAATATATATCTATGTATATGTATCTGTATCTGTATATACTATATAATAGTAAACAGTTATCTTTGGTTTTATCGGAAAGGATAACAAAATGCAAATGGATTATTTGAATTGGTATTAAACATATTTGCAAATGGGTGTGAGTGTTTGCGAGAGTATCTATGGGTGTGTGGGACTTGTGGTAGTTGTGTGAGAGTGTGTAATTTGCATTTATTATTTACATTTAATTACTGTAATACATGACAAAAGTAAACAGTTTAATGTTTTTCTATTTCTCTCTATTCACTGTTTATTTTCTCCTTCAATTGATCTACGCTTTGCCCATGCATTAATATTAATAATATTCAGTTAAGGTTCTTCTCATACCGGGTATCAAAAAACTTAAAAAAGAACAATATCATAGGTTTTTATTTATTTATTTATCTTCTTGTTTTTGTTTTGCATTTTCTGTGTTTCAACAGAATTCGGTATTTTGTCTATTTACAAACTCTTAATTATAATTTCAATTATAATGGCTACAGCGACACGAAAAAGTGATACAAATTAAAAATGTTTTTACTTTGGTTTTAGATTTTGTTGATTTTCGGTTGTTTTCCCCCCATTTTTAGTCAAGGAACGGAGAACACGACTAATGATAAACATCGCATCCGGCCCGGGTTGAATCAAATGCGTTTCGGCTGGATGGGAATTGGTGTCGCGGGATTTGTGTATTCGATTTAAATATAATTGGATTCCTATTTGTTGCTTGTTGCCTTGCGATATTCCATTAATTGGTTTGATATTGACGAGCCATCAGGTCGTGTGTGTATGTGTGGAGAACTTTTTAATAAAATAAGAAATCGTGGCTGCTCCCGGGGACTTTCGGTAGTCATTAATTGGTCTATTTAAAACTCATATTTAGCTAAAAATGCCAAAAAAGAAATCACTATAACAAGCTTGAACAAAGGCCATGGTTGGAAGGGTCCTTTTGCGTCTGTCCCCTGCGATTGGAAGCAACTGTGGCATCCTGGTTAGTTTATTTGAATTAATTGTGGTCGCATGTGGAACCCCGTAATTGCATAAACCGGCTGTACTTGTTAATTGCAACTGGCTCCCGCTCGCCGTTCAGTGCAGAGCAATCGCGATTTTAATGAGTTTCAATGCGATTTAATTGTTCAGTCAAAGGGAGCCCAATGGACGAGCAAAAACCCAAGGGAGCGAAAAAAATGCGAAGTAAAACCAATTAAATATTCACGCTTAACTTATGTGTGTGTGGGGTGACAGTGCATGTGTCGGTGATAATAAAAGATAATAAATGTTGGTGACAAATTTTGTATTTTTTCTGTTGATGTTTGGTTGTTGTTGTTGTTGTTGTTGTAGGAGAACGTATGCTACGCAACAAATGAATTGAAATGTTTTCCAGATCTCGATTTCTCCCTGCAATTCAATTAACCTTTGCCTGGCCCCATCCTTCATGAGCCACGGTGAGACTGTGTGTGTGTGTGTGTGTGTGACTTAGTAAGCTAAAAGTACCACAAGTTAATTCATGTGCTTAGCCTAGAATCTGGAATCTGCTCCATGGTTAGGTTTCTTTCCTCTAAATGCTCTCATTTGAATTTAAAACGACAACCGAGAAGAGAACGCAAAACACTTAATTAAAACCCATTTAAAACCACTGCCCCGCTCCTCCCCTCCCCGCGAGACCGCGGGACCCCGAGGCCGGAGTCCCGTCTGCTTAAAAGACACCAGCTCCACCCCCCGCTCGCTGGCCGCAAGGACTTCATCTCGGGAACTCGCTGAGGGTCCTTCGCGCTGTGTGTGAGCGGGCGAAAGCATTTGTCAGCGCTGCAGTTGCTCGTCCTGCTGTTGATGCTGACGATGCTCCCAGTGTGGTGGTTGTTGTTGCTGCTGCTGCCACGGCGACGGTGGACGACGTCGTCAGCAGGTGCTGCAAACAACACGTGAGGACCGCGAAGAGCAGGCAACAAATGCCGCAGTAGAAGTTGCTCCCGGTCATCCTGCTGCTCGAGTTGTGCTGCATTGCGGCAGGATGCTCACCTGCGTGGAAGAAGAACAAGAAGAACAAGGACATGAGATGAAGAAAAATAAGAAGAAGGGCAAGGGAAACAGGTACAACGTCATAAATAAGCAGCAGCAGCCGTGGACGAGGGAAAGGCGAATGGGGAATCGGGTGGAAAGAGTCGAAGGAGTCGAGGAGTCTGCGTCAGGAGAGGCGAGAAGGTGAGGTGGGCAAGGACGAGAACCGGGACCAGGATGAGGTCGCCAGCAACGCTATCGTTAGCGGCATGTCTTCGATTCCCGCAATTTCCCATAGCTCTTTCCTTTCCACCTCCACCTCGATTTTCTTCCACTCCCTTCCACCCGGCAAAAATACTCAGAAACATTTGACAACTTCTACCGGATCTCCGGTTCGTCCCTCCCTCCAGTTTTGCCAGTGTCCTTCGCTGTCCTGAATTTTTGAAATAACTTCTGGTGTTGGGCATTGGCGTAGGAGCCGGCAAAACCCAGCAACAGCTACCATATTGCTTTTAAGCCCAAAACCCGTGCGATGGCTCTGCACTAAGGGTATCAATTTTTCTCCTTCCTCCCCTCCCCTCCCCTCCCCTCCTCGTCTTCCTCCACATCATCGTCCTCCGCTTCCTGGTTCGCTGCTGCTCGCCTTCGTCATTCGTTGGCTGCGTCCTTTGACTTTATTAACCGTTTTATGCTTTGCGGTTCGCTCTTATCGCAGCAAATGCTGTTGTTCTTGTGGCAATTGTTGTTGTACTTGTTATATTTATTCTTGTGGCAATTGTTGCTACTGTTGTTCTTGGGGCAATTGTTCTCAAAGTCTCTGTTGTTGCTCTTGTTGTCACGCGGTCATTTAATTTCTAAAAGCAAATCCATTGGAAACAGGGCGAACAGAGACGAAGAGGTTGTGCAGAGAATTTGTTTTTTCTTTTCATTTTCTATGTTTATTTTCAACTTTTTTTTTCTTTACATTTATTTTCAATTTTTCCATTTATCCTCTGCTTTCGCCATTGATGCCGGCGACTTCACAAGCAATGGAATCCTTGTTTGTCGTCCTTAGAGGACAACGCAGCGCGAACAATGGAAACGAAGTAGGACGACAACGACGTGAGCGAGACGGCAAGAGCGAAAGAAGACAGGCAGGCGGAGGGAGAGGGACGGGAGGACAGAGAGAGGTAGAGACGGCGTCGTGAGAAAGTCACAGGAACAGAGGCTTCGAGGAGAAAAGATGTAGAGATAGAGAGCGAAAAATAATGAGAGAAAGAAACAACACAGAAGGAAGGAAGACAGACAGAGGGCGCCGAAGAAAAATTCATTTCCCCACACCCAATGGCATCCGCTCCTGGCCACGGATCTCGCCATCTCCGCGACGACGACCACGACGGCTCCGCACTGCAGCATCGGCCCAGGACGAGTCGCCCAGACGACGGCGAGATGTTGTTGCGACAAGGTGGTTGATGTTGTTCCTAGTTCCCATAGATTGCAGTCCTTCTCCCGTAATTAGCTGCAAAGGACTTCTGCTGGCTTTGGTCGTGGTCGCGGAGCTGGCGACATCCGTGGCCAGGAGCGGATGCCATTGGTTGTGGGGAAATGAAGCGAATTGCATTCGATAAGAAAGTTCACACTGCAGTCGGATCAGCGGTCGCTAAGGACGAGGAAGAGTCGAGTAAAAAAGTAAAAAAGCAACTACCGATCTGAGAGGACGAAGGGAGGAGGACAAGAGGATTTTGTCGAAATACGCTGGGGTTTTGGGCAAACACCTCGATCAGCGATCAATCAGGTGTGAGAGGGGGCACCGGAGTGAGAGAGAGAGAGTGAGAGGGAGAGAGCATCTGGCATCGTGGGCCATTGTCCTCAGTCTGCTCTGTCTGGCTGTTGCTGTTGCTCCATCACTCGCAAGCGAACGTAAACAGGAACAACAGCAATTATTAGAATAACAACTGCAACTACAACAACAACAATGAAAATAACAACAACAATAATAACAACAATAACAATAACAACCGACATCCTCAACCACAATCGTCACAAAGGGAAAACATCTCAAGTCGAGAGGAAGAAAAACATCGAGAGACGCCGTGGAGTCGTGTCGTCGTTGCACGGTTTGCCTCGTGCCACGCCCCCCTCCGCCCCTCCTCGCAGCTGCTGGGCATATGTTGCACTTATCCTCCCTCCATCCCCACCGCCCCTGCATCCGCCGCCACCTCTTTGGCCCGCGCTCGGCTCCGTTGCAGCCAACAAAAGACGCCACTGTTTTGTGCGACGGCAGCGGCGTTGCCAACCATGCATTTAATGCATTTCCCTGCAAAGGGAAGCGGGGAAGGAGAGAGAGGGAGGTAGGGAAAGAGAGGCATGGCGAGTGGCGAGTGCGAGACGCCGCAGGTTTGAAAAATAATTACTCAACCCTCGGTCTCGAGCGCGGTCGTTTGCCGACCCCATCGACCGCCCTCGCTCTCGTCTCCTCACGCTATTTCTTCTTAGTCCACTTTCTCTATCTCTCTCCCGTTTCCCTCCTTATTTGCCCTCTCCCTCGTGCCAGAGACATTCATTGGCTGAGTCCTTTATGCCGGGTCCGTGTCGTTTTTTCGCCTCTGCACTGTTGGCTCTTCCTCTGCTCCTCCTGCCAACCGCTCCGCCTGCCATTTCCTTCCTCTCTCTCCCTCTCCTACGCTTGGCCCTCTCCCTTTCTGCCCCGGCTGCAATTGAGGCGCCGCAGGCAATAAATTCTCCGGCTCCGCAGTCTGCCGCTGCCTCGAGATCATTATCGCAGACGCGCTCAAGTAGATCCAGCTCCAGCTCCAGCTCCTATCCTTCCACTCTACCCCTCTCCCTATCTCACCTCACCACCTCATACTCCCTCATCTCCTCCGCACTGCCCTCCAGTCCTTCTCACTCCCTCTCAATCCTTCTCAATCTCTCTCGGGTCAGAGTTTTAAATGTGTTTATTTTTCTTTCTGCTTTTCTACTTGTTGTTATTGCTGTTATTATCCTTCTGTTGTTGTTGCAGGGAGCAAATATACCAGACTCAAAGAAGAAGCAGCACTCAACGTAGTTCTAGTTGTAGTAGTAGGATTGGTAGAAAAGGAGAAGCAAAGGGGAAGAAAGGGGACCGAGAGCAGATACGGAGAACAAGAAGAACAAGCAGCAGTTGCTGTGTCGATGTGGGTGTTGGGGAAGAGGAACACGTGGGCAGACGTAGAGGCGGGGAAGACGTTTGGATGAGCCGACAGAGGTCGCTCACATCCGGCCGTGGGAGTCGCGCCGGGCCGGGCCGGGCCGGGCCAGGGCAGAGGCCGAACGACTGCGCAGCAACTGCGACCTGCCGCAGAACCCCGGAACTTTCGCCCTTTCGGAATGCCATAAGAGATTCCAACTTTCGATCCCGATCCTCGAACAAACGATATCAGGTCTTTTCCATGACGTCCCCAACATCACCGTCTGCAGAATTCGTTCTTTCGCATTGTTCAGATCACTTCTCTTTATTTAATCGGTCGTCCCAGGTCGTCCTGCGTCTTTGACTGCTTTTTGAATCCCTATTGAATGAACGATTTCTTATCCCTTGATTACATATCCCTGACATTTGGTCTGGGCACAACTTTCAGCCCTCCCCTCGGGCTGCACTCGCTGCCATTACGAGGCTTCACCGCATTTCACTCCACTTCCGGCCCGATGAACCATCTATCGCCGACGCCTTTCCCTTCCCTTGCCTTCTCTTCCGTTCGCTCTTTCCACCCGATAGACCACAATTACGCGAGAGCCATCAACGTCATCAAGTCAGTGCAGTTCATTGTTGAGGGCGTGGCCCGCCCCCGCGCAAAATTACACGGAGCTCAACGAGCTGGGACGAGTTTTTGTCCCGGATCCAACGGTGTGTTGGGGTCGGTGTCGGTGTCGGTGTCGGTGTCGCCGTCGCTGTGTGGGGGAATCCGTGCGAAACTGTGTGAATCTGTCGGCTGGAGTCTCGACGATGTCGCTCGCTCGCTGTCGGTGGCTCCGCCGTCGTCCTTCCGTCCGTCCGTCGTCTGACTGTCTGGCTGTCTACGGTGTGTATGTGTGTCCTTTTGCTGCCTGGCCGTGTTCACTTTGTCACTCCTAATCGTGAGTTCAATCGCCGGTGGCGTTCAATTCTGGTTTCTCGTACTTCTTGTTTTGCTGTTATTCCCACAGTGAGAACACAATGAGTTCCTCCACATGTGTGTGGGGTGTGTCGATGTGAGTGTGTGTGGCATTAAAAACTGCCTCGCCCATCTCGCAGGCGTGTTTGCTCTCGAGCACTTCAGCTCCATGCAAATAGCACGACGAACTCGCCGCCTCCTCCAGCCTCTGGAGCGCCTCCGACTCGGCGGGATGTGCAACACGGTAACAAGTGCAGTCTCAGGGCCTCCGCCCCACACTGCCGCCCTCACAAAGGGTGCCAAAGCGACTCCCTCTCTGTTCGAGCTGCTGCAGTTTTTCGCTCCTTTGACGAGCGTCGGTGGGGCGGGGCCTCGAGCTCGAGGTTCGCATTCAGCAGGCGCAGGATCTCTTTTCACAAACACCAACCCCCCCCCCCCCCCCTCTCGCACTACATCTCTCCCTCTTTCAGTGACTCCTTCAATCCCTCCTTCTGTCCTCCCTTTTATTGTTTGTCACGGTCGTCCTTCCGTCCGTGGGCGATGAAATTTTAAGCGCGGAAATTAAGAGAATCCTTTGAGAACCCTCAGCACCCAGGACTCGTTCGTTTCACTTCCGGTTGAGGCTCCTGGACAGGACCTTCTCCTAGGCCTCCAGCCAGGATTTTCCGCACTTAGATCTGGCATTGGAAACTTTTTCTGTCTTTGAAGTCGTTCGCTCGAACGCGTGCGGGTTTCTTGGCTGTTCTACTTTAAGAGTTCTGTGCGAAAACCTTTGGCTCCGAAGGATTGCGTCCATCGCTCCATCATTCCGTCAGCCCCCAGGTGGAACACGGGGGTGTGGGAGGGAGTGAGGAAGGATTTTCACGACCCACATTTGGACGACGCAATTCGTCTCGCTTTAAACGCGAGTAATTCTCGCAAATAGTCGAAATTTCCCATTTGCACTCTCATTAAATATTTTATGTTCCTCGCACATCCTTGGCACCGTCGTCTCTGCCCGTTCCTGACGCTCCTGACGTCCCTGGCCGGATGAGGGATCGCGTAAAAGCGACGTCGTCTCGCGTGATATGTAAATGTTTTCATTTGAATTTTGATTTTTATGCCAGACATAAAGACAACAACTTCGCAAAGCAACAACAATCACGAGTACCCGAACCAACAACAATGAAAACAAGCAAGAACAACAACAACTAAGAACAGCGACCACTGCCAGGACTCACGCCGCGTGACGGACGAACTCCGTGAATGACGAATGTTCGCCATACGCCCCAAAGTGTGCCACGCACACCCACCACCCATCGTCATCGACAGGGGCTTTGTGAGCCTACATCGACACACTGACACTAGCACTAACACTAACACCCACACACATGGGGCGGGCGACTTCCGGGAGGACGCGTTTATGGTCGCCGCAACGACAGCTGATTACGGCCGAGCAAGGGTGTCAAACTAGCGTTCGAAAGTGAGAGGCAGGGAGAGCGACGGCGTGTGTGTGTGTGAATATAAAAACAGAAACAATGCCAGTTGTTCCAACAACAACAACCATTGGCAGCTGCAACAATCACTTCCGCCATAACAAGCACCACTTGGAAATGAAACGTTGCAGACTCCGAGCGCGCTGCAGTCGACAGAGGCTTCAAGTGATCTCCCATCGACGTCGACGGTGAAGTCTCAGTCGCAGTCGTCGTCGGCGTCGTCGTCGCCGTCGCCTCCGGGAAGCTGTTGAAAATTCAAACGACTTCACTTGGGCGCTAACAAGCAGCATCCGCCATAAACTGGTTTATTACGACTCCAAAGTATGTTGGCCGCCATGTGTGCGTGCGTGGCCGTGGTCGTGGTCGTGGTGGAGTTCGTGTTAGTGTCAGTGTTCGGCATGTGTGCGAAGAGGCCCTCGCGTGCAAATACTAATGCACTCGCGTTCGGCTGACGAGCAGCGAGAAGCGAACCAGAGGCAAAACCAGGTGCCTTCGCCGCCAACCCACGATGAGGTGGGCAGGAGGCCAGAGGAGGACGGAAACAGCGTTAGGATGCCACGGAGTATGTGTGTGTACTCACCGATAATCACGTGCACATAGACGCTGGAGGACTTCGCTATCGTCGGCACGCAAGTGTAGTTTCCTGTATCGCTGGGCATCGCGCGCCGGATCTTTAGGCTGGAGGGGAGAGAAGGAGAGAGCGGGCATTAGATAGAGAAATAGACCAATAAAACGGTGGGAAATGCCATGAAAAGATGGCGAACAACAAAAAAGGAACAAAACATGGATGGCAAAAACGATGTGCAAAAGTCGTTAAGATCGTGGTGAAAATAAACGAGTTCAGGTGGAGTCGTGGAAAGGCAGAAGGGCGAGAGAGGTGGCTGGGGAGGGACGAGGTTTGCGGCTAAGGTAGGACAAGGAGAGCAGAGGATCGCAGGAATTTTGCGCGGAGAATCACGAAAACCCCTTTTAGCAGAACTCATAAAAATGTCCATGTGGAATCTCGCCAGGCCGACGGAGGAAACTCAATGAAAATGATTGCAATCGGGGAAACCAAATAAAATATTTAGAATTTTCGAACTGAGGAATCATAATTGATTTCAGCGAAGGTATTTTAAATGAAAAACCGATTCGAAAGGAGGGAGTGCCAGGCAGTCGGTTCATGCAGTTGTCGAATTCCCACTTACCGCGATGTGAGGCCGTCGGACCAGTCGTTCTCGACGCTGATCCGGGTCCCGCTATCGATCTCGTTCTGATTCGTCGCCATGTCGATGATGTCGTTGCCTGCAATGAGAGGGCGGCCAGCGGGATTTTAAATTCGCCATTAATAAGGACATCAGCGACGTAGACCCTGGCGGAGGCGGAGACGGGGGCGGAGCCGTCAGCAGCGACAGAGACAGAATCGTTGCCGACGTAATTGAATTCAGCATTCAGCATTTAATTATTTATAATTGCGAAGGACACACACACACACACAGAGACACAGCCAGGGACACGGACACGGACACGGATACGGACTCGGTTCGACGCACACAGGAAGGGAGCCCGCTGACAGGGACAGCGACATTAATAAGCGGGTGGCAATTAAATAAAAAACCTTTTTTAATTATTCTCCGACTCTCGGCCCCCGCCACGGCCGTTTTCCCTCTGTTGTTGGCGCTCGCGCTGCGTCTCAGGGCGCTGGTGAGAGCAGAGAGGGCGAGGGAAGAGGAGGGACTTCGGCCGACTCACCTTTGTACCAGAAAATGTTGCCCAACTCGTGCGGGCCCTGCATGATTTTGCACGTCAGGTTGATGTCGCTGCCCGTCTTCACGTACAGGTCCGAGGGTCCCACGATGTTGGCCTTGAGCTCTGCAAGAGGGTCAGAGAGAGAGAGAGAGAGAGTGTGAGAGAGAGGAAGCTCTGATTTTTCTCCATTTCAATTTCCATTCCGCTTTATTCAATTTCATTCTCTTCTGATATTTTCTATTTTATTCTATTCCATTCTTTGAATGAAGTCCTGCAAGTCCTGCTCCTGGAGGCAAGAGAGAGTCTCATGTTGCAGAGAGAGACGACAAGAGAGAGGGAAGAAGACACTAGAGAGAGAGCGAGAGGGGACTATGCCGGGAATTCCTTTGTCGTAGGCCGGGGCACTCGAGCGACTGCCGAGAGACGGCGACAATGGGAGGGGCGAGAGAGAGGTAGAAAAATTATAGAAGAGGACGAGGAAGGGCGGGCCCGGTGGCCGGAGACGGGGCGAAGGAGCCGACGAGACCCCCAGAGGAAGCGAGCGTCGCAGGGTGGGGACGCGTCGGCGGAAGGAAGTGGGGACCGCGGGGACGGAGGACGACGCGGAATCGCGATAACAATGACGAGGAAGCGTCATAAAAACACTCGGGAACAACAAAATAACAACGGGAACAACACGAGCACGCCGGAAGACAACAAAAACAAGGATGACTACGACATCACAGGAGGCACCCGAAGTCGGGTCCCGGAGAAAAACAATAAATTAGCGAAGACGAGGAGGCTGAAGTTAATAAAAATAAATATGTTAATGTGCGGCCCAGTGGAGAGAAGGAGACAAGCCCGCGATAATGAGGACGAGACGGTGCGGGTGAGGGGCGGGCGAGCCAGGTGAAAAGTTCCAACAACGGACGAGGGGCGGGACCGGGGTCGGTCGCTGTCGGTGTCGGTGTCGGTGATGCGTTCGTTATCTGGAGGCAGGTCGTGACGAAGATTTATGCGAGAGTTCGGAATTTAATTAAATATGCATTACCACGAGGTGAGTGTGGTGAAATAGATAATTACTCCGGCGAGGGGGGCCGGGGGAGGTGAGGGTGAACCGAATGCAGATAATGAGTGGAATATGCAGGCGGTGGAGAGGTCGCTCCAGGAAGCTCCAGTGGGGACGAGTGCGGGCGAACGATAAGGTAAGTCGGTCGAGCGATCGGGATCGGCCAGGGCAACAGGGAGAGAGAGAGAGAGAGAGATGGGGAGGAGGATTCATTAATTGGTTGATAATCGCTAAGCGCCGGTGGAATTTCCGGCTCTTGAAACCCGACTCCGAAGCGAGGCCGCCAAAACCGAAACGGGCCGAAGCCGGAACCGACCAAAGTCGAAACCGAAACCGAAACCGACCGAAGCCGGAACGCAAATGGAAATGGGCGGAAAAAAACACAATAATGGCTTTTTCGCCCCGCGGCGCTTCGGCAATTTAAATAATGTGGCATCGCTCGGTGGTCGGTGGTCGGTGGTCGGTGGCCGCAATTGTCATCGCGTGAAAATCGCTCGCCGCAGAAGTGAAAAGCGCAATTTTCCAACAATTTGGCTCATTTCGTGAAAATATTATGGTCGGCGGACGGAGGAGGGCGAACGAGAAGTTGACGGGCGAAGAGCGCTCGCAAAGCGTTGCATGCTTCCAGGCGCACGCCAGGCGTGCGTGCGTGCACGGCCTCGTCTGCCATGTTAATCGTTAATCGCTCCGCAAATTGTCGCCGGGTGATTATCGCCGGGTGGGCGCTGGGCCGATCGACACAGGACGAGGGCCAGAGACGAGGGAGCGACCCCAGAGCCCGGCGGACCCTCGGCGGTTGAGTTCGGCAGTGGGAGTGGGAAGCGGTTGGAAATTTGATTCATTCGCCATTCGTGTTTGCGATCGCTTCATAACGAGACCCGGCAGCGGAAGCGCCTGCAAAGGAGCGCGTCGGAGGGAGTGGACGAGAGAGAGAGAGAGAGAGGAGTGAAAGAGAGAGGGATGTGAGGGGTGGGAAAATGACCGCCTATGGAGGAAATCATGTTAATGAGCGTCCGATTGGCTCGATGGGCGGCCATCAGCGGGATGCGAGGCGGTCAGAAGGAGGAGGGAGAAGGAGAGGAAGGGAGGCAGAAGAAGAAGAGGGAAGGGTGGAGAAGCAGTGGCTGGAAGAGGAGGTGCAAAAATATACAGGAAAGTGAAGACATTAAAAGGGTGAGAAGGGAAAGGCGAGTGGGAAAAGCAGTGGAGAAAGTCAGAGACCAGTAGAGAGAGAGAGAGACGGCTGGAGGTGAAGCGAGACGAAACCCCGTGGATTCGAAGGACTTAAGGCAATTTTTATTTATTCGTTTCCTCCCTCGAGGGAGGGCGCCGTGGTGGAATCCTTCGATAGGTGGACGCCAGGGAAAGCGAGACTCGCATTTAGCATGCTCGACATCCCATGAATTGATATCCGCAAGGACGTCGCCGGGCAGGAGGAGAGCCAGGGTCCGTCGATGGATAGAACTACAGCAAATGTACAAATGTCGAACCCACATGTCTAAGGAGCATAAATTCATGCATCCCACGCCGAGTTCATGCGAGTGCGGCTGAGGCAGGGGAGGGGAAGACAGTAAAAAAGGATAAGAAAATCTACTCTGGACGATGGTCCTTTGAGTGGGTTCCGGGCGAGGGACACGCGTTGGGGGCGGGGGTGGAGGGGTCGGTTCGCCCAACCTCAGCTCGTTGGATTTGGGCCTTGAGGCCATCGGAGGCATAAACATTCCATTTTGAATAATTTGTATGAACCTAAATTGTTTTGTGTTGGGAAAATATATAAAATTATTTCATTTCATTTTTATATATGGATATATCACATTCGACTTATTTTTAGACTACGAAAAAATATTTATGAAATCATGTGTTTGAGTTTTAAATTTTGATATTCTTCGTTTAGCTCGTTTTTCGACTACGGAATTTCTGTTTTTAATCCTCACTGATTGCGACTTTCCCGGCTCCCACTGGAGTCTCGTGAGCTCGTGTTTTGTGCACAATGAGGGAGGAGCTGTGTTCGGTACAGGGTGCCTGGTTGTCACCGCACGGCATGTATGTGAAATCGGCTCCCGGCGGATTCATCTCGAGTGCAAAATTGATTCGGCCCCGATGTCGCTTCAATTTCGACCCGACTCCACTTCGTTTTCGCCCCGATTCCGTTCCAATTTCATTCCGATTCAATTCGCCCCGATTTCGCTTTGATTTCGCTCCAATTTGCGGCTCGATTCCTCCGCTGTTTAGCGTCGGCTCCGCTCCCTCGGCGGGTGGTGAAGGCGAATTCACCAGAGATTTGTGTGCGAGGCGCCAACAACTCTAGGGGTGTTTAGTGTGCGTGTGTGCGTGCGGGCTGTTTGCGAGCGCAGCCACGTCCCCGGGAGCCCGGTGCGGCCGGAGGAGCGTGGCGAACACTTGTTTGCTCGGTTGACAATTTCCAGGAACTGCAACAGCCCTGGAGCTCGGAGGAACCCCCAGGGCGGAGCGGCAGCGACAGAGATGGAGGGTCGTCGAAGTGAGGGGGGGAGTGGGTAGATGTCAAAATGATGCTGTCGAAATCCGGCTTCAACTTTGACCCCTGACCTCCTCCCTTTTTCCCACCCTCGTAGTTTTCCCACTTGCCCTCCGGTATCATTTTCCTCCGCCAAATTGCGGCCCCTTCACCGTCCAGCAACCGCCCACGTCCAACCAACTCCATCGCTGTCTCCACCGCCAACTCCCCATCGGGTCCTCCTCAATCACCACCAACAGCAGCCGCTCCGCCGCAATGATCCCCATTTACCACCGGCAATCATCTTTCGCTACCTGCCCCGTGCGCCAAATGAGTTCCTAAATGCTTCTCTCTCTCCCTCCCTCCCTAAATGCTTCTCCCTCCACCACCTGCCTGCACTGGGTCCGTCGACGCCGACTGTGGGCGTCAATTTGTAACCCAATTAATGGCCATTTGGCCGCTTGCTGTTTGCCCACCACGCCCACGGACCCCACGCCGCCCCGTCCATTGTTCCGGCCCTCCGCCCGTTGTCCCTCTCGTGCCACCCCCCCCGGCCAGTGGGGGATGCCTCGAGCTCCGTGTTGCAAGTTTAATAACGTGGCGCTATTCGAACCTGGCCCGCAGGTGGGTGAAGAGGATGGGAGAGAGAGGGTGGGAGCAAACAAATAAAGGGTTAAGAACATGCATTACGACGTTTACTGCATAAGGAATTCCCACAACAAGGACGAAAATGACGGCCGCGGCGATGGAGACGAAGGTAAACAACAACACGAAAGGAGCTACCGCAAGAGCAGTAAATCCAACAACAACCGACGATCCGACAACAGCACAGGAGCGCAACCGAAGACGACGAAAGTTGTGAAACGAGACACCGGAGGAAATCTCGACGGAGGAAGGAGTTGAAGCTCCGGAAAGGGCGAAGGCATGGACGCCTAAGGAGGAGAAGAAGGGCAGACAGAGAGAGGGAGTGGAAGAAGGAGAGTGAGAGAGCGATAGACGTGTAACCGGCCCAAGGCAGAGGCCACAAAAACTCCGCACTCATAATTTATATTTCATGGCAGTTGCGGCGTCGTTCACAGTCGCCCGGGGACCCGCGGCCGTCGGACCCCAACCCGGTCCACCGCCTGCCCCTACCCTGACTCCCACCACCCCCACCGCCCTCTACTCCATGATAGCGGTGTGAAATTTGGGCCCGAAGAGCTCTCGCAGTAGTTTAGTAGGAGCCAAGGAGGAGCGAAGGAGAAGTCGCAAGAAATGCGGTCCGAAGGGCCAAGAACGGGACGCGGGTCGACCAACGGCAGGAATGATGAGCAGAGAGGGGGTTAGAGAGAGTGTGATAGAGAGGGCAGAATGAGGGGGGGCGAGAGGGAAAAAGTTGGGTACGAAATTTGTGTGCGTCCGAGGCGAAATAACTTAGGGAAATTCATGTTGAGTTTTCTGGGGAACATAATTCATCAGAACCGCAACCGCATCGAATATGCACTCGTACATGTGTAAACTCCATCGCCCTCCCTCTCTCTCCTGCTCGCCCGCACTCCCTCTGGCTCGCTCTGGGGTTCCTTTTACGGTCCTCCCTCCAAATCCTTCGGCCCGGTGCGAGTGTGCGTTTTATGGTTCATCGAATTCTCGTAAACCAAAGACAGCAGCGGCAGCCGACCCCGTCCCTATCGCCCTCTCTCTCTCTCTCTCTCTCTCTGTCACCCCCTCCTTTCCAGCTCCTGGTGATGATAAGAAACTATTCTGAAATTGAAATTTAATGCCTTCCTGAGGAATCACCACAGCCACAGCCACAATTGAAACCTAATCGAGAGTGAGAGGGAGAGAGTGTGAGAGAGGGAGATCGAGAGATTATCCTCTAAGCCCCTCCCGCTCCCGCTCTTCTCCCTGTCGGCCTTATGACATTTTAATTCGAGTCCATAAATACTTCGATTCCGGTGAAGCGGTTCGAGTTTTATTAAATTTCGGTTGAACTATCGATTTCACATTCTCCGGACCTGCAATTGGCGGGGATTTGTGGCCTCTGCCCATTCGCCCGCCTCGACGATGCTTCGCCCCACCCTCCAACGGATTTTATTTCCCTTCATAATTCCGCCACCACTTGCCGAACCCCATCGATTTCCTCGCTAATGGCCGACGCTTGTACTTCCGGGCTCTCAAATGTTTCGGTCTTTCTTCGTTGTCCCCACCCCCTCCTCTGCACCATCCCTTGTTTGTAACCATGACTCCTAATGGTCCCATAACCATGGAAGTGGAGTCGCCACTCCCAAGGGTCGGCAGCTCCCAATCTCGCTGACGTGGAACCCCCAACCCGAACGGCGTGTAAATCAGATTCGGAAGCAATCGAATCGCGGAGAGTCAGAAAAGCGAGACGAAGACGCTCCGAAAGGGAGTTCCAAAGACCACCTGGGCGCTCATTAAAATGTTACTGAAACTCCAAGACGTGTCCAGGCAGGAGCAGGAAGGATTCTCATACCGATTCCCATCCCGATTCTCTTATCGATCCCTTCTCCATCCCATCTCGATGCCCTTCTCGATTACCATCGCGACTCCCACCCCAGCTCCGGCGGAAACCTCGGCTCGATTTCCGTTCCAATTGCAGGACTCCAAATCAAGGTCCTGCAACCCTCCGCTCCGACCTTGTTCGCCCCTCGCTAATGAGCGCCACGATGTCCTCAAGCACGATAATAAACGTTCGCGATTTTCACTCATTTCAAATCCACGGGGTCGATGAAATGTCAGAACTGAACGAATAGGACAATGGCGACGATGACGACGACAACAACAGGAACAACAGGAGCCAGTGGTGACAACAACGACTCCCAGTGGGTGGAGGGGGAGGAAAAAAGCAAAGTGAAATGTTGTCGCTATTGTTATTTTTCGGCTGTCAACGTGAGCACAAGTTTCTGACAGTTTCATTTATTTGCGGTACGGCAAACGTACGCGAATGACGCGAAAAGTCGCATAAAAAGCGGGTGCCTGACAGGGAGGGGGAGCAAAGAGAGAGGGAGATGGAGAGACAGAGAGGGAGGTAGTGAGAGAGAGTGGCCGTGCCAAGGGGCAGAAGAGAGAGGGAGGAATCCAGCGATAGAAAGCGAGCGACGTGACTTTTATAAATTGAATTTGTTTATTCGATTCGACAATTAATTCCATGTAATTTGTTCTAGTGCCAATGGCCAATGGCCTTGTTGTCGTCGTGGTTGATTTTTTTATTAATATTTCAACTCCATTGGCCTTGTTGTTGGCTCCTGTATTGTCGCCATATATTCCCCTGTCATGCCAGCAGCGAAGGCGGTCGAAGTCGAAGTCGATGTCGATGCTGCTGCCGCTGAGAAAGATTAATGCGAAAATCATTTCAGGATATTAATGACAAACAGGACATTTGCCACGGCTGCCGGGGGTCGAGGAATCGAGAGGAGGAAGGAACGAAGTGCTGAAGGGAGGCAGAGGGAGGAGAACGAATGATGGTTGACAATTTCATAAGCGATCGGCTGTGGTCGGGTCACGGGAGCGGAAGGGGAAGGGGAAGGGGAAGGGGCAGAGTGAGGGAGGGAGAGAGGGAGACCGAGTGAGTTCAAGGCTTCCGCTTGCGAAGGAAGGAGCCCTGAGTTTTTCGCCCTCCGCTGCTTCCGCCAGCCCGACTGGGAATGCATTCAAATACAATCGCAAAGAACCGAGTCCTGGAGCGCCGACCCGACTCCCCCGGCAATTAGGATCACAAACAGTCGCCCTCGGGCTCGTCCACTTTGATGTTCTGTCTATCTCTCTCACTCTCTCTCTCTCTCTAGCTCCCTCGTCGCCTGTTATTTCGTTATTGTTGTGATTTTTGCAGTTCAATTTGCGATGGTTCGGTTATTGTTTTGTTGGCTGTCGTTGTTGTTGCTCTCCTTGTTGTTCTTGTTGTGGTGGCCATTGCGTTGTTGTTGTTCCAATTATTGTCGTTGTTGTCGATTGTGTGGGGCGATAAACGTCGTCGTTGTTGTTGTTGTTGCTGTTGCCGTCGTCCTCGTAAAATTGTTTCGTTGTTGCCGATGTTTTCATTCTCGAAATACTTGCTGGCGATATTTCTGGTGCTGTTGTTGCAATTGATGTTACTGTTATCATTTCTGTGGCTGTTTCTATTGCATTGATGCTGATGTTGTTGTGTTCGTTGTTGTTGTTGCATGGAATGTCCCCTTGGTTTGTTATTTTATCCTTCCTTCCTTGCCGCGACTCCTTCTCGTGCAATTGCATAATTTTTCGATCTCGCTGTTTGCTTTACGATCGTCCTTTATTTGCCTTTGTTGTTGTAGTCGTTTCCACAGTACTTGTCGTGTTGTTGCCATTTCAGAGGGATACAGCGGGAGATAGAGTGAGAGCGAGAAGGCATTCCTTATCGAGTGGGCGCCGAGGGCACAAACACACCAGGGACTCGAAGCGAGAAGAGCCGAAATCAGAGCGAGCCAGAGATAAAAAGGCTCGGCGATCGGGTCGAGGCAGCCGAGATAATTTGGAGGGAACGAGAGAGACAGAGAGGGAGAGACTGGGACGAGGGCGACCTCGCTTGAGGTCTGCTGGCGAAGGACCCGGGCAGGGCCGGCGCTTGATGTGCATTTCAAATGAATCAATGCGACGGCCCCGGGCAACGGAGCGACAACAACGGAACCAACAGACCCAGGGCTCCCGGGAACCGAATTCAGTGGACAACTCGAAATTCGAATTTCGAAATCTGAACCACATGGAAAATATTATTGGGATGGCGAGCACAGATGACAATCGCCAGAGAAAAACACAAATGGCGAATATTTTGTGGCACCAGGGCCACGCGAACATTTTCTGTGGCGAGCATTTATTTTTGAGAGCGGCGAATCGCAGCTCGTCGACCACGCCGTCTGGGGCCGGAATCGACACGAACACAACAAGTGCGAAACGTGAGGAACAGCAACGACTGCCACAAAAGACCTACAACTGCAACGACAAGGAGGTTACAACGACTACAAGAACGAGTCCAACGACAGCCATAAACAACGACGTCAACTTAAGAATGAACGCGTGAATCGTCCGGGAGCCTCAAAGTATGCAGCGCTAAAGTTCAGTGGCCCAATTTCGGCATCGTATCGCATGGAATTCCGCAGCTCGAGAACGGGCGAAGAACAAGCGGGGAGCAGAGAGAGAGACGAGGCAGCGCCTCAAAGCCAATGCATTTTTTCGGCCTTCGCTTGGGCCAAAAATAATTCACCAGCTGATGCGCAGTTGCCCCATCCCCCCTTCCCCACAACCGAACCCCTCTGCCATGATCCCGGCACTCCCTTCCCGCCTCTGGCCGTCGCCCTCGCAGCCGGCTACCAACATTTTTATTTGCTGCCGCCTGGCTTTAGGCCAAGAGCAATAAATTGTTAAAAACGCCAGGCGCGGCGATGTTGCCTTTTACGTAACTCGGCCAAGAGTGGGTTAGTGTGCATGTGTGTGCGTGTTTATGTGACTGCGACTGAAACTGCGACTGCGACTGGTTCAGTGTGTTTGTGTGTGTGCGGTGGAAATGAAAATGAAAACGCAAAATGAGCCCGTGAACTGTGTTAGCCATGAATTTCTGGCCGGCGCACTTTGAGCCGTCGCATGCGGACGAAGCGATTTTTTGCCGCTTTAAGGACCAGATCCGATCCAGGCGACGCGGTCACTGGACACGGCCACAAGTGCCGACCAGACCGGCCCAAAAAAAGGACGGTGGGCCAAAAAGTCAAAATGTTGCTTTAGGAATTCATCTCTCGCAGTAATAAGGGAAGATTCTGAAATTTCGTTGACGCAATGTTCGGCGGCACAAACGTGAATACAAAACCACAGATGAACCCCATGCGCCCGAAAGTATGGGAGGAATAAATAATATTGTTTAATTTAGCTCTTTCTTGCGAATTCCACTGACGTGGCTCCGTGGTTGATGGCTGGGGGCGTCGACCGCTTTCAATGGCTCGTTTCGGCAACGCCAGGTCGCAAAACCCTCGAAACCGCCTTCGCCGCACCCGGTTCGAAGCCGCAAGACACAGACAGAGATAGAGGGAGAGAGAGAAAGGGAGAGAAGAAGACGTTTAATCGCAATTTTCTCCCTCGTCTGCTGGCAATTTGTAGGCGTTCTTGTGTTTCCATCCCGACGAGCCCAATGAGCAATTTGCGCCTTAAATTAGACTTCACTTTTTTCCACTTCACGCTCCCCATCGCCATTCCTTTCATCTCGCTCTCTCTCTCTCTCTCTCTGTCCCGCGCCCTCTTCCCACTGAGGTGAAAAAAAACACCAGAACAACAAACAAAATTAAATCCAATCCTCGAGAAGTCGCGGAGACCCCTCGAAGTCCTCATCGTCACCGTCACCGTCACCGTCACCGTGAGACGCGCCCGGTCCCCTCGCGTCGAGTGCTTTGGGCCCGACGCAAATAAATTTCTGTTGACACAAATAATTTTATTTTCATCTCCGCTCCATTCAGGTGCAATTTGCCAAATTTTAAATTAAATTCTCGGCGCCGTCGTCCCGGCGATTTGTCGCTCGTTCGCTTCCTCCGTCCTCCGACGGCGCCTCGGACCCTCAGGAGGACTCGCGTCCGTCCGTCCGTCCCTCATTCGGTTGGCCTGCCGCGTTGTCCCTCCGTCCGTCGGTCCGTCCGTCCGTCGTCCGGATGCCTTCTGCAGGGATATTTTTGCGCCGGCACCCTTCGTCAGCCATTCAGAGTTCATCGTCGTCTCGCCGCTTCCGCCTCATCAGCCGCCCTTGTGCTGAATTATTGTATGTCGGCCCCGCTCATTTGTTGGCAACGATTTCCACCTGCCACTGCTGCCCGATCGCCGACTTCTGCGGCCCGGAGCCTCCGGCGATGTTCGGCACAAGGAGCTTATTGAAGCCGGCTTCTTTTCGGCCTCCGAATCCGCCAATCAAAGTGAAGTCCTTTCCTCACCCTCTCCTTGTACCCCGATCCGTGCTTATTTTTTGTTTTGGAGGCTTCTCGCGTCAAATTCCATGGGTCGTCTTTCGTCCTTAATTACTCACTTATATTTAGCTAAATTTATCGTCTGCTCTTTGTAATATTTCTTACCAATGTTCATGTGCAATTACTTGTATTCTTCAATAATTTGACTTTTTAACGTCGACTTTGGATTTATGCTCGAAGAAGTCCTCATTTCCTTCCTGCGTTTTCTGATCCGCTCCCACAATTCGACTGGTTTTATTGACGACTGCCTTGACTGACTTCAAATTCTATTTGCTTCACATACCCCGAGCCCTTCAGCCCCATTCCTGGAATCCCTCCTTTGCCAATGACCCGCTTGATTGCTGTCGTTTACTGTCGCCGACCCGGTCTGTTCATCCATCCGTCTGTCCTTCTGTTAGTCTCGGTATGTCGAGGAGACGCCTTCGCGCCACATGCTCGAGATACCGAGACACCTGGCCTCCGACCACGAGTCCCTCTCCAGTTCCACGATGTCCTCCCCGCACACACCGCACTGCACTCTGGGAAATTTCATAAAATTCCCATTTTGTTGCGGAAAATATTTTCGCCTTTTGCTATTTATGCAATTTTCGCTCCACTTCCGCCCGACGCTCCCTGCTCTCACGGCCACGTCGCGGTTCCCTTTGTGTGTGGCGTCTGCGAATTCGATTTACGGCGGGCGAAACGTTTCCGCTCTCAATAAGTTTCGCCTTCCTCCCACTCCCACTCTCTCTCCCCCTCCTTCTCCACCACCGCCTCGTCTTCTTCGCCCCCTCCCGTTCGCTATTCACCCCATCATTCCTTCCGACGCCGTCGACTGCAAACACTTGGCGTCCGCCCGAGGACCCTCGAGCACAAGGTGCGAAACGACGAGTCCTGGGGAACGCGAGGGCGAGCGGCATCTCGAAATGTGATACCGGGCTGGGGAGGGCGGCGGACACCGAGACGACGGAGGGTCGTCGGAGCAAGGGTTGGACGAGCAGGTCGCGAGGCAGCCCGGGGTCTCGGAGACGCTCGCGCCCTGCCACCGTCGCGGCCCCCTGGATGCACCACCGTCTGTCAAATATTGAATGGACTAATGTGTCACGTGACCGTCATGAATTTCAATATGCAAACTTATCCCCGTCCCTCTCCCTCCGCCTTTCACCTCCTTCTTTCCCTCCCTGGCTCCCACGTTTGCCTTCCTCCTAGCAGACGTCGGCACTGTGTCGTGCATAATCAAGCAGTCGATCGTGTGATGAGAGATTGAGCGGGGGAGCGAACGTGGGTGGGAGCGAGACGGGCGAGAAGCGGTAGAGTGAGAGGGATTGACTGCGACACTGAGTGAAAAATAAAAGGAAACACATTTTGCGCACACGGCCGGCAGACAATGTTTTGAATATCAAACGTCGTCGTGCCGTGGCATTGAGAAGAAGGGGCGAGAAGAAGGGGAGAAAGGGGCAGATGCCCGAAGAGAGGTGGCGGGAAAGATACATTTGAACTTCTTGAGAAAATACGAAAATAAACTCCCGCGAACGTCGCAGCTTAAATTCGAGGTTACTCATACGACGTGACGAACGAGACGATAAGCAGGAGAAATATTGTGGAAAGGCGAAAGAGAATCACATGAGAAGCCACTGACATTAAATCGGTAATTGCTAACATTTAATAAGAACTTATCTTAATCACTTTACTTCGTCCACATCACTGAATTCAGGAATTTTAAAAACAACTTCAGTGGTCAATCCAAAAAACTACACAAGTTTCCCGCCCTACTCAACCTCCGATCCTCTGCATCCGCATCCTTTTAAAGTGCCTGCCGCCAGAATCGACGTTTGTCCCTCGAATGCGGTCCCTTGAAGTCGCCGTCGACGATCTCATTCGCCTCTGCGACACCCCTCAAGCTGAGAACCTTCTTCGGTCGAGTGTCGTTCATTAGCCCGTATTTAATTTCACACACACACACCGAACCGCACCCTCACCCGCACCCACATCCACGCACCCCAAGACAAATGGACTCGGTGCACATGCGAACACATCGCTCTCTTGCAGCCACTCAGCCGGTCGAGCTCGGTCGCCTGCACTCGGAACTAATTACTTTGCGCCGGATCCCCGAGTTCGTCTGACAGGTTGACACGATGATTAGCTTCTTGAATGTAATCCTCGAGCCACGTTCAGTCGGCAGCTGGACGGCAACAACAACAACAACAACACCACCGCCTTAAGCCCCAACTACAAAAATTACAAATGGCACACAAGAACAAGTCGACCGTGGCCGTACAGGAAGATGTCCTGATCAAGGCACACTCGAGTATTTGACAAATAATTGAATTTGAATTCACGAACGAGCTGAGCCGGAGGGCGAAGGGGAAGAGATCGCGTTATTCACCGCAGGGCGGCGACGTCCGGGACAGACGGCAGAAATGGTCGATGTCTGCGGCAAAGTCAATGCGTCAATCGGATGGGATCCGAAGTCACCCAGGACCATCTGAGCCAGGACGACAATTGGGAGCCAAGCCGAAGCGGGATGGGGATAAGTTGAACCATTCCAAATTTCAGCAAGAGCAATGGGGAAGAAACGGCACTGACTAAAGTGGCAAAATGCGTGTGCATAAGTCAGAGTAGGTGTGTGTGCGTGCGTGCGTGTGTGTGAGTAATCCCAACATGGAAAGGCTCTTTGTGTCCCTCGACCAGGACGACGGGCGTCGGAGGCTGGAGGTCCTGCGGCCGGCGTATGCAGGACGGCAGGAAGGATGGAGGAGGGGCTGAAGTTTGTTTGGTTTCCGGCGTTCGGACTTTCAATTGAAATCGGCAGCACGTTATAAAGCGATTCGGTCCTGTCCGCCGACCACAGTTGGCCATTATTGCAGATTCCAGCCAGCCTGGCTTCTATCAATCCAACCATCGCCAGGTCTCGGTGAAAGGGTGCGGTTTTACGGTGCGGTTGGCGTGCAATCGGGGGGAGCCAATGCAGCCGACGCAGCGACTCAGAGTTGTCGCCTGAGTGGATTTCCTCGGGCGGTCGAGGCGAGCGGAGCAGGAGAGCCCCAAACAAGATTGCGGAAATTCGCCTTCGGGAGTTCCCCTGAGGCCCCTCGAAGGACGTCCCCACTTACCGATCACGTTGAAGGAGTACGAGAGCGACATCTTCGGCTCGGTGTTGATCTGGCACTCGTAGATGCCCGAGTCCCGGGGCTGCGGGTACTTGATCTGCAGCGTCCAGTTGCCGGAGTTCTCGGGGCGAATGACCTGGGCACGGGGAGAGGGAGAGAGAGAGAGAGAGAGAGAGAGCATTAGCGAAGCGACCGGCAGCGGACCCCGGACACCTCGGCAACTCACCTGGAACCGCTGGTCCGAGGTGTAGGTGGTGGAGCCGGCGGTCAGGATGTGCAGGTCGCGCTTCCTGATCCAGGAGACCTGAAAGGAAATCAAATTGCGTTTTTGAGAAAATATCCACATAGAAAGTGCTGATTGTTCGCCTTCCCTCAATCCCAACACCCCATTGGCTCCAACTCGCCGTCGAAGGGCATAAAAATACATTTTCATTAGAGAAATTAGACGGAGGGAGGGAAAGTGGGAGAAGGTGGGAGAACGAGAAGCCATTCGGAAGTTTTGTCGTAAAATTAAACAGCCGCCCGCCCCCTTGCGGGGACCTTAATAAGCTCTTTAAAGCTCCCCTGCTCGCGGTTCGAACCATTGGCCGGTCACAACTCGAGTGGGAGCGGCAGAGGGAGAGAGCGGGCGGGCGAGAGAAAGAGATAGATTCCAATAAGAGCTCTAATGAAAAGTTATGAGAAGCCGTAAGCGCCGTGAAAAGGTCGGTCTGGTCACCATCGCCGGTCGCCGGTCGCCGGTCGCCGGTCGCCTGATGCCGTTCGCCACGCATCGACGCATCGGGAGACACGGCTCAAGGACACCGCCGCAGACCGCACGCAGGACCCTCGACCGCCCCGACCGTCCCGACCGCCTCGATCGACCCCGCCGGCCGGGAGGAAGTTGAACTTTCGCAGGTAATTAAAATCGAGGACGAGGCAAACAAAACTTAAGTCATTAAAATAAATCTCGAACAATGTGACAAACGCTGCAATAAAATAAATGCTCCGGCGCAGGACACCGAGGGGCGAGAGGCCTTCGAAGGGACCCGTCGATTTGGGTGGGAGGGAGGCGGAGGTCCTCGAGGACGAGGGAGCAGGGGCTGGAGGACCTGGCGATCAGACGACTGTATCAATGGCGATCGGCGCCATCGCCTCGGTCTCGGACCCGGCTCGCAGTGGCGGGACCCAACAACAACAACATCGATGGTAGCGAAAGGACCGTCGAAAGGCACGGGACAAACAAGGATCAAAACTTCGCTCGCAGGCAACGAAGTCTTCGGGGGCGAGAAGCTCTCAGAGGCATCGGGAGGAGACGAATGGAAGCAATAACAATAACAACCGGCGATAACAATGAAATCAGGGGATCGCAGCAACAGCAACGGCAACGGCAACAACAACGACATGGTGAATCCAAACAACGCCATGAATCACAGGAACAAAAACAACAACGGCGAACAACAACAACAACAGCGACGGCGGCGAGGATGATGTCAAACAACACCTTCGTGTTGTCGAAAACTTTTCCGTTGACTGTTAAATAATTTCGGCCGAAAGTTTGGCATCAGTCGGGACGAGGACGGGCGGAGTTGCCAGACCTTTCCGCCAGCCATCCTTTATAATCTGGCCGCTCTGCAGTTGTTGTTGTTGTCGCTTACAGTGTGACATTGTTTTCTAACACGGTCCGTCGACCCTTTGTCTGCCGGCGAGCGAGGGAGTGGGTCGACTTTTTCGGGTTCCTCTCGCTTCCTCGTCCGTCCGGCTGTCACTCGCGGTGTTCGTGTTGATGTCGGTCGGACGTTGTTGCTGTTGGTGCTTTTGCGAACCGCACCGCCCCACCCCCCCCCCCCTCTCCACAATGTTCGGCCATAAATTACAGTTAAATGCAAACAATTTAAAAAGCTGTCTGCAGCCAAGTGGAAAGTGACAAAAAATGACAATGCACACGGCGAAGCGGAGGCGGGAGAGGGACAAAAACACAGTGGCCTCACGGAGGTGGCCATGAGGAGTGAACGAGAGAGAGAGAGAGAGAGTGATGGGGGGGGTGGAGAGGTTGCGAAAGGGTGTGCGGGCTGCTGTCGAAGAGTATTTATTACACTTTGATTGTTTCGAATGTTTATTAAGGTAATAAAAGCCGGGAACCGGGGCGCCCACAGGACTCGCTGGACCCGGGGGACTGAAAAACTTTGTCGCGATTCCCGACCTGTAGAGGTGTCGTTACCGGGAGTTGGGCGGTGAAGGAGGAGGCAGAAGGGAGTTCGATGCTTTTACGCGATTTCCGGGAGGAAACGGGTGGAGACAGTGAGGAAATAACGACGAAATATTCTGGAGCATTTTTACTTTTCTTACTCTTTTCGAAATAGGGTGAATTCGGAGTTTATGTGGTGTTTTTGTGGCTCCAGGTCAGCAGCACACATTTCTCGCGGTTCTCATTGGCCTAAAAACCGAGTTTGGTACATTTTGGACAATTTGTTCACATGCCTTCTCTGCCTTTAACACCATGAAAAGAAGTCAGAGTCAAAGGGAAATTGGCAGAATTTCGATTGACCTGGCGATGAATTCACCTCGGTGAAGGGAATTCAGTAACGATTTGGGAAAAAGTCGCCCATTCAATTATTCAATCGTACACCAGCTGCCTTTCAATTATGCAAATTTCGCCATCGATCCTTTGCCTTCGCCGCCACCTCCCGCGACCTTCGTCTAATCGCGGCTCCCCTCAGCAACACAAATGATTTAATTTACGGCCGTTTAACCCTTTTACGGCGCTGAAACAAAGCGATTCAGCGACTCCAAAGCGAGGGCCGGCAGAAGCCAGTGCTTCGAGGCGTCCGGTCGTCGTCATTGATTACGATGATTTTGTTCTGTTGTTGTTGCTGTAGCTCGGATTTCCGGTCAAGCAAATTAATGAGCTCATTTCATTTGCGAACATAAAGGGCAAAATCAGTCACGTAAGGCATAAAAATAAAAATCGCTCAGCTGTGAAACTTTTACACTCATTTTTATTTCCCCTCGCCTCGCCCCGCTCCGCTCCGCTCCGGGCATCGAGTTTTCAGCTCTGGCTTTTGGCTCTCGCCGTGCTGTGATGGTCCACTAGATTTTGTTGTTGCTCCTGCTTTTGCTGTTGATGTTGTTTTGCTCTTGTTGTCCTAGGGCTATTAATAGGCGCCAATAAAACCGCCGTCCGTCCTCAGTCGCCCGCAATCCTTTCATTTCCGCTGACGCCGCGATGACCCGCCGTAGTCGGCCCTCGGGGAGCCACGGGAGGGCCAGGGAGGGAACGGAAGGACCGCCCCGTGCCGTCCGAGGGCAGCAGCCGACCCGATCTCGGCTCAGTCGAGGGTTCACACGCTCGATGTTTACTTTCGCACGCTTTTAATTAGGCCTTGGAGACAGGTTTATTCATTCGTAATGCCCTCCTCGTCTATCTCCCTTTCCCCTCACTCTCCCCGTCTCCCTCTCGTCCCACTTCTGCCTTACTCCCACTTTGCTTCATTCAGCTAATTTCAGCATTTGCTGCTGCTGGAGTCGGAGTCCTGTCCCCAGCTCCGCCCGGCTTTGTTGTCGCCCTTGTGTTTACGTTGTTAATTTAATGCCTTTTAGGGTTGCCACCGCGACAGGGGGAGTCCAGGAGGCAGCCAGATGGACGGACAGACTGACAGGGAGACAGCAGGAGAGACTGGTAGACTGAGAGGTCGCGCGAACCCGGCCCGAAGGGAATGAAATGGAATTGTTTAATTAGCAAACGGATAGCAATTGTCCTTGGTATTGTTCGCGACCCGGACCCGGACCCGGCCCCCACGACCCCGTCCCCGCGCCCTCGAGATCCCAGACCGGCCCCACCCACGACCCACTGTGGGCTCCGGTTGAAGTTCGAGCGACTTCTGTGGGTCAGAGGCGGAGTGAGGGAAAAGGACGACTTCCTTTTCACCATCAACAGCGCTCTCGCGAAATGAGACCATGTTTGGCCATTGTTGCGAGCTCCGCAAATCCTCCTCTCTCTCACTCTCCCCCTCTCTTTCTCTTTCTGTTCCAGGAAGTACCGATTCAATGGTCGACCAATTAACGGCGATGAATCCAGTGCAGGCCTCGCTGAAAAATCGTTCCTTCCCACTCATTAAACTGCTCATCCTAGAGAGAGTTGTTGAAGGACATTTTGTATAATTGTTGTTGTTGTAAAAACCCCCTCAATCACCTCCGTTCTCCGCCTTGCACCAAATGTCATGGAAATTGTTCGTTCCGACAGAAAACAACGCCTCAGTCCCCGACGTCGAACGATCTTAAGCCGTGAGATGCAAATGTCGAACGAGCCATAAAAGTGAAATGTCGCTGGGATGGCTCGAGGTTGGGGGCCTCCAGTGGAGGAGCAGAGGGGGGGAAATAAAAAATCATTGCTGAAGATCCAGCGAGCGCTCCCTGGAAACGCCGCGAACGCTCGCCTGGAGCCGTCGAAAACACTCGCCGGGGAGCGTTTTATCGCCTTCATTAGCGAGGCTCACGCACACCGACGCACACACGCCCCAGTGAACGTCGAGCGGAAGGTCGAAAACTGGAGAAAAAAATAAAAAAAAAACTCAACCTTTTCGAAGAGATTTCTATTTATATTTTTCGCTCCACGGTCTGTTGCGCTCGCGCTGCCTTCGGTGGCCCGGCTGCGGATCCGCAGCTGATTCGGGGTCCCGGAGCGAGCACACAGACAGATAGCCATGGAAATGCCAATGCACAGGTGGGAGCGGATCCGGATCCGCTTGAAAACGCTCGCGAGAACGCAAGTCATTTATCTAAAGTGGCTGCTGTTGGTTTTGGCTGCCGTGCCTGGTATCGCGAAATTAATGAAGACGCTCCCCAGGCCCTCTCGGGACATGGGGTGGCGAGAGGGCCGGGTCGGGGCGTGGCGGCGAGTTGCGGAAATTTCAAGGATTCATAGTTTTTTCTTCGCAAACATTCATTTTTCACACCTTGCCGCCTGCGAAAAGGAAAGGATACAGGCGAGAAGGTCGGTTGAAAGTCACGCCGAGACCTATTCACAGACACACACACACGAACGCATATAAAAGAGACAGGGAGAGGGAGCGAGAGAGGGGGGAATATGTACAATTTAATGCCTTTTAAATATTTAATGGAATTTTCTCGCCATTTCCGCCCAACCGCAGCAACAACAACAACACTATGACGACGACAACGGCCAAAATAGAAACGGGAATAAAATCCACAACAATAACAACAACAACAAATATAACAACAACAACAAATATAACAACAACAACAAATATAACAACAACAACAGCCACGATGCTGATGACGACAACAACTAGAACGGCAACGAAACAGAACTCGGCAAAAGTTTTTAATGTATTTTCTTGCTCTAAATCCTCAGCCCGCCGAACCCTCCCCGTCTCTCTCTCCCTCTCTCCCTCTCTCCCTCTCTCCTCTCTGTCTCGCTCTTTCTTGCTCCCACTCCACCTTAATATTGTTTTCCTGCGAGCTCTCACCCCTTTCCTCCCACAGCCAGACGACCAAACGCCACTCGGCTTCGCCCCTCTCTCTCCATTCTTCAACGCCCACCCTTCACCTCTCTCTCCCTCCCTATTCACCCTCTCTTTCCACCCCATACCTCTCCCTCGCCCTCTCCCCCTACCGCCCTCCTTCTCGTTCCCTGGTGTCCCCTGGCCCGGCTCCTGGCTGTCGTGTTGAACGAAACCTCTCAGCAATTTATATTAAAGCGAGATTTGCCAAATTTGAGCTCGGGAGGAGGCGGCGCCGACCCGGCGGGGCGGAGGCGGACAACGGCGTGTGGAGCAACTTCGGCGAGTTGCGTCCCTCGCATCGGGGCCCACCTTGTGAGAAACTTTTCACTTTTGGTTTTAATGAAATATTAAAACCTTTTGCGTATTTTATAGTTTTATGTACACAAGACGGAGCCGAGGACGATGACAAACAGCATCGAGGGCGGGCAGGGCGAAGGACCAACAGGTTCGCCCACATCACATCAGGCCAGGCAGGCGGGCAGATGAAGACGAACAAGACTGAGAGCCAGAGAGCGAGAGCGAAATCAGGAGGACGGGAAGGGTGCGTAGGACGATCGTCGGACACGAGGCGAGGATCCTCCGACCGACTGGGAGGACTTCAAATGAAACCCGACGAATAAACAAGGCGAGAAGTTTTCGGACGAAGAGGGCGAAAGTTGCGAAAGCCCAAATGTCCAACGATCAGAGGGATAGCAAATAAAATATTCCATCAGAGGCTATTCCTCGTTGTTGTTGTTGTTGTTGTTGTTGTTCGAAAGTTTGATGTGCTCCACCAGCGGTGAGTTACTGCAGTTGCCGACCAGCGAGCGTGAGGGACATTGATAAGAGTCCGACCTGCTCCTCATCCTTCGTTTCTCCTCCTCGTCCTCGTTCCCGCCTCGTTCATCTTTCGACGGCCTTCGAACCACCGACGGACCTCGGACGATTTGCACAGCTCGGCCGGACGATGGCGAAGGCAGTGGAAGAGATCAAGGCGTGTGGGGAAGGAACGAAAGAGACACAGAGAGCGACTGAGTGTGGCCGCAATGCTCGGTCGAGTGGAAGCCCCAGCTAAGCGCACGAGTCTCCGCCCCTTTTCTTCCCCGCGGCGACTCTGAGACAAAGGGCTCCGAGGTCCTCGGGGCGTATGAGTGATGAGTGGGCGAAGTGGTCGAAGGACCCGGCGTCGATGAGGAGTGCGAAGCTGCAGTGGCAGGCAGTGGCCGCCTTCGTCGTGGCCGAGGAAGAGTCGATGACGAAATTGAACAAAAAAATCCTCGGAGAAGTCCAAAAAAACCGAAGAGAACTCGACAAATGCCTGAGAGGAGTCGGAAAAAAGCGAACAGAAGTCGAAGGCAGTCGAAAAAAGCCAGAGAGAAGTCGAAAAATCCACAGAGGAGTCAAAGAGAAGTCGAAAAAAGACGAACAGAAGTCGAAAAAAGCCGAAGAGGGGTCGAAAAAATCTGAAGAGAAGCCGACAAAAGCCAGAAATTTTCAAAAAAAATATCAAAAAATCTGAAGAGATGTCGAAAAATCCGAAAAAAGAACGAGAAGAGACGAAACGAGAAGAATAAGTCGTCCGAGTCTTGAATGACTCTGGGCGTTTTCGAGAAACCACTCATTCAACGATGTTCAACGAGAGCTCGTGGGGAGCCGACCACGTCCACTCCTCACCCCCGGTCACCCACGCTCCTCGCCCTCCCCACACCCCCATCTGCACGGCCCTTGCACCGCTGTCAACCGCTTCTTGAGCTGGATTTTTCCACGTCGCCGCCTTTTGCGAGCCTCGCATCGCAGTCGCTCACCTGGAAAACACCTTCCGCTGCCCTGCTCTGCCCAGCCCAGCCGAGCCTCGCCTCCGGTTTCGTTCCTCTCCCTCTCGATCTCTTTTTCACACACTCCCCACACTCGGTGGCCCGGTCAGCCCGGCAGATCCCGGGTGAAAGAAACGCAGAGCGAAATCCTGTCGCCCAGAAAACAACGCAAGCAGGAAGCGCACGGTGTCAAAGCAAACACGGCGGCCCACGAACACCACTCACACACACAGACAAACAGAAAAGCCACACACACACACGCACCCACACGCATCCTTAGAGCCACACAAGCGTCGGCACATTTGCGCTCTCGAGCCGCGCAGAGACAACAAACGAAAGCCGAGGTCTTCCGGGTGGGAAGGGATTTTAAAATGGGGAACGTGGGAGGGAGGGTGGTGGAGGTAAGAAAGAGGGAGAGAGCGAGAGAGAGAGAGAGAGTGAGTGGATAAGGGAGGGTGGGAAACTGTAACGCGACGCAGGACGAAGCCGTAGGAGTCCTATTTAAGGATGGAAGCGTGAAATTGGGTTATCGGAGACTTCAGGCCTACGCCGAGCGAGACGAGCAGGGAGGGAAGCGAACAGAGAGGGGGTGAAGGGAGGGCGGAAAGGGGGAGGTGTGGTGGGGGCGGCTCGACAACCGCAGCAAACCCGGACGACGGCGGCGCCACAACACGTGGTCCGCCGTCGCCATCTCGTCAGGCGCAATTAAACCAGGGAGAGGCCGGAGTCGGCGGACGGGGACGACGGCGGGGCGGAGGCGGGGCGGGAGGCGGTAGACGGGAGGCGAGGAATAAACAAAAAGTTCGAGTTGCAAAGCGAGCAAAGCCGGGGACTGGGGCTGATGAGGCCGAGCGGCGGTTGAGGGACGGGGGCAGAGGCAGGTGCGAGGCGGATCCCGAGGACCGCCGATGACGGACGAGTCTCCGAGGGACGGGACCCGCCCGGTCCCCTGACCAGCGGCCCGGGAGGAGGCGTGAGGGTGGGGCAAACTCTTAAACTCCCGCGGAGGAAAATCCCAGGACTTTGGCAAAAGTTTCTTCCAAAGACACGGCAGAACAGAACGAAAAAGTGAAACGAAAAACTCGGAAATGAAAAGATAAATGTAAATCACAACAACAACAAAAACAACAACAACAAAGAGAAGAAACCCGACAGGCCGACGAATCGTTTTGCGACGGGGAAAAAAATGTCAAAACTCAAACAAAATCTTAAGTTGAATTAATATTTACGTTGAAAAAATTCAAAAATCAGCTGAAAAACAGAAAACCCGAAGGCCCACGATGGAGGAGGATCGCACTGGTGAGGGGCGCCGTGGGCAGGGGGGTGGTGGCGATTGAGAATTGACGTGGAAATTCAGGAAAAGTGTTTTCTGTTCTCCGTCTCCCTCGCTCGTCCCTCCGTCGACTCTTCTCAGTCCACTTTCAACTGTTTTCTTTTCACCCGCTGCAGACGAGCCAACAGCCAGCAGCAACAACAACAACAACAACTACAACTATAACAACAACAATAACAACAACAACAGGAACAGGAACAACGCCAGCATTTCCAGAGACAGCAGCAGCAACAACTGCAATAACAACGAGAACGAAAGCGGGAGCGGGAGCCGCAAATCAGGCGCTGTGGCAACAATGCCAATTACAACAACAACAACAATAGCACCACCACCAACCACACTGTTAATTGCCACAACAACAACAAGCGTGCCCAGTCCAACAACACACATGGCCTTTCCAACAACAACGACAACGTCGTTTGCAACAACAACAATTGCATTTGACCCCACAACCGACCCCAGCAACAACAGCAGTCCCGAGCCATGGACAACAGCAACAACAACAAAAACGGATGCTGCCACCAGAGCGTCGGAGAAGGCGGTGGGCGTGGCTGCAGATGAAGACGACGGAGAGGGCGAGGGCGAGGCCGAGGCCGAGGCGCTGACGTTGGCGACGCCGCATCCCGCCACGAAACTCGCGTCCCTGCCGACCCTGGCCGAGGTCCTGAAGGCGCACTCGGCGACGACAGCGCCAACAACAACAACTGTGATGGCGGCGACGACGACGGCGGCCGCAGCGACGACGGAGCCTCGGCAGCCGCTGCCGCTGCCGACGACCTTCGCCTTCGACTACGGCAAGGGGTCCGAGGACAACGGGGGCGGCGTCCGGCCGGGCCTGGACGAGCGGCGGAGGGCGCGAGAGCGGGAGGCGGCGGAGTTCGGGGAGCCCGACAGCGAGACGCCGCCCACGCCGTCGGCGTCGATCCGCTCGATCGGGTCCTTCGTGTGCCGCATCTGCCACAACGCCGAGAACCCCGAGAGGTGAGTGGGTGGGGCGAGGGGCGATGGGCGAGTGGTGTGGGGCGTGGGTCGCCCGTCATCACCGGCAGCCACCGCTAACGACGACAGCTCGTTGTTAACGAATCGGTCGATTTAATTGCCTTGAATGATATTGGTTAATTCAGATATTTATTCGCGCCATTCCAAGTTCGCCGTTAGGCCTCCATTTGTTACTGCTTTTAATTATTTTCAACCACATTAAACTATTTTTCACATCCTACGGTACGGTTTTTCACGTCGCCCGCTTTTCGGCCACGCCTCGTTCTCTTGTTTTGCTTCTGCTCTCTATGGCATTATATACGTGTATGAATATTTCATTGGTTTGAATGTTTTTCCCATTTGAACTTCCTCTTTTTTGGAGCTCTTTGTAATGATTTTTTTACATTACACATTTTTTGCACTTCGATTATTTGGTTGTTTGCATCGTTTTGTTTCGAAATATAATTAAATTTTCCATAAATTCGCGGAACGTAATATTTAAATAGCGGCCATAAATAAGGGCTTTTCATTTTCGCTTCGATTTAATTGAATTTGCCTTGCGCCCTCCTCCTCGCTGCTGCAAGTCACCTACCCTTGTCGTCCTTTGACCTCGTCGTCCTGCACAGACTGGCGTCCTGTTCGTCGGTTTTTGCGTTCCGGTCGCTCACGATGCCCTTCGATTTAATTCACGACCGGCTTCACATGGGTTTCCTCGTCTGGACTCGAGTATTTAGTTGTGATTAGGACTGCGTAGTTCGTAATTGAGTATTTATTTTTGCTTTCTGATTGAATCGCAATTCATTTTTTCCATTCAACTTTTAAGTTGCATTTGGCGTATTTATATGTTTATTAATTTGTTGTTAATTACCATTTCTTTTGTTCTATTTTTTGTACCATTTTCTCATTTAACCACTTTGAATGAGGTTTTGATAGTTTTAATTTGTACTTTGTGTAATGAAATTAATTTGTTTGCGATTAATTTCACAAATTCGGTGTGAGCTGGTTTCGCCTTTTCGTAGCTCCGTGTAATTAGCGGTTGGAGCGGTTTTTCTGACGGCCTCTTCCCTTCCAGGCTGGTGTCCCCGTGCCTGTGCAAGGGCTCGCTGACCTACGTCCACATCCACTGCCTGGAGCGCTGGATCAGCACCTCGCGCAACACCACGTGCGAGCTCTGCCAGTTCCAGTACAACACGGAGCAGACCCTGAGGTGAGTTTTGATCCTCGACGGTGTTCGGAAGTCAACATCACAATCAAAAACTATCAAAACCATCGAAACTTATCGAACTTCGAAACTGTCGAAAAATTATGTCCTAAGATTATTGAAATTTTCACCATTATCGCAATGACTGCAATTATCAAAATTATTCACATTAGCCAATCTTCCGAAATCATCCGAATTAACGTAAGCTAACTATCAAAAATGTCTCTATGACATTTTCATATGAATAAAATTAACGAAATTCTTAAAATTTTATAAATTATAAATATCGAGTTTTATCACAATTTGTGAAAATTTCCAATATACTAAATTTTTGTATGCTATCGTTATTTCAAAAATCCCTCTCACCAAATAATTTGTCGAGTTATTGCAAATGTTTCGTATTTTGTTCTACGCACTCGGATGGCTTTGGACCCGATTCAGTGGCACACACTCACACACACGCACACACACCAGCGCCCCTTCGATCCCCAACACATGGTTCGAATTCCTCATTTTCATAACTCAGCCCCCACCGTCGAGATTCCTCCGCTCCGATGTGACAAACAAAATTTAAATAACGTTCCTCGCAGGACCTCCGCGAGTAACAACAACAAATTAACAGCACCGCCGTCAAACATTGGTTACATTATTCTCCATCCCTCCCTCTCTCTCTCTCTCTCGCACTCTCGTTCTTTCTGTGCGCCGCTCTGCCTCCCTGCCGTACCCGCGGCATTTTTCGAAAAACAATTTTTCAGCTCATTTGTCGTCGCCGCCAGCGGCCCGGGCCACGCCCCCGCGCCTCTCGGCGGGGCGCCACAAACGAAACAATCGCCGGGCAGGGAGCGGAGAGCGGAGGGCGGAGAGCGGGACAGGGCGAGGGACGCCGGCGCTCTCTCGAACACAAGTCACGCGTGAAGGATTAGCAGCGGGAACAACTACGACAACAACAACTGCGATAACTACAACAACTGCGACGCCAACGACGACGACATCGACAAAGCCGCAATGTGTGAAGAGTGTGTGGGAGTGTGTGAGAGTGTGTGAGAGTTCGAGCACGAACGAACGCGTGTTGGTCGGAATTAAAAATTCCCAAAGACGCGGAAACTTTTGGCGGAAACTTTTCTCGCCACGCGTTCGACCATGTGTCGATGTGTTGTTGCAATTTTTCGTCTCCGTCGACGTCGTTGTTGTTGTTATTCTCATAAAATCCTACGCCCCCCCCCCCACTCCCTCGCCATCCTCCTGGCGCCATCGTACAAATTGCAGTCGCCTTGCTCGTTGTTGCGCCTGTATTGGTGTGGTGGCGGCCCCGTGTATGTGTGCGCATGAGGGAGGCTGCGGGTGTGTTCGTGCTAGCGTGCGTGTGGAGCTCGTTGGGTTCTTAAACGTGTTTGTTATCGATAAATTATGACAATCAATTTATCGCTCATGGGTAATGAGTGAGAGCCATAAATTCACGAACAAAATGGCGCTCGTTTGGGGAGCTATCGATTTTTGAGTCTCGCCAAAGCGGCAGAAAACAAGAAAATACCGAACAAAAATATTTCTTAGAACTCGCGGAATGAAATACGGAGTCAAATTGACCAAAAAAAAAACACAACTTAGAAAAAAGAAACATGTTCACAATGTCGTGAAACACGTCAGGGTTTTCTTTTTGGAGAAGAAAAAATCTGGAGGGAAGTCGTGTGTGGGGCGCCGTCAGGACGTCCGATTGTCCGTGTAAACAGGTTGAAACGCGTGTTGAACACATCGTCCCCATGTCCTGGCTGCAGTCGGACACACCCACACACACACACACACACACACCCACCGACTCGTTGGATGCTGATAAATTACGAATGCTGACGGCGATAATTATTTGCATTGAATTTATTGCTCGAATTACACCACACTCAGACACACACACATGGTTAAAGATTAATTAATGGAAATAAAATCCGCGGCAAAACCAACGACGACCGCAGAGGCGCAGCCTAAAAGTAGGCAACGATTCAATGAACGCCCAGCACGGAGCAAGGACAAAGAAACAACGAACAAAGGCTGGGCAAAAGCCGCATGTTCTTCACTCATAGGGAAGTTGGCGGGAGACCGCAGCAGGAACGGCAATGACAATAATTCAAAAATTATTCAGGGCATCGACGAGATCCTTCTCTCGGCCTTTCGCTCTCTGCTTCCGTTCACTCGATTTTGTTTCCACTCGCGGACCAACACGTCCTTTGTTGACCACCCACACGCACTCGCATCCAGCCACACATTCGGGCCACATTGGTAGTCGAATAATCGAGAGCCCTTCAATGTTTTCTCCGCAGATACACGTGTTTGCAGTCGCTCCGCATGTGGTACTCGCGCTCGATGAGCCGCAGGGCGTTGCAGGTGAGTCGCAGGGCGTCCGGCCACGCAGACAGGACAATGGCCAAGTTTGGAATTGTAATTGATTTGATTTGTGGAAATTCCCCCGCCCTCAGGAAGACTGCCAAATGTTCTCGCTGCTGACCCTGGTGGCCTTCGGCATCATCGGGACCCTGCTCGTGGGCATCCAGTACTACTTCCTGCAGGGCCGCACCTGGGGCCTGGGCCGGCTGTGGACCAAGGGCTGGCTCGTGTTCTTCCTCTTCTCCACGGTGAGTTCGCCAACCAACTGATCTTAATCTTCCTGCCTTAATTTCCCCCCTCTCCCCTTTCCCACCACGTTCCTCTCGCGCTCTTTCGCCCCCAGCTGATCGTCTACTTCATCAACATCTACATGATCGTCCGCTCGCAGCTGGCGCCCTGGTATCGGTGAGTAGGGCGAGGACCTCGCTCGGCTTCTCCCGACTGGAGGGCGCGGCCGACGAGGAGCGACGTCGGGTGACGGAGAGTGGAGAGCGAGAGCGAGAGGCAGCGGAGGCGGGGAAGAAAACGAGTCGAGTTTCTGCGCCCTACGGCTGTGAAATGCGAAGCTCAAAAGTCAATTTTGAAATTCTCATTAGCAATCACACACACACACACACACACACACACACACACACACACACCGTCACAACGACACACAGCCCACCTCGAAGGATGCGATGACGGCGACAGCGACGGCGACGGCGACAGTGACGAGAACGAGGACTCGAGGCGGAGGGCGCAAGGACGCCGACCATGGGCGGGCAACCGAGGGCACGTGTGCCTAATTTTGATCTCGGTGACGAGCACGAGCACGAGCTCGACGACGAGGACGAGGACGACGCTTGATGGTGACGACAAGAACAAGAACAACACGGACAATGGCTTCCGACTTTCCAATTTGCGGCCGAGGAAATGAGAAAGTCAATGGGCCAGATTCGGCCAGCGCCAGCTCCAGCAGCAGCACCAGGAGCCGGACTCCGTGGCCATGGAATGCACTTCACATCATTTCGCCTCGGTCCCGTCCTGCTCTATTCCATTCCATTACAGTCCGCCGCATTCGGTTTCATTTTATTCCCTTTCTCTTTGTGCCGTTCCCTTTCCTATCGTGTTCTTCCGTTTCCGGTTCCCGCTTCCCACCCAACTGGATCCCGTTTCATTCCGCTCCGCTCCGTTCCATTCCACCTCGGTCCCATTTGCATGCCAAGCCAATTAGTTTACAAGGGGAAATTACTTCCTTATCCTGCCCTGATCCACGTCCTCGCCGCCTCGTTCGTGTTGTTGTTGCTCTGGTTATTTGTGATGTTTTTTCACTACCGGTTGTTTCCGCTACCGTTGTTTGTTGTTGTTGTTGTTGTTGTTGTGGGAGAGCATCAGACAAACAGGCTCAGGCCGAACGAAATTGCGACGAATGAGACGAGCCACAGCCAAAGCGTGAAACGAGGCCAGGTGCACCTGAGACGGGGCGACAGAAAGACAGAGACAACGGCAGAGGTGCTGAAGGCGGAACCACGAGGATGCTCGAGGAGTAGGGAGGAGGCGTGGGAGGAAGGAGGGGCTGCGGCCACGGATCCACGGGCGGCCGGCGAAGGCACGCCAAAACTGGTCCACCTCAAACCGTCGTCTGCTCCTCACTCCACGAGCTGTGTTTCAATTTTTTAAACTTGCCCTCTTTCTCTCTCTCTCTCTCTGTTTGTTTTTTTGTCCTCTCCTTCTCTTCTTCCTCTCCTCTCTTCTTCTCACGCTCCTGTACCTTTTGCACTGTCGCGTTCACTTTTTGCCAGACTCCGCTCGATTAAATCTGTTCCCGATTGCCTCCTACCTCACTCACTGCGCCACTGAATTCTCTCGCTCCCTCTCTCGCTCTCTCGCTCTCCCGCTCCCTCCCTCCCTCTCTCCATCTGTGTCGTTGCAGTTGGTGGCAGTCGGCCCGGGACATCAAGTTGATCCTGGAGAATCGAAAGCCGTTCCAGTTCCGGCCGAGCGGGCGACTGCAAAACCGCCCGTTGGCGGATCAGGCAACGACGGCCGACGCGCCGATGTGGCAGCACCACCCGACGGCCCCGCCGCCGCCGCCCCTGCGCCTCTCGCAGCAACTACAACAACGCCAGCAGCAACAGCATCATTCACCGCAATCTCCGCAACATCCGGATCCGGAATCGTTGGCTCTGCATCTGCCGGCCACGGCGCCGACGCCGACGCCGACGCCGACAACGGCGACTGTTGCTGTGCTGGAGGATGTGTACAACAACAGTCAGTACCACAACAACAACTACAACAGCAGCAGATACAACATCAACGAAGCCAGCAACAACAGCAACAACATCGTCGCTGTCAACGACGTCGCTGCGGCGGTCGAGGTTCCTCTGGAGTCGATCGTCTACGGCTTGGCCACGGCCTCGTAGCGGCGGCCCGAGGTACAACAACTACAACAACAATAACAACAAAAAGAGAAACACCGCAATAACAACAACAACAACAACAAAAACGACAAGAGCAGACCAACCCATCGCATGTGATTTTAATTGTTGTCGCCTTCTGTGCTGTTGCCGTCGCCTTCGATTGTTAATTAAATTGTTTGCCTTTTTCTGTCGAAGATGAGAAGAAAGTTCGTGTAATTTCTTCGAAACCAATTTCAAAAATGTGCCTTTCAATTTGACTGAAAGCGGGAGGGGAGAATTGAAAGAACAAACTAAAAGAAATCGAATGAAATTCCGGGTCCCGAACGCGAGCTCCGAAGCCTCAATATGTTGAATCATCACGAAATTGAGGTTTTGAGTTTGCAGAGAAAAAATGAAAGACAATTGCATAAAACTCCACTCGCGAACTCCAAGTGATCGAGTGATTTCGGGTGCCCAACCTGGCGCTCCGAAGCCTCATCACGAGGAAGCTCCGCCCACACCCACTCCCACTCCCACCTCTGGAGCGACTCGTTCCACAACCCAGTCGCCCGGATAGACTTCCCATGAAGCCCTATTTCTCCAGCCCCACCCCGTCCGGATGTCTGTCCGTCCCCACCTATCTGTCCTGGGGAAATTCCCCGCTCGCTAATAACTCATACGTCCACCTCCTGCCGAGACCCACCTTCGCGCCGGCTGAGTCCCTGTAATCTGTTATGCGGAGTGTTTATGTGATTCCCTGCCCTCGTCGCCATTAATCACATTATTTAGGCCGCCCACCCGCCGGCCAACCAACCCCGTCCTCAACCCCCAGCTCAACGTCGTTCCCGACTCCACCTCGCCGAACCCATTACGAGGCCCTTCCCGACAGCCTCGTCGGCCCTCCGGAAACCCCGACGAACCCCATTTTTTCACCGCCCCAAGTGGGCGGCGGCCCTGACCGTGGACGCTCGGTGCGATGGCGGCGGAGGGAGGTGGGAGGCGGCCAGAGATGTGGCAAATGGCATGCGTTCCGTGATTGATGGCTCATAAATTAGTCATTTCGAGCTTCGCGCGGGCGAGAGCGGACTGAAGGAGGGGGTGGGGCGCGTCGTCCGCCAGCCGTCGGTCTGTCGCTCGACCGGGGGCGTGGCACGCACGGGGCTCGGTCTCGGGCTCGGGTTCGGGTTCTGGCTGGAGCTCGTGGATCGGTCTGGCCGATCGAAGCGAGAGCTCAGGGCGTGAAAAGTTTCTCGCAATTTGTCGTTCGACTCGACCCGATTCGGCGGAAGTCGACGGTTGTGGAGAGAAGAGACGGGCAGTGTGTGGGGTGACAGAGGGAGGGGAGAGTGTGTGTGTGTGTGTGTGCGTGTGCGTGGCCGGTAATGCGTTTGCAATGGCGACGTATTAGTGAAGCCATAAAACCCGACTCATGGACACGAGTCCTTCGACGGCGCCGATAACGCGATGCGACAGGCAGCCAAACAGACGGACGGACAGGCAGACAGCTCGGACGGACAGGAAGGACGACACACAGCCCGCTGGCCTGGCCGGACTGACAGATTTATGTGCTTCGATTGAAGGACATCGAGCCTGGAGCCTTGATAATGAACTCAATTTTTCGTTTTTGGCGGTAGGAGACGAATTTGGCAGAGATACGAGCGAAATACATGGGGTTTTGCAGACTGTTTTCCATTTGCATAAAAATTACGAAGATTTAAAAATCCAATAAATTGTCCAGAAATAAATATAATAATTTATACAATACAATACAAAAATGGAAATAAAATATCTGAAAACATGCAATAAATAAATGAATATTTAGACTTAAATGCTGATCCCAGCTTAACTTCGGTGGATGTGTTTGTTTCACGAAAATGTCCCGGGTCTAGTCGGAGGACGACGACGAGTCCCACTCGTCCTGCCGACTTCGTCCACCCGAAATCGTGTAGGCGAAGGCGCGATAACCGGGAGACAAACAAAGGCCATAAAACCTCCTCAATTAAAAGGAGAGACGAAATATGACAAACAAGAAGCGATAAAAAAATACTGGCCACGGTCAATAAAACCCGGCCGTGGACGGAGGCCATCCCTGGCCGCCAGGGAGGGGCGGGGGAGAGCGCAGAACTTACATCCTTATCGCCGAGCCGCTCCACGCGGCAATGGAGGAAGCCCGTCTGTCCGACGGTGACGGTCAGGTTGCGGGGGACGTCGAAGTCGAAGTAGGGCAGGGCGTTGGCTGGCGACGGCGTCGACGTCGTGGTCGCAGTCAGCGCAGCCGCCGCCACCGACGCCGCTGCCGCTGCTGCTGCCGCCGACGAGGTCGTCGAGTACGTGGAGAGCGATTCTGCAAGAGAGAGGGAAAAATATAGAAAATAAGTGATTGAACAGGCTGCGTGGGGGAGCGAGAGAGGGCGGTAGAGTCGCCTGTGGAGTGACAGGGACAGAGCGTGGCGTCGATTAAAAATCGAAGACGTTTTAAAACTCCCAGCGAAATGTTGTAAATTGCGGGAAGACATAAAAATTTAACGACTCCGCCGGATCGCGCCAGGCGGATCGACCCCGTCGGGTCGCGCTTGGTCCTGGGTCCGCAGGGGATCCTTGGAGGAATGTGGGGAAACCCAATAAATACGGCGAGGCCAGCAGCAACCACGGCGATAGCAACAACAAAATCTAGACTGCGGCCTCGTTTCCAACCAACTGGGTGTCCGTCCGTCGTGTGTGTGACCCGGCCGGGGTGTGTGTGTGTTGAGTGCGAGTCCCTGCGCCTGCTTGTGTGCGTCAGCCCGTCTGCGTGTGTGTGTGAGTGGGTGGCCATCGTCTTCCGTTCGACTGCCTAATCGTGGTTTAAGGAACAACAGTGAGGCCCAGTGAAAGCAAATATAAACATGGCCCGATTGTTGTTGCTGTTGTTGTTGTGCTGAAACAATAACAACGCGATCTGCCGGAATAACAAAACACAATTACAACAATAATCACAATGGAAAGGAGGAAAAACCAAACGAAGAGAAGCGAAAGAAGCGAAAGAACGGAAGACGAATTCAAGGACAGATTTTTGCATATGTGCTTCAGGGGATAAAAGGATTTCGGCGCGAGGCACGAAATTGAAAAACAAAAACACGGGAGGGAGCGACGCGTGTGTGTGTGCGTGTGTGTGTGAAGAAATGAGAGCGGCCAGGGGTGAGAGGAGGGATTGGGAGTGACAGGAACCCATTCAAGTGGCGGCAGACGAAAATAAATTTTATTTTCGCAAACGAAACAGATAGAAAATAAAACCATAAATGCAAACGAAATAAATATAAAAAGCGAAATCACAAGAATAACAAAGGAACGATAGAGAATATAACAAAGGCACAAAAACATGGAACAAAAACCACATGAGGAATACAGAAGCAATTTGAAAGGAAACCGAGCCAAGCATGGCTGGAGCGGGGGGCGAAGGCGAAATAATTGTAAACAACGGCGACGACGGCGACGACGACGACGGCGAAGGACGGACTCGACAAGGAGAACGCAGCGAGCGAGCGAGAGGGGGAGGCACTTGCAAAGGAAGGCGGAGGTTGGGTGCCTTCTTCTTCTTCCTTCGGGTCTTCGAGGAATCATAATGATTGGATTTTTTGTTGTTCACATTTTTCATTTTTTCCTATTCATATGTTTTAGAAATCATATAAATAAATTCATGGATAATTTTGTTCGTTAAATTCTTTGATTAAAGTTTAAACCTCTTTGTAATTACAATTACTTCATTACAATTTTATTAAGAATGAATTATAATACAAATTATTAAAGTGGACTTCGAAACAGACTTCGAAACGTGTCTCTCGTGTTCTCGAGCGTGAGAACGTGAGTGCGAGCGAGACGGATGTACTTCAAGAATTAGATTATTAATAAAACTTTCTTTATTTCCTCAGATTTGCTCGATTTTCTGATCATTGTTGTTGTTCTAGTCGTCGAATTCTTGGCTTAAAAAATATTTTTATTTATAAGAAAATAAATTTGTAATCTTTTTTTTTTTTTTCTTGCTCCTCTTGTTTTTTACGCTATTTCGTAAATAAACATACTTCGACACTTAAATTTTGTGTCATTGTGCATAATTGTTGTTGTTGTTGTAGCGGAAAGTTTTCTCCTTCTCGCTGGGAAAAGTTTTTCCCCGCACGCGACGAAAAACTTCGACTCAAGTTGGCAACATCGCCGCCCCCTCGGCCCGCCAGGGGCGTGGCGGCGCCGTCAACACAATCATCAACGGCAACGTCGTCAGCATCGCCGTCATCATCACTTGTCGTCGCTCGTCCCTCCCCTTTAATCGTCGCCATCGTCGCCCTCGCATTTTCTCGCGCCCTCCTGGGCTCCCTTGAACGACTTCCGCACCCCGATCTCGCTGCCTCTCCCTCGCTCTGCGACTCCGACTCTGACTCCTCCACTGACTCTGTTTCTGTCTCTGTTTCTGTCTCTGTCTCTGTTTCTGTCTCTGCCTCTGTCTCGTGCCCGGAAAAGTTTAATTTTATGTTTATGAAAATACGTGCCAACATGTAAATTTTCCAATTCGACAGCGGGAGCGACAGAGAAGGCTGTGAAAATTAGGGCGAAACAACAACAACAAGACGGCCTCGCCTCGCCCGCCCCTCGACTTCGAAACGCGTCTGCCTCTGATCGGGATCGTAATCGGTATCGGAATCGGAATCGACTCGTGTTCGGGTCCCTAATTTGCCGTTCATCGACACCCGCCACGCCCCGCGGACGGAGGCGACGTCGTGAAGGTCGCCTGGGCGGGGCGTCGGAGGCACCCGCGTCGTCCGCAGCTGTGCGTGTCGGCGGGCCTCGGCTTCCACTCGCTCCTGTTCTCGGTCGTCCCGCTCCCCATTCCCGTTCCCGGCCGTCGACCTCCTCGCCCGGTCCTCGCCAACGGCCACGTCCCGGCCCACATCCTGCTCGTCTCCGCGCTCGTTTCCCATGTGCTCCTGCGAAGGGATATGCGGAACGCGTGTTTTGCGGGCATTAAAGGATCAACGTGAAATAAATCTGGCCGCCGCGGAACGGCGCGCGTGTGCGACTCGGTTCGTGTGCGTGTGCGACGCAGCAATTTAGGAAATTATTTCGAGCCGGCAAACATGTGTTTCACTCCTGATCCTGCGACTCCCTCCCACCCTGTCGCCCGTGCCGCCTCGCTCTCGCCTCGTCTCAGATTCGCAGCCCACGCGGCACGAGGGCGCACAATTTATGAATTTAATCAATTCCCGACGAAATCTCGCAACAGGGCCGCGCGCGACGCTGGCCGTAAAACAGAAGCGCGCTTTAGAAAGGAAAAAACGCCACCGATCGTCCTCTCGATGCCGTCCACGTCCGGCCGCGCGGGTCCGGAGCCTCCGCCGAGACGTTCGTCGGACTCAGGCGGGAGCCTTCGGGATTATGACGCGGTCCCAGGACGCGGCCCGCATGCGAAATCGCGACGATGGTCGAGGCGAGGGCGACTTCATCGACCGACCGACCACGCCAAGGCCCTGACATCAACGTCGAACTAGAAACCACACACACACACACGCCGACACGCCCGCCACACCACGCCCGCCACACCACGCCCTCTCTCCCCGCCCGTGCTTCGAGGCCTCCACTCATTGCCGCCAGAGTCTGTGGCCAGCCGGTGCATCGCCGCCTGTCTGGGCGCCCGAGATGATGTTGCCGCCGTCCCCGGCAACGCTGTTAAGGAGCAGCGGCCAACAACCAGCTTATCGACAACCATTCGCAGCACCCCAAGGGAGTCTTCGGGCGTCTTCGACCTCGCCGCCGACTCGGCATCTGGCTGTCTGTCCGTCTGTCCGCCTGGCGAAAACCTTTGGCCGCTTTTAGACTTGTCCAGGATCCTCTTGATTTTTTTCACTCCGTTGATCTTTCGCGCTCGTCATCCCGCGTCATCCCTCGTCATCCCCTTCTCCTCGGCTCCTCCTTTACCTCATATTATTCTTGTCTTCTCCTCGGCTCCCTCAGCCTCCCACCAGGTCGCCTTCGTCTCCCCGTCCGTCCATCATTCCCTCCATCATTTCTCTCGTTCTGTCCCTCCTCGGCTTCCGTCCTCCGTCTCTCCGCCCGCTGGATTTACTTGCATATTGATTGCATTAGCGGGTCCCCTCAACCGCCGCGCCCCCTCAGCATCGACGTCTCTGTCGCGCCCTCGTCGCCTCGTCCTGGCGACGACATGCAAACGACTTGCGTTTCGCATAATTCCCTGAATTTCCTGAAACCTTCCACGGACAAGCTGGTGCCATCCTCCCTCTTCAACCCATTACACCTCTCTCTCTCTCTCACCCCTCCCTCTCTGCCCATTTGCAAATGCCATCCGGAAAGCCTTTGAGCGGATGAATTAATTGAACCGCAAATTAATTGAATCCCAGCGAGAGCGCGGAGAGAAAGGCAGAACACGGAGAGACAGGACAGAGACAGGGAGACAGATTGGGAAAGAGACTGTGAGAATGAGAGAGAGAGAGAGAGATAGAGAGAGAGCAGGGCAGTGATTTCTCTCCTTCAATTCGTCGATATTGTGTCGGTTCCAGGCCGCCGACCGTCGCCTGCCTCGACAGTACCAACTTCCGCCCGTGTCCTTGCACCGAGATCGAACTCTTTTGAAAAATCTCATCGGCCGGTTGAAAATAAATCTGTCAACCGCAGCACGCTGTCGTCCTGACAGGACACGGCCTTTCGGACATCAGGCGCAGGACGCGGTCCGAAAATATTCATGGCCCATTCATTGTGCGACTAAACAAATGCGCTCATTGTGTTTTTCAAAATTTCACCGAACGGAAATAATGTGGAAGCACGAAAAATAGATCCCTCCCTCTCTCTCACCCTGCCTCCCTCTAGCTCTGCCCCGCGCTCTCATCATCGCATTTGGTCTCATTGAAAAAGCGACATTGAGCGAGAGCTCAATGGAAATTCGTCCTTCCTCGCCGGCCACCACCCACTGTCCGGATCGGCGCCGACAACTAGGACGACAAGCTAGGCGGTCGGGAGGTGGCAGCGAGGGTCTGGTGGGGTTGGTCGGCCGTCATGTCGAGGCTCTGCCGGTCGCTGTCACAACAAGATTTCATCATCATTGAATATAAATTAATTTAGTTATGAAAACGCATAAATTTCATTCTCCAACTCAAACTCAATCTCGAACGAGGCTGACAACAACAACAGACAACAAGCAAGAACATGAGCAAGAGCGGGAGCGAGAGCGAATGAGGAAAGACGAGGAAGAAAAACTGAATAAAACGCAAATGAAAACGAAGTGAATGAATCATGGCGAAGGCGATAAAAATAAAATTTCTCTACTTTCAACATAGTTTCCTTCGCCTCAGCCATGTGAACCAAGCCCGGTCCATGGGCAGAATGAGCTACAGGAGGAGGAGACCGTGGAGACGGAGGCGACCGAGGGGACCGAGGAGCCAGAGAAGTCCAGCGGGCAGTGGCGAAGTCGCGTTGGATGCTTTATTTGCGTCACGACTTGCGTTTCGTATTTGTAATTCCTCCTTTCAACGGCCGCCCCCTCCTCCTCCGGCCTCCGATAATCAAGCTGTGTGTCATTCCCTGTATGTCTGTCTCCTTCCGCTCGATCTCCTCACACTCGCCTTCGCTACCCTTTCACTCCGTCCCTCCTCGGACCCCAGCTCCGGCCATCGTTTTTATTGTTCCCGCCCTTCTCGCTGCCTGCCCTTCCGCCCCGACCTCCACAGGCCACGCCGTTCGCCTTGCCTACCTCCCTCCCTCCCGGCAGCAGGCCTCCTCGGCTCGACGTGGCCGTCTCGGGTCCATCCGCCCGGGAAGCGTCGCCATTTTTATCGCCCTCATCGAGTGGCGTCAACGGATGTGTTCGCCATATTTATTCGCAGCAGCAGGAGGCGACTTGGGTTGGGTTGAGACGACTTGAGTTGGGGTCGGTTGACGGTCCTTTGTATTCCTTGCGGCTGGGCCTTTAACTGGCCACTCACTGGGCGAAACCGAGATCTCGGCCAGCCGAGAGCGAGTTGAGGTGGAGGCCGAGCAGTAGAAGGTGAGTCGTTAAAACAGCGCATATGAAACTTCAGTTCACAGAACTCCTTCCTGTCCTTCCTTCCTTCCTTCCCCTCTCTGTCTCTCGATCTCCGTGAGGCAACCTTATAGGCGTCGCTCGCAGGAGGGAACTGTGTTGGCTCCGTGTACTTAGGAGCAATCATAAAATTAAGGCTCGTAAACTGCGCTGCCAAGCGCAAACAAATTCGCGAACGAGCGAACGAGCGGGCGAGGAATCGAAGGTCGTAAATTCGTGGCTGGTGCTTAAAATGCCCAACGCACAATCTCGTTCGCTCTCACTCTCTCTCTGTCTCTCTCTCTCTCTCTCTCTCACGCTCTCTCCCGTTCCTACGGTCCGTGAGCGCCACGCGGTCGCAACGTCGAAGGCGTGCCCGTGACGGAGCCGCCTCGAGTGACGACGACGACGACGGCTGATGAGTAGGAGGAGGAGGAGAAGGAGGAGGAGAGGGCGGAGCGAAGTGGGAAAGTTTCGAGCGAGTACGAAACAGCGATAATTTTCGCGATGATAACTTAAGCAAATAGAAGGATCTGCGAGAGGCAATCCATTGTCCTCCGGCGAGGGAGAGAGAGAGAGGGAGATGGTGAGATGGTGAGTGACATGCGGGGATTTTAGAGAGATTTCGCCATCGGGTTCGCGTTGGCGCTGAAGGAAACTTTGCGGTTGATTGATGGTTCCATTCCGATTACGAGGGATTTCGAAGATGCGAACGGCGCCGGAAAGAGTGGGGGAAGGAAGGAATGGTGGAATGAATGGGTGGGCGTTGTGGAGGTGGGGGATCTGGAGCTGAGATTACGCGAATCCCCGCTCGACCTGCCCGACGTGCTCGACGTGCTCGACCTGCCCAACCGACCCATGGCAGTCCCTGCTACGAAATCCCTGCTCGAGTTCAGGGAGTTCGATCCACTGGGTCCCGGTCTCTGCCCTCGTCCCTGCCCGGGCTACGTGGGCGATAGGTTGAGACCCCCCCCCCCACGTTCTTTCTGACTCTAACATCGAACACCGAAATTTCCGAAATTCCTCACAAACAGTCGCTCGGTCAGGGATTTAATTAACTTTTCGCATGGCGACGTTCGAGCCTCGCCTCCGGCACCGGGTTCGCCAACCTCGGCGCCGGGGCTCCAAAGATTTGCTCCCTTTCCCCCACTCTTTCTGGGCATCTCGCTCTCTGTCTCGTTCGGTGCAAACGAGAAAAAATTTCCAGCTCATTAATGGACAAACAATTGGAGTCTGCAATACAGCGACGGATCGGGGGACGGGCAGTGAATGGGTTTTAAATGAAATTTCCCATTGGGGCCAAGTGCAACAACATCGCAAGCAACAGCAACGACAACAACGAGAATATCCACGCCGCCAATGGCCAATACAGCGAAGAGAGAGAGAGGGAGAGACGGAGGGAGAAGAGGTGCATCGGAGAAATCAAGGAAGAGCCCCGAGCGCCACATCTGGGCCATTCGAAGCAACGTCGACCGGGGTCGTACGGATCGCCAGCCTCCAGCCACATCTGGCCACCTTCGCCACACCGGACACCGCCCACCACCCACCACTGGCCACCTTCATCGGGCCAACTCGCAGCGTCAGAAGTCGTCTTCGGGCCAGAAGCAACTGCAACCAGTGGCGCTGACTCTGCCCCTGAGCCCCTGAGTATTTTAAGGCAACCGCACTCGAGGCGGCCCCGCCACTGGCACGCCCACCTTCAACCGCCCTCAGCCCCACCCCCCTCCCTCCCCCTCTCAGCCAATCCCCAAGCGAAGGCGCCGAGCTTCACCTCCTCGCGCGGTGCAGCGGTCAACGGACTCGGAGCTGACATTCCGTGAAAATTTGTTTAAAGCTTCCTTTTCGGTGTTTTCGCCATTGTGTTGCAGCCACTGATTATTGTTGTTGTTGTTGGCTTCCACTTCTGTTGTGGCCGTCGTCGTCGTCGTTGTCGTCGTCGTCGTCGACGTCTCCGGACGGGCGGGGCGGAAGGTGGTTGGGGAATGGGGAATGGAGAACGGGAGCGAAAGCAAAACGAAAAATAATGAACAATTAAATTAACCAAATGCAATCGGGGGAGCAACAACGTGGAACGACGGCAGCCGGGGCGGACAGGGGAGGGCGTGCGAGACGGAACAAGAGGGGGCGGGAGCCGGGGTGGCGGAGGGTACGGTTCCGGATCAGGGTAAACGGAACGGAGCCAGGACTTGGGAATTCGAAGGGATTTTCAAACGATCAAATGCGAACTGCAAACGACACTAACGAAGTGAGAGCCATCAGAGGGAGCCCCGGAGAGAGAGTGAGAGGGAGAGTGAGAGGTGTGGTGTGAGCAGAGTCCTCCGGGAATGCGAGAGAGAGATGGCGAACATGCTCAGGAACAACTGAGTGAGTTCGGCTGCAGCGCAGGGAGTCGGGGATTCGACATTTGACTCGAGAGTAATAAGAGGAATCATTGGGCGAGACCGAGAGGATTCCAAAGAGATCTGTTTTAGAAAGAGAGAGCGATCAATTGCCCGGTCGGACCGAATTCCCAGCAGAAAGCGATTCCATGAAGCGAACTCGAACCAGAAGCGAACAAGCACGAGATCCAAGGGATCAAAGGATCATCTCGATTAGGGGTCCTTCGGAACGAAACGAGAACGATTGGAGCGGACAAAGGAAACGGATTTCCACGCAAATAGTTTTCCACATTCGATTTCCGATAGATCGGGGCGGGCGAGGCTGGGGTTTCGAAATTCATCGCAAATTTATTTGAGTTTGAATTCGAAAGAATCTCCAAAATCTCCCTCATGAGGGCATCCGAACCAACCGAACCACCCCACGTTCATGTCCGGGAAACACATTTCAATGAATTTATCGGCGAGCGGCGACCGAGGCTGGGGGCTCGTTTGTCATGTGCGGCTGCAAAGCCTTTAATTGAGCCTAATGTGGGGCCGAGTGCAGTCCAAAGCCAGGTCCGGAGTCCTGAATTGCGGAAGCCAAGCCGATGTAAACCCGGCCGCAGGAAGGAGAGGAGCAGTGAGAGGAGGAGGGCCTCGGTAGGGGCGACCAGACGGAGTAAGGTGGAGAGGCAGAGAGAGAGAGAGAGAGAGAGAGAGGGGAGGCGGGACCCAGGACCGCCAGCTGGTCGCAAGTGCCGACGCCAAGCTGGGGTGAAGACCATTGCATTCAGTAGATAACTTTAATTTAGAAAATAAATTGAAACTCACTCTCACACCCCACACCACACACACACACACACACATTCATGCAGTGTTCATGCCACCCGGACGGGCCACACATGGAGGGATCGCAGTGATAAAGCCTTAAGACACGTCATTATCCTCGGCCGATATTAGGATGATTTATGGGATCGCAGGAGCGCCAGGAGCTGGTCTCTGGACCAGCGAAAATTGCGCAGCAGGCACAGAGAGAGCCAGAGGGAGGCAGAAAGAGTGAGAGAGAGAGTGATGACGGAAGGAGGGGGGCCGGGCTTCCGTAGGATATTGAAAAGCTTTCATTGCTTCGCATTCGAATTCCTGATCTCAATCTGCAGCAGGTTGGTCGGAACGCTCTGCTCATTTCTCGACCTCCCTCCCGGCCCTTGGCTGCGGCGATCCGAGGGTCCTGCGTCCGCACTCCTCGGCCAGGTCCATCGAGGTCCCTCCAAGTCCTTGGGGGAAAATTAACTAAACACCAGTCGAAATTACTTCGGGGATTTCGAGGCAGGAAAATTCTCAGCATTCTTCGCTTCTGCTCCACTCCTTCTCTCTGCCGCTTTAACTTCTAATCTCGCTCGCTCGCTCGCTCGCTCTCCCCTCGCCGGCTGCCACTTTGCAAGTTTGTCTGCTGCGTCAGCAGTTTCTCTCCTGCGGTTTCGCCCCACTCGCCTCCCCTGCCCGCCGCAATCGCCCGCTCACACGTGGAAACTAATCGGGAAATCGACTTTGAATCGATGCGAATTTCCTCCGGAGCAGCCGCCCTCCCTCCGTCCTCGTCCTCGTCCTCGCCCATCCCCATCCTGCTGCCCATCGTTGTCGGTCGAACGTCGTCCTTAAATAAAAATCGCTTCCAAATCAATCGTTGCAAATCCTCCTCCATCACCTGTGAGCGTCTCGCTGGCTCCCAAAAGGAGTGAAGGCTACCTACTTGCGAGTGTGTGTGCATATGTGTGTGCATGTGTGTGTGAGTGAGTTTTCTGCAAAACGGTCGGTAGTTAATGGAACGAGGACCTTCTGCTTGAGTGCTTCTTGGAAGACGAACCACAGAAAGGCGAGGCCAGACCAGGCTCCACCTTTTCCATTTTTCTAAGTGACTGTCCGTCTGTCCGTCTGTCGGTCTGTCTGTCTCCCCGCCCTTCCTCTGCCCCCCTTCTGCCTATCAACACGCTGCCTGTTCCTTTGTGGCCCCAGCCGCCAACCCTTTCTTCCAAGCGTGCTGCAGCGGGTCCTTCATCCTGACCGTCACCTGGTCCTCTTCGTCCGTCCTTGGCCTTGTCCGTCCGTCCGCCGTTCCGGTTTCTTGCTCAGTTTTCATTCGTCCAAGCAAATGTTTCGACGTCTGGGCTTCCTCGCTGTCCCCTCGTCGCCCTGCTCCATCTGGTCGGTCCTCCAGCGACCGGGCATCCAGCCATCCTGAAGTCCTTTGTAAACCTGATTATTTGCGCCGGCTTCGCCCGGCCAGGACAAAGCGGGCCCGAAAAAGTAAATAATCGTCTCAGAAGTGTGCGTGTTCAAAGGAAGGAAGGCTGTGGTTGTGTGCGTGCGTGGGCGACGGAGTGTTTATGACTAAGTGTCCACCTAGCAGTGAGTGCATGTGTGTTCGTGGGACAGAGATGGAGAGATAGAGAGAGCGATGTCTATTTAGATTATAAAAATTGCTGATAGCAGCGACAGCGGGAGGGATGGACCGAAGGAGGGGAGTTCGCCAGGACACGACAACGTAACAGGAGACAGGGAAGGACTCGTCGACGCCGTTAACGACGTTGGCAACGAGGCGACGGGTGGGACTCGGCCGAATTCAATTCAATTTAATTTAAACGAGCTGTCGTCGCCGGGCCGGCCTCGGGACGAGGGGCGGACGAACCCCTGGAGACAGGCCCGAATTAAAAGCCCTCGCAAATCCGACTTCGATTGGCAGGGAGGCCTTTCCCAATTAAAGCACATCGACCAAAGGACAATCGCCAGGGTTGGCGACGTTGACGGGCGAACGAACGAACGAACGAACGGCAGAAACAATGACGACGACGACGAGGACGCGGGATCTGTTGCAGCGTGTCGTCAATTAATTTGGTTTTTATTTCAGGATTCTGGGCCCTGGCCCGACTGCGGATCAGCTTCCAGGGACCGGCGAGTCCTTGAGGCGGCGGCGGCGGCGGCTGGGAGCTTTTAATTAGCATGCCTCCGACGTAGCGACTGGATTAGTAAACGTCTTGCGACGGCGACCGGCGCCAGGGTGGGGAGGGAGCAGTCGGAGGGCGGTTTCTGGGGCCGGGCCGTCCCCAGGGCGCGGCGGCGGGCGATAAATTAATGCAAATTTAATGGAGCGATGTGCTCGACGTGCCAAACCCACCTCGCCCACTCGAGTGGCGAGCGGCGAATGGCGAATGGATTTCCTTCAATCGCTCGCTGCGCGCCCTGCCCGCTGCCCTCCGTCCGACTGTGATGGATGGAATTAAAGTTTCGCCTTCGCCGGCGTTGGAACTGGGCCGAGACGCCCACCACACACGCCTCCGATGAATCGAGGGCCGATCGATCGTCGTGCGATCGGCTGACCAGCGAGGGAGCAGCGAGGGGGAAAAACAGGAGAGAGTTTCGAAACAGTGTCGAGGACTTCCCAAGACAAGCCATTTGGGTGTCGGCCCTGTTGGGGAGATGTGGGAAATCGGAATTTCCCTCCTACGAGGCGTCTTTTGGGGAGCTCACGGAGATTGAGTGGTTGCCGGAATGAAGCCGCAGAGAGTCAAACGGGCACCAGGGCATAAACTACCACACACACACACACTCATACACACACACCCACACATATTCCAATTCACTTCCTCTGAGAGGGAGCTGGAGCTGCCGCTGAAACTCCCTCGACTCCGAGGCGAAACTGAAAATTTATAAATCTCCATCGATTCGTTTCCTTCCGCCAATTGATTAATGCATTCCGCCAACACACACTCACGCACGTTCACACCGACTTGGGCACCGCCAACACCAACACCAACACGAACACCACAACAGCCTCACAGACACGTTCCCGCTGCGGTGAAAAATGGTCACTTGCAGAGGGCTTGACATACATTTGCATTTTATCGCCGACAGCTGCATGCTGTGTTCGCATGTTTGGCTGCGTCCGTGTGTGCGGGTGTCAGTGTGGCAGAGTCTGCGTCTGGTGTGTGTGTGTGCGGCTGACGGTTGCTCTCGATGCTTCCCATTCTTTTCCGCCCGATTTTCTCGGCGATTGGACATTCATGGCTTCTGTGCTTGGTTTTGATTGCATGTAAAATGCATCATGTGTGCGTGTGTCCATGTGTGTGTGTGTGTGTGTGTGTGATTGTTGCTAGTGTGTGTGCGACTGGCTGGCGACGGGAAACCGCTCGACGATTGTGGTCTGACTATTTTCGTTGTCTTGGCATTGTTGCTCCACTTGTTTGGGGGTTTTTCATTAAGCCTTCCTGGAGTCCAACCACAATGACCTGCTCGGCGCTCGGCTTCTGACTCTGGCTCGTCTTCTGCCCAGCGCCGGGCCTCTTGTGGTCACCACTTAGTGTCGCCCTGCGGCTCAAAAAATTCCTCAAAAGCTGGTGCCGATCCCTGAACAGGGCCCGATCATGAACTCATTTATCTGCCGCATTTGATTGGCCAATCACTGCCATATATTTGAAGATTGATTGCTCAACAACAGATTAGGCCAACATAGGGAAATGCTGGGCAAAACCTCAAGAGCCAAAAACATGAATCACACACACACGGGAAACGCAGGGCAGGCAGAAAGAGACGAGAGAAATTACTTGCGTTTCATGCAATGGGGAATTAATGGATTAAAGTTGTACTTCCTGACCCTGCCAGGATGAGATCCATTTCAGCCAACGGCACGCTGAGCTGCTGGGAGGAGGGCGATGGAAAAAACCTTGTCCAAAAATATCGAATTCAACGTCTTCAGCCGCACAAAACTCCAGGAACTCCATCACGTTGCGAAGTATTTATGGAGGCATTTGTGGGCGAAAATAAATGCGAGCAGCGAGCACGGAAAGGGGATTAAGGGTTCCTCGGAGTGGCAAAGGACGAAAATCGATACTCTCACGATTGCAGCAACAACAGCAGCAGAAAGAGAAAAGAAAGGAATGGGAGATGGGACAACAAATTAATACCGAGGAAATTACTTGTACACTTCATAGATGCGAACGTGATTTCCAGAAACGCTCAAGAAAATATTGCGATATTTTTCGCCCTCCGCTGAGACACACGAACGCTCTCTCTCTGTCTCTCTCTCTGGGCAAAGGAGTGGCCCAGAGAGAGCGTGTGTGTGAGGGCGATGCGTGTGAGGGAGATGGACGGTCATGTTCTCCGGGACTCAAATGCCAGCACGTAGCGCCCACGATATTGATTTGCAAAACAATCCCCACGACATCTCGATCCACTTTTCTGCATGTCAAGCGATTTCTCTCTTTCCCACTCGCTCGCCCTCTCCCCTTCTCCCACGGTTTCCCCGGTGCGCGGCGCGAGCTCGACGGGTGCTGGGGCGGAGCGGGAAGGACGCGTTCCTGTCTCGTTCCCTGGCCAGGGATCGGAGCAGTCGGAGGAATCGGAGGAATGAACAAAACGGAATCGACTCGAAAAATCCGTCTCATGTTTCGGTCGGTCGCAACTGTCCTGTGTGTGTGTGTGTATGTTGCCTGAGCATGTGGGGAAGGACGGCAGGAAGCGGAACTGCTTATTGAGGACGTGTCCTTAAAACTACAACAACAACGACAACAACGGACCTAGACCTAGACAATCAGGACCGGAGGAACCGGAAGCAACACTTGAGGACAAACGACTGTTGATTGCTCGAGCTGTTGTTGCCAATCATGCTCGGAAATTATGCAACGATTTCGCTCCGCTTCCCGGAACGTCTGAGCTCGGGAAGGCCGAGACACGGGCAAAAGAGGCCGCGAGCAAAGAGGGCGGCAAGAGAGAGAGATCGAGAGCGATCGATCTTTGCTGGGAGTTTTCGGCCCGAGTCTGGTCTCGTCAATTTCGCTGGTGAAATGTTTATTTGGGACGCTCTCTGGCACACGCCAAATGCCTCAAATGTCCTCGGTGCCTTAACGGTTATGTTATGCAATATTCGTGCCTCGCTCTGTGTGTGTGCGTGCTTTATTTTGATGGGTTTCTATGTGTGAGGCTCGCATGAAATTGAAATTCCCAGCGCAGCAGGAAATTAAAGTGACCGCAAGGCCGCCAGCGAACCCACACCAGCCCACACAGAGGCCGTCATATAACACTCCTACACACACACACCCACCCACACACAGATAGTCTGTTAATCACCCACGCCCACACACATTCACAGCCATCTGTGTAAATCGCAAACGAATTCACCAAAAAGAAATTGAATTTATGGGGAACCACGGCGCAGGAACTGAAACTCATAATATGTTTGGCCTTCTCTCTTCATCCCTCTCGCTTTCTCTCTCTCTCTCCCTCCATTCACTCCCGCATCGGCGTCCGTGTGGCTTGACTTGGGCCGATCCTCGGACCTCATTTCATAACATAGTGAAAGCGACCCCGTGGCTTCGAGGCCTTGAACTTGGGGCGGGAAATCGGGCAGGGAATTTCGCGCCTGGATCAGAGGGAGAGAGAGCGAGGGATCGAGAGAGGGAGATAATGGGAAGTCCAGAGCAGGCAAAACTTTAGGCGAAGAAGCAAAGCTAATAAAAAGATCAAAATGAAACTAACAGAAGAACGAGAAAAAGCGACTGACCCAAAAACCAAAAGGATCAACAACATCCTGTTTCCATCCACAATTCACGATCCCTTCCCGTTTGCCGAGAACGTTGCAGTCGGCCGAAGCGTAAGCGGAGAATCGTGTAGGAGAGAACTTTGCAGGACTTCCGACGCCCCCCACCCCCTCCTCCTCCATCACGCGTTATCCCTGCGGCTGAAACCCGTGGAAAAAATTGAAACCATCCCCAAGCGTTGAATCCTAGTTCGGCTCCTGCTCCTGCCTCGGTTTCGGTTCCGACGCAAGGCGCGTCCTTTGTTCCACATCGGGCTTTGCTCCGCGAGGACTTTCGCTGTCTCCCCATGCCCGAGTTGTTGTTGTTGTTCATGTCTACTCCGTCCGCCGAAATGTTGACGCCAATTTTATGGCTTCTGTCGCTCGCCGCTTTGATTCTGTTTTCATTTCTCCTTGTCTACGCCGCGCTTTCGCTCGCTCCCGGTCCCGCTCCCACTCCCGCTGTCACTTGCGCCATTTCGTCACCTCGCTCGCTCGCTCCTGCTCTCGCCCCTCCATCTTCGCCATCTCTGTCACTCCTATCCTTTCGCCTCTACCGTTCCACTGTCGCACATTCGGTGTTTTTCCTTTTTCTTTGCTAATAAATTGTGTCCCGAAAGTGGCCCATATTTTACAAGTTTTTATGAGCGACTGGCAGCCATCTCGCTCCCTCCCCGGCTCCCCTCTTCCCCCTGTATCCCCCTCCCTCCGACACACTGAGCAGCGAAGCCGGTTAACTTGGCTCGGCGCTTTCCGCCGCCTCGAATGCGGATCATTAACGTCGCGACAGTCGGTCTGCCGCACTATCGAGGGGGCGCGGATGACACAAACAGAGACAGAGAGCGGGAGAGTGAAAGAGAGCGGAGAACCCAACCCTCTCCCTCATGACCTCATTCGCTCGGAGGAGGCCCCGCCGAGCCGGGCCAGCGGCCGGCCCTGTTGATCAGCGGGCGGATTGAGGAGACAAAATCCCGTTCGGGCTTTCGCCCAGGACGATGTTTTCACCGAGGGCAGCCGACGACGCCCGGCAGGCCGATTGGCCCCAGGCAGTATTGATCGTCGTCGTCGTCGTCGTCATCGTGGTTGTCGTGGTTGTCGTCGACATGAACTTCATTCGCTCCATGTGTCCGTCACCCACTCGCTCGCACACGATTCGACTCGACTCGACTCGTCTGCGCCCTCGGGCTCGGGCTCGGGCTGGGGCTCGAGGGAGATCGTTTCGAGATTCCCCGAAAGGACCCGGGTCACCTGGTCAAAGGGGTCTGGGGCCGGTGTCTGGGCCCCTTTGTCGTAGCCTGCCATTTGAACCATGGCAATGGGGCGAATGAATTAAACGAAGTCATTGTAATTGTTGTCGAAATTATGGTGACTGTTGTTGTTGTTGTGCTTCTGAATAAATTCTTGTTGTTGTTGTTGTTGTTGCAGTTGTTTAAGCCAGCCACTGTTTTCGCAAATTATTCGCACGCTCCACATCTGAAAGTCCTTTGAGTCCTTGGCACACAACTGACAACTGCTCGCAGGCAACTCCGAGTCACCGACAGTGCCAGGCCATTGTCGTTGTTGTTGTTGTTGTACTTATTGTTGTTCTTGTCCTTCTTGCTGTCACTCGCTCGCAATTGTGGGATGAATTGTTAAAATGTTCTTGTTCTTGCTCTTGTTCTCGTTGTTGTTGTTCGCTTTTGGCCGCCCCCACTCGTCGTTGCCATCGTGCCTGGTCTCATTTAAACCATTTAATGCTGCCGTTTCTTCGACAGTGTTGTCATTGCGCCCGAACATATGGAGACTGTGTCTGAGACTGGGTGTGAGTGGGTGTGGGCATATGTGTGTGTGTGTTTGTATTCTTGTGGATGCTGATGCCGCTGCCGATGCTGACCCAGATAGTTTTCTTGAAAATATTTACTTTGGCATTCTGATTGCTCCCACCTCCTCCTTTACCTTGTCCTTGTCCTCCGTCCGGCCCTGACCCTTCGCCTTCTCGTCCTCGTCCTCGTCCTTAGCCACATCCTCATTTTCTTCCACATCCACATCTGTCTCAGCCTCAGCCTCATCCTCATCCTCATTCTCGTCTGATTCTGGTCGACCTCGTCGCATGGCTTTTGTTCGTGCGGCCGACGTCCCATTCCGGCGTCGTCGCCACAAACGTTCGGTGTTGCCTCCGAGACGGCTGTCGTGGTGCCGATGTCCGAAGTCCGAAGTCCGGCTCTGCCTGCGGCCAATTGTGCTCCTGGCAGATGAGGCGTTTTAATAATGAATTCCCCTCGAGACCCGGATGGTTTCCGGACCCCGGGCAATGTGTGACCTTTTCCCATCAAACGAAAAGTCATCCCACATAATTGTCACACACACACACACGCACTCCCACTTGCCGTGTTCACAGCTGAGCAGATGATTTCGGCGATAAGTAGTTCGGGCTGGACTTGGAGCCAGTGGATTTCGATGTGAAGTGAGACCGTCAATCGGAGTCTGAGCGTGAACAGCTTTGGCTCTGCTGGAGCAGCGCCACAATCACTCGTAGCAGCAAAGCTCAAAAGCTCGTTAATCACTTGCAGTCCGACTGGGGTCGTGTCGTCGTGCAGTACTGCTTTCCGGTACAACTTCTGGCCCTGAATTATGCCACGCCCTCTGCCCCACGAGGACACCAACGGCATCCTCGCTGCTGCCGCCACTTGTTCGACAGCAAGACAAATATTGACTGTAATTAGCGGATAAGGATTTGAGCAAATTAATTGAAGACAAATAATAGCGGGGATCTCGAGCGGCAGGGGAGGGGTTCGGACCGGTTTCTGCCGGTAGCCGACGAACGCGCTTAATGGCCGTTAATGATGGCCGCAAATCCCGCAAATCCCTGCGGAAATTCCGCGAGTTCCAGAGCCGCGGGCAGAGGACGCGGCGACCCTCGGGCGAGTGGAGTCGGTCGTCAAAGGAATCGAGGAATGCTTTTTGGGCCAGGAGCCACCACAGCATGTGCAATGGCTGGATTACAAGTTTAATTACGCCCAGCAACCGAATCGAACGATTTCCTATTCGGGAACTGCGGATCCAAACAAGTACGTAATGGCGAAGACGTCGATCGGCGACAACAGCAATTCAGAGGGACGGCGCACCGGACCGATGGACGGACGGACGGACGGACGCTTGGATGGCTGGTTATCACGGCTCACGTAACGAGGTCTCCCCACGGCGACGGCGTTGACGCCTGTGTGTACAAAACCCAGAAGCTCGGCCCGGCCGAACTCAGTGCGCTAAGCAGGCGCAGCGCGAACAGGTCGCGGTCGAATCGAAGTCGAAGTCGAAGTCGGAACCGAAGCCAGGTCGCAATCCGGGAATCAGCAGGATTCATTGGCAGGAGTCGCGCTCGCCATGAAGACATCGCTGGCGACGGCCTTCGTGCTGCTGGCCCTGGCCACAGCAGACGCCAGCAAGAACACCGAGTGCTTCCGGACGATGGTGAGCGCCTGCTCCTCCAGCGGTGTATCCAGCGGTGAGTAGCAGAGCACAGACCTCCAGCGATTGTGGGAGCCCAGGAATAATCTCTGGTATTCTCCTGTCCAAAGCCGTCGCCGAACGCCGAGCGAAGTGCAACGCGCGGAATGGCGGCCTCGAGGCGGTCGAGAGGGAGATGCAGGGCCTCGTCAACTCGCACCTGAACAGGTCGCTGGGCCACCTGAGGACGGCCGCCAGCTTCGGCACGGTGAAGCGCAATCGGCCCGGCTTCCAGCGGCTCTTCAACGAGCTCTCCGATCACGCTTTCGGCATGGCCACCACCCTGATCTCGCACCTGACGAGGTCGGGCGGCCGGCTGGACCCGAACGTCTGGACGCACAACATCAGGAAACGTGCGGCCAACGAAGACGACGACGACGACGACGACTCCGACGGCGATGATGATGATGATCGCGAGTTCGGACATCCGGACATGTCGGAGCTGCTGGCCCTGGCGAAGGCGCTCGACCGCGAGAAGCGGGCGGCCAAGAAGGCCCGACGCATCCACAAGAGGGCGACGCACTCGAGGAGCAGCCACCCGGAGACGGCCCACTTCATGCAGAACAAGGCGATGGCCTCCCACGCCGGGATCGTGCGCAAGCTCTCGGGCTACGTGTCCGACCTGGCCGGCATCCTGGAGGAGGGCGACACGAGGGCCCTCGGCGGATTCGTCTTCGACCGGTTCCTGGAGGCCGCCCCCTCGCTGCTGGAGGCCGGCGCCGCCCTGCTCTAGTCGGTGTCGCCTGTCGATCTCAATGTCCGGCCACAAACAAAAGTCGGCGAAACTCATTCCATTGCGATTGGAATTTCCAGGTTCACAGTTTCACAAATTGCAATCACATCTTCTCAACATTGTGCGAATCCGACAGTGATAAGTTATCAAATAAATGCTCTAATCTCAGTCGGTTTGTGTCAAGACCTGCTCCATTATCTTGGTTTGTTGTTTGACTGCACCTCCCTCTCTCTCCCCTTCTCTCACTCACTCTATTTCCCTCTAATTCTTGCTATAATCGAGGTGCGATTGGTTTGATCGCTTTTAAATGCTTTTTATAATTCCAATCTGATCGACTAACACAACAAATACTTTTTTATACGTCCACGGCACAATCACAGCAGCGAACCTACCCCAACACACACACACACACACACACACACACACACACACACTCCCAGAGCTCGCCTTGAGGGTTCGGCGGGGCCTCCAGGGCGCCGAATAGGTGGAGGACGGGAGGCACCAAATCCTCCTACAATGGAATCCCCTTTGAACATGATTCCATTTCAATTAAATACTAATATCCAGGAGCTGTATTAAATACGAATTTCCTAAAAAATCCCCAACCCCGAGAGTGCGAGGGAGGGCGGAAAGGAAGAGCGAGAGGAAAGTGAAGGTGGTGAGTTTGAGGAAGGTGGTGAAGTTTGAGGAAGTGTGAGGAAGGTCGAGGGTTTCTGAAAGGCTGAGAGCTACGTGTGTGGAATCAACAAACAACTCGCGCGGGAGCGAAAGAGAGAGAGAGAGAGAGCGGGGAAGGGAGAGCGAGAGGGAGGTAGGGTGTTAAATTAGCCGAGTCAACATTTTTCGTCGTCCAGAACCCGCCGAGAGCCCGGCCGACGCGTCCCGAAGCACTTTGCTCAGATTTATCGTAGTCATTTTCATTACTTAAGCTGCAAGCTAATGAGAGGCGAGTGGGGGGGAGTGCGGAAGGTGTGAGAGAAAGAGAGAGAGAGAGATAGGGAGTGGGAGAAACCCAACCCATCCGGAGCCAACGGCCAAAGACGGAAATTGAAAATTGCTGAGGGTTGGGGCTGGGCTTGCGAAGAGGGCAGCGATGAAGACGAAGGGCGTGGGCTTGGGCGATAGGGACAGAGAGGGAGAGGGAGACAGGGAGAGGGGGGCAGGTGGGAGGGGGCGTGCCTGGCTATTTTCGCGGCAGACTCGGTCGGACGGTGTCGCGGTTGAATTTTAAGTGCTTTTTGCACTTTTCCAATTAAACTTTAAAGCCGCGGCGAGAGTTTGACAAAACAGCGTTCGTCGACGCCATTATCGGCGGACAATGGACGGATGCTGTTGCTGCTACCATTGTTGTTGTTGCTGCTGCTTCGGTTTCATCATTTTCATAATCAATGAAATGTCGAGAAACAATGGCCGAGAACAACAAGAACAACTGCCAGTGCGAGTCCTGGGAGATGCAGAGCAGGCAGGAGACGTCGTCGCGAGGAATTACAAAAGCGGCCAGCACGAGCAGACCTGATTGAAATGCGTGGCACACGGCGCCGATGGGATCCAACTTCAGCCCCCCCCCCCCCCCCACTGGTCTCCCCGCCACTCACGTCTGGGCGATTTTACTGCGGACTCCTCGACTCGTCTCCGCTTTCGTCCGACGTTGTCGATGTCGTTGTCGATGTCGATGTCTCGCTCCCGTTGTCAGTGTGTTGGACCCTCTCCCCTCGCTCTCTTCCTCTCTGTCCCTTCTCTGTTCCCAAGTCGCTCCGCCTCGCTCGCTCTTTTCGTCATTCCACCGAGTCTCCTCCACTTCACTAATCGCATTTATGTGTTTTCCATAATTCTATGCCCACCTTCCCACGGCAGGCAGCGATGCCAAGGAGATGCATGGAGAGGGAAAGAGAGAGAGAGAGAGAGAGAGAGAAGGGAGGGAATCGGGGGAGATCCTTCGGGGCTGCGGCAGGACGAAATAATTGCTCCATGGAAACGCAGTAAAAATAAGTCCCGAGAAATTATAATGAAATGGAAGAAAATGCGGGGAGAAACCGAAAAATAGAATCACAAGAGAGAGAGAGAGAGAGAGAGAGCGAGTGGAGGAGAAAAGAGAAAGAGAGGAAAATAGAAAGAGAGAAAAAAGAGAGAGGGAGGGAAATGTCTAATGAAGGCCCGTTTTATGGGCGAATTTTTTCAGAGCGCAACGCAACATTAGCCAAATTCTCGCATCAAAATATAATGACCATTTACACACACACACACACACACACTCGCACACAAACACACCAATCCAGCCGAACTCATAAACACAGAGTCTGAGACGCCAGGGCCAGGAACGTTGTTGGGCCCAGGCAGTGATTGGAATGCCATAAAAACGCAACGAGCCTCCCTGGGCAGCGGCGCAGGACGAGGGGGAAGCCGGGGACTAGGAGCTGATGCAGAAGAGGAAGCCCGCGGCTCCCTTTATGGCCGGCTGCCGCCACTGTTTCGGCCAGGGCTTGGCTGGATCACGCTTTTATATCATCATTAGTAAACAGCCTTGAGCGCGGCTCTTAATTGAGAGTCGGCAACAGGGCCGGCAACAGCAGCAACAAGGATATAATGTCATAAAAGCAGAACAATAAAAATCAATAGAAATTAAAGAAAAAGTAACAAGAAATGCACAAAGATTAATAATATACAAGCATATTGATATATTGATGCTGGTAGAAATGGGAGAGACTGGGAGAAGGAAATCGAAGACACAATCTCGGCGAGAATTTATGCATATGTGTGAAAGAGGGTTTGGATTCGGTCGATATCTCGTAAATGTCGTATTGTTCCGTTTAATTAGCTCGTAAAAGTTTAATTATGTTCGCCGTACGTTGAAATGTTTCGCATTTAATGCGGGTTTCTCGACTTTCCACGGGCACCCAACACCGTGATGTGTGTGTGTGTGGGGGGGGCGCGTGAGAGTGTGTCGTGTGTGCGTGTGGATGTGTTCACATCCGATTGCGGTGAGATTTGTTTGCAATCATTAGTCAAAACGCCTTGGGATCGCCCCACTTTACGACTGTTTCAAAGACTTCAACTGGTCTGGTTGAAGGAATATTTGATTAGCCTCTTACGCTGGCTAGGCTAGCACCCGGAGGAGGCGAGCTCCATACCGGAATTGCTGCTGTCCTCGTCCTGAGACTGCGACTGCGACTGCGAGTCCGGTCATCACTGGTTTGAATACTAATGCATTCACTCTAAACTTCTCCAGCCGTCCTCCTTCCCGGCGCTCCGGGGCGGCGACGAGCGTGGCGAGTGGAGGCGCGCACTTACAGGGTGCTTACGAGCGATTAACAAATGATGTACCCAGCTCCAGAGTCACGACCCACGTGCAAATGTCACGTATCGAAGCCGCTTCGAGATCATAATGGCAAAAGCATGTAGGATGACCAGCAGCAAGAACCGCAGCAGCAGCAGCAGCAAACAACGAAAATATTGTCGTTAAGAAATTTGCATAATAAGAGCGGCAACAACAACAACAACAACACTAAAACATCACACCAATGACTTTAATAACGACGATGACGACGGCTCTGAGGTTGATTATCTTCCATAACGAAGATAATGAGCTTCATCCCGAGACATTTCGCAGCTGTTGGGGATGAAATTCATCATTTTCTCGTTTGCCTGGGCGCATTTCGGCGAAGCGGGGGTGCCGGAGAAAACGGAGACGATGGAGGCGGAGCAGAGACGATTGCGGAGGAGGCGACGGAGCACCTTCGGGGGACTCCGGATTTCAAGAATTTGAATTCGGTCTCGAGGCAACTGGTGGCGGGGCGGCCCAGAGAGCGGCGTGCGGGAGGGAAGGACGAAAACAGGACAGGATAATAAAAGCAACCCACAGTAAAACGCCCAATAAAATGTCAGTCTCGTCTGCTTCCGCCCACGATCCGGCGGCAGGCGACCGGAGGACGAGGGACGAGAACGTGGGAGGCGACGAGGCTGAGGTCGATGGTGGTGGAGGAGCGACGGTGGAATTGCAATCAAATGCGGTTAAATTGAAAGGAATCGCAGAGTGAAAGCCAAGAACAAAGCTGGGAGCTGGAGCTGGGGCGGAGGCGGAGGCGGAGGCTGCGGCCAAAGGAAGCTGGGAAAGTGGAGACGGAAGGCGATGAAAAGAACTTGGAAAATGAAAAACCATTCTCGTTCTCCCTCCCGTACTTTATTATTTTGTATTCACCCATCTGCGCCTCTGCAGGATGGTGAAATTATTTAAAATAACATCGAGAGAAGCGAAAGCATCCCACGCAGCAGGTCGATTAAATCGAATAATCCGTCCACCGCAAAATGCCCTCCAACTTCTCCCTACAAGACGCCAGAGCAGACAGAAATAGAGCAAGAGAGTAATTTCAACCTACGGCCTTCGCCTTCGTCCATCCACGGCAGGACATGACGTGGACAGAAGTTTCCTTTGGAGAGCACAAAAAGCGCACAAGGAAACAGTCGATCGAAGAATATGGGAAATTAAGAGCATTTTCTCTTTCGAAAAAAAGTGCTAAGTTGAAAAAATGTCAAGATGGAAAAGGATGCCAAAAAGCGGATCAGACAAGAAAAAACCTCACACAGGCGAGGACAGGAAAAAATTCCATGCGGTGGCGACGCGTTGTTGAGTTCCCAGCAGAGTGACGGAAGAGGGGAAGAGGGAGGGAGCGAGAGAGCGGGCGAGAGTGTGCGAGACAAAGAGCTTAAATAACTTATGCTCTTCGCATGCACCGAGGACTGAGGACGACGGACTCTTGAGCCGGCCGACCACCACCTGCCAGGACTCGAACCCTTGCCGGCGTCCTTCGGCGTTTTTCGAATTTTTCACCGCAAGGGCCGCAAAAACGAGCGATGGCGATGGCGGTGGCGGTGGCAGGGGCGAGGACCAGCGACCGAGAGGGATGGAGGGAACGAAGCCGAGCCTTTCGTGCAGACGAATTGAAAGTGAAAACGAGCGGATTTGCGACACAGACACAGTGGGCGTCAGAGGTGCGGCCGTGCGGGACGCCGGCGCCGGTGCCGGGCCGAGGGGGGCAGGACGTGAAGTGGCGGCGTCGGGACGTCCTGGGCCAAGGGAAGACTGATAGGCGAATTCAATGAATCGCATTCCGAACGTCGACTCGAATTCAGGCCGATTCCGAGCAACGCCAGAGGATGCTCAGTTCTGCGTGCGAGGCTTAGCGAAATAGAATACGATGCTCCCGAGACCGGCGCGACCTTTGAACTTCTCCCTGAACTCGCTCCGACCGCTGGATGGAAATGCGTCCTGTGCCAGAAAAGCTTCCGGCTCCACTCTCCGATTCCACTCTAAGGCGGTTCAATTGTCGTTCTTGCTGCTCTACGGCGTTGGCAATTTAAGTGTTTTTGGTATTGTTTTATTGTTGGTTTTTCTGTCTATAATATTTCTCTTTTCGCTGTCTCTTCGGTTCGTGCAAACGTGTTCGGGCCATTTGGTGCACATCTGAATTTATAATGAGTGGAATTATTTTCGCATCAAAAACGTGTTCGAAAGCCATTTGGCCTGCGACGATTTGGCCGAAAATCGTCGTCCATGGGCGGCTGGATGGATGGCCGGACGGGTGGATGGACGGACCGATGGATGGATGAGTGGCTGAGGGTAATTAGGAGCCGGGGGCCTGGAGCCTGGAGCCTGGAGCCAGGAGCCGGCCCGCCAGCTGCCGTCCACCGGACATTTGACTTGCAAAACACCGAACAGAAGTTCGCCGCTGCCTCGTTCTGTTTGATGTCCCTGCGAATGTCCTTAGGATGGGTCGCGTCTGCCCCCGCCCACTCAAATGGCAGATCAAGTTTTTGCCCCGCCCCTCCACCCTCCACCCACCACTCTTGCTCTCATTCGGGAACTTCATTCATTTTGCTGCATGCCAAGTTAATTGAATTCCTGACTTTTGCGCATATTTTCCCAAATACTTCTAATGAAATGCTGATTAATTCGAAAACACCTCATCCCATTCTACGGATGCATTCCGGTGTTGCAATCAAAACGTTTCTGTATTTTTTCGCTTCTTTCACATTCCAAGTCAGAGGCAGCCGAAAATGTGACAACAACAACAACAACAAGAACAATAAGAACCAGCCCCTCTCCGCAACCTCTTCGTACAAACGCTTCACGTCTCATTCCGGAGAAATTAGCCCGAAGTCTTTGATTTCGAAAAGTAATCTTCTACTTCCACAACGAAGCTTTTTTCCTAGAGCCGAAACATGTGAGCGAGTGAGGGGGTGGGTGGGTTTTTAAGGGGAAGAGAGAGAGGACGTCGAGACACAGAGACGCACATGCCATATTTGATTTTCCTCGGAACCTACTGCCTTTTCAAACAGTTCCCAGTCTCCCACGATTCCCCTGGCGGACTCACGGTTTCTTCTGCATTTCTATGGCTGTGAGTGGTTGGGAAGGAGAGAAGACTGCAAAGGTGTAGGTGCATGGGGTGTGTGTGCGTGTGCTGGGAATTATTAACGGTAAATGAGTTTTTAATAGCTGAAAACATTTGCCTCTGTTGCGAAAAGCCCCACAAAGACAGTGGCAAACAATGACGTAAACATGCTCGCAGACACATGCAAAGGGAGGAAGAGAGACAGAGGCATGCAGAGGGAGAGGGAGAGGGGGAGACCCACACACTCGTTTTCCCAGGGATCCCCCGTTTGAATCTGCATTAAAATGCGTTCACCATCAACTCAATGTTGATGACGACGACGACGACACCGACCGATGTCCACAGGTTTTTTTGTTTTGTTTTCGTTATTACTGGGGTGGGTCTCCTTGTTGTTGTTGCCCTCCCTCGATGGCTTTTTGAATCGCCAACTAAGCATTTAAACGATTTTTAATGAACGCTTGCAGAGTAACGACTTTTTAATTTTACTTTTTTCCCTCCTTCCTTCCTTCCTTCCGTCCGTCCGTCCGTCTTTGCTTCCTCCATCCTCCTCTGGACTGACGAACGACCCTTCGTCCGACCGCCAGCCGACCCGCCCTCGTCGACTGACCGACCCACTTCCCGTCCCATGTGTCTCGACGAGGGTGGGGCCTCGCTCGGCCTGCGGCTGCCGACGCCCGCTGGCGACTGGGGACAGGTTACCGTACAACTCACCTGGAAACAGAGAGAAGCAGAAGCGAGTTAATTGAGTCGTTGTCCAAGGGTGAGAGGGCGATAGGGCGATAGGATTGAGGGGGAAGGGGGCGAAGTTGGATAGGACATAGATTTCCAAGATCTAAGGATCAACTCACAACACCGAAGAACCAACTCCGTCATGACATGTCAGCAGTCGAAGCATTCAATTTGTTGGAGTTTCAGCAAACACTACTCGAAAGTTAGGGAAAAATCGCAAACTTATTACGGCAAATTATTAGGGGAGAAGTGAATTGATAAATCAGAATTAAGCGAAAATGCCGTCGCTCAGGTGAGCGGCTGAGGAGGTCGGGATGAAGCAGAAAGAAAGAAAGAAACAACAGAAATGCGGACGAATTTCTGAATGTCGCTCATACGCCACGAGACCCGGCCAGGGGCTCCTGAGGACCGCACGATGCTGGCTTCGATGCTTCGGATAATCGCCGTCGTCTCTTCCAAGCGAAGATGCCGATCCCACGGCCCCGGAGCCGCCTCCTCCAGGGCAATTGAATGCGAAAGTTCTGGGCAAACGCGAGGGACCCGACAAAGGTCCGGCGAGCGAGAAGAGGAGAACAAAGAGAAGGGGAAGGCCGAGGATGTGGTAGAACAGGCAAGGCGAGAAGAACGAAGAAAGCGGGTGGAAAAAGTTATTAATGAAGCATTTTTGGCGCTCAGCAGCAGGCGCGGGATTCGCGAACGAGGATGAGCCGACAACGAGCAGAAAGCACGAATGCAAAAACACATCAGCGGCAAAAACAACAACACGACAACACAAAAATCAGCACCAGCAAGAACAACAACCATCTCCCTACCAACAACAACAACAATAACACCCCGAACAACACCAGCAGTTGCTTCAACGCCCCGTCATAATCATTAAGAAGCAAATGATGCGTGATAAGGAGAGCCAGACCGAGAGAGAAAGGTGCAGAGAGAGAGGAAGAGCGAGAGCGTGGGAAGAGAAATTGCCGTGGCGGCCGACGAGGAGGGGGCGAGGATGAGTGGGGAAAAAATTAATTTAAAATGAAAATTTTATAAACATCTCGCGCGGCAGAGTCGTTAGTGTTGTGGGACAGAGAGGGAGAGTGGTTGGGAGAGGAACATTAAGCGCGAGCACGACAGGGGGAGATGGGGCGGACGAGAACCAGAACGAGGATCGGTGCAAAAGAGGACCTCGGCTCAGCCAGGACCCCTGTCGGAAGGGACTGCGCTGGCGGGGCCGCGAGGTGCAGGACGACGATGCCGGACCGAAGAATTCCAAAGGGAAAAGAGCGAATTAGGACGGCGGGAACATGGGGGGGGGGGGGAGATCGAGAATATGCAGGCGATGGGTGGATGGGGGGAACGGGAGCAGGCGAAGGGCAAAAAGTGTTGCATCACGCGACGAAATTGAGACAAATTATTGAGTTCGGAATGGAGGAAGATTGCGTTGAATGCGAGAGCGAGAGCGAGAGCCATTAAGCACAAGAGGTGTTCGTCCCTCTCCCGCCCTTCTCCCGTCCCCTAGTCCAGCTACAACGTCGGCCCACGCCACACCACGTCGCGGCCAAGGAGAAGCAACCGAAAATGGGTTCGAGTTAATTTGAGGCGTCTGCGCGAAGCCGACAAACATTTCTTGGGTTTCGTTTTCTTGTTGTTGTTTTTTGCAGACCGACCACGCCCCCTCATTAGCGACCTCCACCACCAACAGACACACATACATTGCTCTCTAATGGAACTGAGTGCACGGTGGGCCGCGGTTGCCGCACGGCGGAGTGAGAAAGGGGGAAAGAAAGATGAAGAACAAAGACAGAGAACGGATGAAGACAGAGAAAGGGTGAGCTAGAGTGAGAAAGTGGTGGTTTTAAGGTGAAAACGATGTTTGCATGGGCAAATCGCAAATCCTAGCCTGAGTTACGGTTTCGCCCCTGCACGGGGCAGCCCCGGAGCGGAGAGAGAGAGGGAGGGCGACGGGGTTTGCGACAACCTTGACGGCAAGTTAAGCCGCCACTAAGGAGCTTTCGCGCCGCAAGTCAACGCACCTTCCGGCGCAATGGAGTCGTCCTCCAGCAGGATCCTGGCTGAGACCGCCGTGCACGAAGGGCAGGGCTGAGGGAACGAAAACGGTTGGCACTAGTGGAGAGACGGCAAAGGCACGAGGGGACACCAGAGGGAGGTGAAGAGGAAGCGGCGAGAAGTGAAGAGCGAAGTGAGGAGCATGCAAAGGGACATGACACGAGGAGGGGAGGAGGACGAGGGGAAGGAGGAGGAGAGAAGATGAAGCGCCGCAAATCAATCAACGACGAAATCAACCTAAGCAGCTTTCGTCAGCGTGTGACAGGGAGGAAGGCGGAGAACGAGATGCCCGAAGGAAGGACGAGACACAGGACGAGGGCAGGACGAGAGGGGGACGGGAGGAGGAGGCCGAGCTGGAAAACTGGGCTGGGGTTTGAAGGACCGCGAGCGAGGATTTGGCGAGTGAACGATGGGCGACGCAGGCCCGGACTTCTTTAATTGCCTCCCATCTGCCGGGGATGTCGCGGCCACGTCTTCCAAATCCACCAGCCAATGATTCATCTTCATTTGCAACAACAGCCGCAGCAACAGCAACAACAACAACAACAACAACAACAACACGCTACGCCTCCCCACTTCCCACCGCACGATCTCATCGCTGAAATCCATTTTTCAGCATGAAAACTTTGCGACAACCGCCAGCAGGCAGCGCTCGCGGAGGGGGTGGGAGGGAATTGGCGCATGTATATGTGTGTGTGTTCGAGTCCGTGTATGTGTATGTGAATGAGTGTGTGTGTGCTAGGCAAACAACGACGGCTTGTCGAAGCTCCTTCATTAGATTAAAAACGCACGCGGCTCGCGGGGACCGCGGTTTCGAGGAAGGACCCTGGAGTTGTTTGCTCGAGAAACTTTCCGAGCGGCAGAAGAGAAGAAAGGGAGGGAGGGTGCAGAGAGCGAGAGGGGGAGGGGGGGGGAGAAAGCCAAAGAGTAAGATAAAGAGAAAGGGGGGGGGGAGAGGGACGGAAATTGATACAGGAGCTTCCTCGCTCCTCCTCCCACCGCGACGTGTCGTCGATGGCATTTTTGGTCTGACATCCTCATGACATTCTCCCTCCCCCTCTCCCTCTCTCGCTCCCTCCACCCCTCCCTCTCTCGCTGTCCCGCCCCTGCGTTTCGTCATCGCTTCGGAAACCACTCCATCACTCGCTTCCCACGCACGGCGCCACGTCCTCCACATCGGCCTCCGTCTGCCCTTCCCGGCGCCGGATGGATTCAATTAAAACTCTGCCGCACGACGACGGACTCCAGCGAAGAGGTGGGAACGAGAGTGAGCCAGAAAGGGAGAGAGAGAGAGGGAGGGAGAGCGTGTGAGAGCGAGGACAAGGATCAGCGGACGACGAGCCGCCTACGAAAACAATTTAGTTGTCAAATCTAAGCAACTGAAAGCCTCCGGTGAAGCCACGTAAATCCCGGCCGAGTCCGAGGACCTCGAGAGGCCGGCAGAGAAGGACCGAGGAGGCAACGGGAGAAAAGATAATTCATCACTCTGAAGGAGTTCATTTCGGGCGAGGACGAGGAGGAGGCGGAGAAGCAGAGGCGGCAGGAAAATGGGCAAAAAATGGGAGGAAAATGAATTGGGAAAATTGAATGGAGCGGTGGATGAGGTGGGTGGAAGGGGATGGGAGGGGGGTTGCGAGAGGAGGATGAAAATAAAAATCTGCTACCTCGTTGCATACTTCGGGGCGCGACCCGGTTCGGCTCACACTTGATTCCCAGTGACAGGATGTTTTGCGCCAAGGGCCATTACAGCTGTTGTTGTTGTCGATGTTGTTGTTGTTGTTGCCACTGCTGTTCTTGTTGTACATTACATATTAATAGCATCACTTGGTGCGAAGTTCCCTTCACTCTCTCTCTCGCTCTCTCTCTACTGTTGTTGCTGGATCGCGGCCATTGTGGGCTGTGCTTTCATAATCCGCTATGATTGATATTCCGCCTGAACCCCCTCTGCCTCCCCCAGCCCCTCTGCCTAAATTTGTGCTCCGACAAACGCTCACACACACATGCACACACACACCCGCACTTGGGCTTGGGTTGCTTGTGTTCACTGTAGTTTGAAAAATGTCGCAACAAATTCACATTCATTCATTATGTTAAAATCCCCTCACCACACGAACACCACAACAACAACAACGACAACAACATCCCACCAGCCAGAAGAAGACGACGAAGCTCCAGGAGGGCGGCCAGGAGGAAATCGCAACACAAACTACAACAACAAAAACACCAAAGACAGCCTCACTGGGCTGGGAAAATATTTTGAAAAAAGAATTTGCTCGTGGCTTTTCTTGCTTTGACACTTCTCGCTTCTGGAGTCGTTCGCGCCGAGTCATTCATTCTCATTAACCCGTTGTTGCCCCAACGTGCACCAGCAGCAGCAGCAACAGCAACAACACAACGGCAGTCGTCGCTGTGGGAGCGGGACGTGGAGCAACTTTGAAAAATTTATGTAGTTTTGCATGAAAAATACCGAGTGTTCCGGCGTCGTCGGTTGGTCGGTCGTGGAGCCGCAAGCAGGCCGATCGGAGACGAGCCCTGGGAGAGGGAGCTCGGCGGAGCCCGGGCTGTCGCTCTCGCTGGGTAGACAAAGGACGCCCGAAGGATCGGATGGGATCGGATCGGAGCGACCGGGGACCGGAGGAACTGCGGACTGAGGCCGAGCCGCTGACAGGCAGCCGGATGCAGATGGAGATGGCGAGGCGAGGCGAGGGGTGGAGGGGTCGGACTCTGGCTTTGGAGAAGGTTGGAGGGAAATCCGCGCTGGAATAGGAATTAACTAAAACCCTGGCTGGGAGGAGCCCGGCAAGGGCGGGGCCCGTAATCGAGGGGGCCGCCGGGGTGGAAGACGACAATTTGAATAAGAGCTTTTCTCGCCTCCCTCGCCTCTTGGTTCACAAAGGGGAACCGAAAGCTCTCGTTCCCCTTGTTGGGGAAATTGCTCGTGCAGAAATTCCAGTTCCAGCGGAAAGAGAAGTCAAACATTGTCAAAGAGAAGTCCCAAAAGAATTTTAAACGATTTTAAAAATTAAATCGAAAATGAAAATGATATAAAATTCTGAAATATTTATTTTTGCTTGCTAGCATTTGACTGTTATAAAATCAACAGAAATTCGACCAGAGAAATAATGAACTTTCATATAATCAATTCGAACCGAATGAATGGAAAAAGTAATGTATGTAAATGCTTTGCAATTGTGTCTAAATTTCGGAGCGAGGAATTTCCGGGAGCATTTGTGGGAAATTCGGAAATTCTGCGAGAATTCAGGCCCACGGGCGAAGGACGGCGGGCTGCGAGACGGCGGGCTGACCTTCGGCCCACCGTGGGAGAAGCCAGGCTGCGGCCTCAATAAATCATAGACTACGCCTAATAGCGAAACTTTTCTCTGACGGGCGGCCCGCAGGGGTCGAGTGGCGACGTGGGACGGGACGGGACGGGACGTGACGTGGTGGGCCCGAACAGCGGCGCAACTTTAAATTGGGGCGCGAATTTCGCGACTCCCCAGGAGCGCACGCAACACTCGGCCACAATCGCTCGAGCCGGCCAACCAGGCAACGGGCAGCAACAACAGCAACAACAACCCACAAACACTTGCACTCTCGAGAACACTCTCGCTCCCACTGACCCCCCCCCCCCCCACACACACATTGACACGCTCGCACACCCAGAGCCGCAGCCACGGACGCTGGCGAAACTTCAGAACAGTTCGGCGCTTTTTCATAATCCGAGCTCAGAGAAGGCACATATGTTGTTGCTTTTGTTGTTGTTGTTTTGTGAGGAAATTGCTACCGTTTGTTGTTGTCGTGACTGGGTTGCAGAAAATGGTTGTAGTTGTTGTCGTTGCAGTTGCTGCAACGTTACAAAGAAAGGATTTGAAGAACTTTTCGCGAAGGACCTTGGCGCGAAACAATTTATTATCCTTGTTTCAATTCCATTCAATTGCGAGGAGGAGACGGCGCAGGACGACGGCGACGGGGACGGAGACGAGGGCAAGGACGAGAAGTCGGTCACTATGCCGATGCCGATGCCGTTGTAATTGGGCCGCAGCCTGAGGGCCGGTCGACGGCTTGTCAGCGCGTGTCCTTGGCGGCCTCAAAGGATCCGCGCGTTGGCAAATATTGGAACTTTTGCCACTCGCCGCGATCGCTGCGGCGGGTTCCGGCGGCCTGACCCGGGCCCACCCGACCTGAGGCCACTCGACCCGAGCTGACCCGACTCCGCCTGGCCTTTGTGGGAGCGTTTGTGAGGCCAAGTGAAGTGCAAATAAATCCAACGGTCGCCGGCCACAGGACGACGCGGCGCGAAGGACTCTTGAACAACGTGGCTTCTCGGGGAAATCGCAATTGCATCGCTGTTCGCCAATAGAGGGCCGTCACTCGGCGAATCGGCCGACGTCCCGCAGTCGTCGCCTCGAGCACTGCGGGGAAATTTCAATTTTGTAATATTTCTTATTCGTCGGCCACTATTGTTGTTGTGGTGGACGAGGCGAAGGACGCTTCCTGGGAAATTTCCACTTTCGTGTATTTGGTGTATTCAAAGGCTTCGTGGGAAATTCGTGAGGACCCACTCGAGTCGCTTTAGCGCCGTGTGACATGTGCTCAGATGACGGCCGCCCCCTTGTGCCCTCGTGTCCTGGGGCGCTGCTGTGCCCTTGTCCTGTGTGCCTGCATTTGATTTTTCCCATCTCCGGCACTCCCTCTCGCCCATGTTGCAGGTGTTTTTGCTCCTGTTGCTCACGCCAAATGTTGTTGCAAATTGAAGTGTCACTCAAACGAGTGCGCGTGTCACTCGTTCGTTCGTCCGTCTCGCTCTTCCACACACACGCGCGATTTCAGGGAAATTAACAAAAAATGGAAATAAAAATCCTTGCTTAAATACCGGAAACCGGGCACTGAGAGAGAGAGGGGCGAGGAGGGCGAGGAGGGCGAAAAGCGAATGGGAATTTGTTTATTTTAAGGATTTTTCCACTGGATTTTCACGCCTTCCCCCTGTGCGGCGATGGAACCCTCGAGAACGCGCTTCAGGGTCACGAATCTCGTCCGGAAAAACCCTCCTTAAAAAGGCGAAACTGTTCGCCAACCAAATTGGGTTTTCCCGGTAAGTGATCGCCATCTGGACGCGAGTTAGGGCCTGGCCGGAAAGACCAAGGAAGCCCAAGGACCAAATAATATGCTCATCATTTACCGCATCCTGAAGCTGCGTCAAATCGGATGCCAATCGAAAACGGCTTCATCTTCATTTCGCCAATCAAGGGGGGACCCAAAGACAGCGAGGGAGCGGGATTGGGAGTGGGAACGGCCCATTTTCCTGCCCATGGTCCTTGTTTAGGAGCCGACACCCTGCGGCAAACTTTCGCCAATAAATCAAATGAAATACATATTTCAGGGAGAGAAACGACAAGCGGCGAAGCGGGGCTGGAAAAATATGCGGATGAAATAAATAAATAAAGGACGAAGGGTCGGGCGTCGGGGGTCGAGGGTCGACTGCGTGCCGCCGCAGACACGCACGTGAACGACACAAACGCTCAGACAAACCTCATGAATTCCCACGCGAGGACACGCACGACGAACCCACACACACACGGACACATATGGACGCCCACACAATCACACAATCAGTGAGTCGGTGAATCAGACGAGCCGGGCGTGGCGCGGGCGTCGTCCGTTATAATAATTGGCAGCTCTCACGTGCTCCTCGAGCAAATATTAACCGACAGCCGGCTGGAGGGCCCTGGGCACTCGCCGCAGGCCGGAGGGAGGCGGACGGGGACGAGACAAGACACTCGGTAAACAGATCAAAAATCGATTTCGGCCCTGCCCTGCCCTGCCCTTCCCTCGCTTCCCTGTTGTTTCTCTCGACCCGACCCGACTCGACTCGACTTGGCTCGAAGCCGTTTGCTGAAAGTATGTAAATCGGCTTTAAACGACCTCGCAGCACCCGGGAGCCTGGACCTGGACCCTGAGCCGGAGCCGGAGCCCCGCGCATAAAGCAAAAGCAACAGAGAGGGAGAAGAGGCGGCCGTTCACAGAGGTTCGAGTTTCGTCCGCCGCCTTCACTGGAAGCGAGTCCCTGCCATGCACGCAGTTTCCTCGTCCAGGCCCCTCCGACCTGCTTCCGGTCCTCCGGGCTCCATCGCAAGCCTCTCGTCGCCTGCTGCCCTCGCCTGTGCTGGATCATTATTTGGAGAAGTCGCCCCTTGTCCTCCGACGACGTCGTCCTCGTTTTCGGAGACACGTGCTTTTTTTTTTCTCGCATGCCATGTTTTTCGGTCTCCCTCGGGCGTCTCTCGATGACGGCTTACCTCAAGTTACTCGCAGGATAAAATGTTTATCCGCGACACAAACACACACACACACACATACACGCACAAAGGAGGCCGCACTCCCAGCTGCGAGAAAGGAGACGAAACTTTGTTGGATGCGCGTGCTGGAGGAATCGAGGTGTCGTCGAGCCGTGGCCAGGGCTGACGACAGGGATGGGGTTGCGTTTTTGGAAGGAGGCGAAGGGCCGAAAGAGGAGACTGAATTGGGGAGGTGACCAAGTGACGAAGGGAGGAACTGCCAAAACTCAATGGCATACTTTCGGGCTGCAACGAGGCCTCACGACGAGTGTCGCGACTGGAATCGGGCTCTCATTGTCTGCCTCGGTCCCCCCACCCTCACTTCGCTCTCTTCCCACAGTCTTCTTAAACGGCTCCTTCTTAAATTTCCTCCCCCAAACCTCTCGCCCTTCGCTTCTCACTCTCACTCATCGCTCTTCTCCCTCCTCTTGCCCATCTGCCTCGCCCGCCTTCTCCTCCTACCTCTCGCCTTTGCCCGTCGCCGTGGTCTCTGGCTGGCTTCCTTGTTCCGTTCCGCCAGCCCATCGAGTTCGAGGGATTCCGACGGATTCCCTTCGCAGCCTCCCCGGCCACCCGCAGCCCACCTCGGAGCCCCACTGTCGGCTCTGCTCCCTCTTCCTCGCGCTCTCGCTCGCTCCCTTGCCGCCGGCAGCCGGCAGCAGCTGCCATCAGAAAGCGCCGTCTAAGCCCTCGGCTTTGTCGTCCTATTGTCGGCTGGCGTTGTGTCAGCGCCCGCCTAATATCCGGTAACTCCTTCGCAAGCCCTCCAGGATTTACATGCCGCCCATTGTCCCGCCGCCCCAGCCCCAGCCCCAGCCTCCACCCGCTTTGACACACCGCCTGCTTGGGCTCGTCTCATATTGGGTTTCATGAGAAAATCTTCCGTCGCCTTCATTGGCGCCTCGAGGCCTCCACCTCGCCTCCCTCGCTGGCGCCTTCTTTTCCAGAATTAGATCTTCGTCACTCGTGCGTGTTCACGAGGGTTTGTGTGTGTGTTTGCGTCTGTGTCTCTGCATGCGTGTTGTGTCTCTTTCATTTCCTGTCTATCGCCACTCGGCGCCCCGCCGTCGCCGTCGCCGAGTCGGGTTGTGTGAGAGCGACAAATAAATACGAGGAAATTTCATTTCGATGGAATTTCCCTCCCCCTCCTCCTCGGGGCAGCCAGAGATTCTCCTTTCGCCATTCCCTGCTCCTCTAGACCTCGCACTCGTGCCTCCATGACGAATTAATATCATCGCGCTCATTAAAATTTTAATAATCCTCGAGCGATTATTGTCGGTCCATCCCACTCGGCCCGCTCGGCCCGCTCGGGTCGTCGTCATATTATCCTCGGATTATCCTGGCGACAGAAGCCGCCTGACGACATTCTAATTGCGGAATTTGAATGACACCTGGCGCGTGGTCGGGGCCTCCCCAGCACCTGCTGCCGTCGTCTTCATCTCCGCCCTCGTCTTCGTCCCTCTGCGGCCCGTCGTCCTCATCATCTTCACCGTCGTCGCCACCGTGGTTTCCGGCTCCACATTTAACTCCTCCGGCGCTCGTCATTGAACCGCGAAATTTATTCGCGAGGGACGCACGAACACCTTCAGAGGACAGACAGACAGACAGACAGGCAGGCGGGCAGACAGATGGACCGACTTGGGGGACGGGCAGGGCCGGGTCTTTCAATTACAGACACATTGAGCAGCTCGAGCCAAACAAATACAAAACTAATTAAGTTTCGCCGAAATTCAATTAGTTGCGACGCAAATGGCGGATCCTGCCGGGCGACATTCCCAAGGCGGCACCTTTGCGCCCCTCCCCCCTGCCCACTCCCTCCCCTCCGTCCACCCAAGGCCAACCCCCCTGGGCGCCGTGTGATGTCAATAATCGTGACAGGAACAACAAACATGTCAGCGACTACAGCTGACGGGCGGACAGGCGGAGAGGGAGAGGCAGACGAACCCCGAACAGACAGAGAATGGAAATGGAGAGCGGGAGGGGGAGAGCAGGGGAAGAGGGAGGGGCGGAGACGGAGACGGAGACGTAGGCAACAGTCATTACAGGCAGCCGGAAAGGACTTCACGAGGTCCTTCAACGCACTTCTTCTACCACAGGCCCCCCCCAGGTGGGGCTTTTAAGCCTTCCCTTCCAGTCCTTCGAGAAGTTCGCGCGCTCCCCTCCTCGTTCGCCGCATTCCACCGTAATTATTTCCCCTCTCGTCACAGGCGCGTCGCCACCTGCGCGGTCCTGGCCACAGCCTGCGTCATTTCGTAAATTCGCACCCTGAAATGGCGCGTTTTCCCTGCGGTTTCTCCAGCGGCTGCGATCGAAACGGCTCGGCAGTTGTCAAGGAAGTCAGGCAAGTGCGGAAATTAAGGCGAAGGACTTGAAGTCGAGGCCAGCGGGGCCCGAAGGATTTCGATATAGGGAAATAAGTTGTTGGAAAACTGACTGAAATTTCGGAAATGAAGAATTGATTTTCGATTTTCAACAGGATTTTTACGGAGGCAGGTGAAAAAAAATCCCGATTTGTGTTCCGGCTCGACATCAGACTCTCTATGGGGGAGGAGAGCGAGAGAGAAAGCCAGAGAGGATGAGAGAGAGAGAGAGAGAGATTCGGAGGGAGAGGCGGCAACATTTTATTGGACGTGTTTTTCAATTAATTCCATTTGTTTGCGATTGCCTTTCGTTCTGGGTCGTTGAACTGCGATGCCAATAAAACCACAACAACAACACAGTAGTCATAACAATAACTTCGATGCCAAAAGCCAGCCACATTTGTGTGTGTGTGTGTGTGTGTGTGCGATGGCGGTAACCAACAATAACAATAACAATAACGAAATTGACAACGGCAAAAATGAATTCGACAGGCAATTGCAAGAACAAAGCAAAGCAACCAAAGCAAATACCGAATGGGTAACAAGCAGAGCAGCAACAACAACAACAAGAACAGCGACAACAACAACGAGGAGGGGAGTGAAGGGAGGGGCAGAGAAAGCAACAAGGAGCAGAACATCAACAGCTCTCATTGGCTTTGAGCCAAAACGCTGTAATTAACAGACGGCCGGAAGCGGGAGAGGGCAAAGAGAGCGACAGAGAGAGAGAGAGAGAGCGGGAGGGAGGAGGGGGGATGCTGATGGCGAGAGGCGCCTACACTCAAAACACAACCACGAGAGGCCGAAGAAACTCACGTTCTCCGGCTTTGGGCATGCACAAGATCCGCCCTCGCCCCATGTCGTCGACAAACTTCACGCCCATGTGTAAAAGACAGAGCATGAGAGGCGGAGAGAGGGAGAGAAAAATTCCTGAACCCACTGGTGACTGGGCAAAGGCGAAACGTGGCAACGCTTCTGCGACCCCGGGCAGTTTTTGGTCGCTTTGCGTGTACGTGCCAGCAGCGGCAGCAACAACAACAACAAGAAAAACAACAACAACGAAATCGACAAAAACAACAATGATAAGTGAAGAAACGCCCAAAGGAGCAACAGCAACAACAACAACAACAACAACAAAACAAAGAGAACACAACGTCAAAAATGGCTGGACAACAACACAAAGCGGTGCAGGGAAGCGTCAACAATTTAAAGTCACAGCCACAAAATGTCAAAGGCAACGAGGCTGCCGGCAGCAACAACAATAAAAACAAATACGCAAGAACATCAACAACGAAAATAAAGACAAGGAAAATATCAACATCAAAAATTTCTGCAAAAAAAAAACAAGCAAAAATGTTATGAAAGATATATCGCGAAAAAAATATCAGCTAAAAAAGATCACGAAAAAATATCAAGGTAGAAATAACAACTGGAATAGTATCATGAGAGAAATTACAGCGACAAAAACATCAACAACAAAAATATTATGACAAAAAATAAAAAATATCACGAGGAAAACATCGCGAAAAGGATCATGAAACAGTAACAACAACGAAAATTACAATTACAAAAATATCAACAACAACGCAAAAGAAGGACAACAATAATTGTATAAATATTGTTGCTGTGCTTTTGCCATCGCCGCCTTTTGCGTCTCGAGGCATCAACAGGACTCGGACACGGCAGAGGAAGTCAAAGGGAGCGAGAGAGAGAGAGAGAGAGAGACCGCGGCTTTCATTGACAATTTTGCTAACAACGCTCTCGGGTCGCCCTTGAGCCCGCCGGCAAGCAGGACGAAAGCCACACCGGAAAAACCCAGCCCGAAACAGGTCGGGTCAGGTGAACAGCGAGCTTCGAGTGGGGCCGGCCACGTCGAATTTTCTGCCGCGACGAGGGCGGGAGAGGGCGGACAAAACGAACTCTCCGCCGATGCTGCAGAATGACTTAATTACGAGGGAGGGAAGCCACATGAAAGCGCTTTAGCTCGCCCTGGGCCGGCTCAGCCGAGGCCGTCGCCGTCGCCGTCGCAAAAAAGGTTTTAAAAAAATCGACAACAAGGAGCGGGGTCGGGAGCAGCAGCAGCAGCGCACATCAAACAAATGAACAAGGCTTTTACGCGCCAAATTAATAACAGCTGGCCGACATTGGCTGCAATAAAGGCCGGAAGCGAGACGAGGGCGCAAACAGACCAACACACACAAACACACACAAACACACACGCAGAGACGCACACATGAACGCCAACGAGGGCTCATAAACAAAGTCACACACTCACACACACACACACACACACAGCGCCGACCGCTCTCACAGGCGTCGCCTGCTCACACTCCAAATGAGCCGAATTTCCCATAGATATTTGCCTTCGTCTCCCCTTCTCCCCCCCCCTCTCCCCTTTTCTCTCGCGCTCCCTCCCCCTCTCCCCCTCTCCCCCCTCTGCCTCTGCACTACTCCATTGTCACTCTCTCTCTCTCTCGCTCTGCCCCACGCGCGATGGATGAACTCGACATTTCATTCTGAAGCCGCTGTAAACAACCGGATGCAGCCGTCTCTTTCCCTCCTCCAACGTCTCGCTTCCGCCGAGTCGGGTCCTCCGAAAGGACCTGCGGGCCCTGTGGCTGCCAGGGCTGCCAGGGCTGCCCGCCGCACGTCGCAGGGCTGCCGGCCGGAGTCCCAAGGGCAAATATTGGCGAAGATTAAGCAACAGCAGGCAACAGCAATGATGGCCGACAGCACTGCGGGGTGGCAACGCCGGGCCACGCCACGCCACGCCACATCGCATCGTATTTAATTTTAATGACTTTCATAAAACGTCGACGTCGCCGAACGAACTACTTTCGACCTCTCTCTCTCTCTCTCTCTCTCTCTCTCCGCATGCGTGTGTGTGTGTGGACTAATTGAACGACCCACACTCACACACACTTTATTGGCGGTCATTAGGACGAGGTCCTTCGCAGTTCGAAGACCCACGAGGGAAATTTGAGCACTAGCTGGGAATTTGCGGCACAATATAATCGCTAGCTCAAAGGATGTCTAATATTTTATTCGCAATTTTTCGCTCGCAAATTTCATTCGCGAATTTTGATGGTTTGTGGGAAAATTCGGAGCATGCGATTTTTCAATCTCTCTGGGATTTCCTCGCATCGCATGGGACTTTTCCCGAAGCTGGGGATAATTTTCGCCACATGGACTAATTTTTCTCGCATGGGACTTTTTTCTCTGCAATGGTGCTCTACACTCGCATGGTACTTTTTTTGATTAGTACAAGAAAATTGCGTTTCCCAACTGTCGAGAAGTGGAAATGTGAAATTTCCATTTTTCCTCCGCCCACCCGCCTCCATCTGGCATCGCTGCCAGCGCACTCGAAATCCTCCCAATTCACTCCCTTCCTGCATCGAGGAAATTGACTGGAAATCGTGTGCTTCCTGTCGACTGTCGACTCCTTATCAACTTCAACTTCATGCTGCGATCGATTTTCCCGGAAAATCACATGAGCACATTGAAAAATTTCCTCTGAAATGCCGTAGAGTCTTCTATTTCTCGGTTTTCTTTTTATTTTATTCAATTAAAGTGAAAATAAAAATTTGCTACTCTTGTGATCCTCACCAGGACGAGCGGAAAGTTCTCTCTGTTCCCACTTCTCCCCGACCCCCCTGCCCGAGGTCGCTGACCCGACGGCGGCACTCGACACGATGGCCCCGGGACACGCACCGAACACAAAAAGTCGTTCTAATTTCTTAAAAACCCCAACCCTCGCCCCTCTCGCCACCTCTCGTTTCGTGTCACAGCCCGAAGGATCCGAAGCTCGAAAATCTCGTTGCTCCCTTCGGATGGCAACAATTTGCTCACAAATTGGTCACATATGTTCCTTTTCTCCACGCCCCGAGTGGGGGGCCGTCGTGTAAACGCCAGGCCGCCCTCCGAGGACCCGCTGACCCCGGACCGACTCCGGCCACGAGTGCTGCGTGCAGGAGTCGGTTTCGTTTTTCGCCTCCCACTCCGGCTCTCGCGCCGGCCGGACGCACGGGAATTTCCCATTGTTTTGCAGCCCCCGGGGAGGGGTCGAAGGGCGGTCGTGAGCGGCGTGGGCGGGGCGCAAGTGCGAGAGATCGGAGAGCACTTCAAATGAAATACAGTCTCGTGGACCCCGGCGACGGCGACGGCGACGACTCCGCAGAGCTCTCAGGACCGGCCCGGCCGACTCCCGGAAGCTCCAGCAGATGGACTCGCCTTGCCACGGCCCCGGGGGGGGGGGGGGGGGGAGGGTCGAAGGAACCGACGCAACGATGAACAGACAGATGGACGGACAGATGGACAGCCAGTTGAACGAGGTTGTCGGAACGAGGCGACCATCTAAAATAATTTCCGCTTCCAGTGTTGAGTGCTCGACGGTCGCACACAAAGGCACACGGAGAGTGACAGAGAGAGAGGGCGAGGGCGAGGGAGAGGGCGAGGGCGAGGGAGAGGGCGAGGGAGAGCGAGAGGAGAGAGTCCTGGAGACGAACAGCGAGCACTGGAGTTCCGTGCAATTGTCGTGCGTTTGTCCTGGAGACGGGCGTCCGTCCGTCCCGCTGTAACCCTGTCCGTCCTCCTGCAACTCTGGCCATCCGCCCCGTCTCTCTCTCCCTCTCTCCCTCTCTCTCTCTCTCTCTCTGCCGCCGCCCCCCTCATCATCGCCGCTCGTCCGTTGTCCGTCCGGACTCGGTGTGCGTCCGTGTGACTGATGTTTCCGTGCCTGCCAGAGCTCAGCAGGGAAATTCGCCCCCAGGGCCAGTCGTCAACATTTGTGGGTCACTGACATTTATATCTCTTCTATCGCTCTCGCTCTCGCCCTCTCACGAACCCCCTCTCTGTCGCCGTGTCCTCTCGTCGTCCTGTCGCTCGCCCACCGGGCAGATCCTCGCCAGGAGAAATTCAATTATTTACAAGAAGAAACAGCTCCTTCCGCCCAGAACAAAGGCTCGTTCCCTGTCTCGTTCCCTCTCTCGCTCCCTGTCTCATCCCAGTTTTGCTCCCTGTCTCGTTCTCCGCCTCCTCCCCCCAGCCTGCCACGGCGACCAGTCGATGTCTCGCCGTTGTCAAAGCTTCCTGTCCTTCTCTTCTCCTGCTCCGAGTAGCAGACATTAGCGAAATGAAGGATTCAATTGCGAAGCGAACAAGCTTTCTTGCTCTCACCTTTCTCCAGCTCTCTCTCTCTTTCACGCTCTCATTATGTTGGGAAATTTGGAGGCATTTAATGGCGTTGGCCGTTGGCCGTTGAGGAAAATTTGTGTGAAGTCCTCATTCTAAACATCTGTCTTCGTCTCGTGTTGCGAGCGAAATTCAAGCCTGCGGTCCGAGGACGGCTCGAGCAGGAATTTTCGAGGAAACTGTTGAGGGAAATTAGTGAAATCAAAAAGGACTTCGAAAGGTCCAAATTCTCTCTCTCTCTCTCTCTCTCTTTCCCTCCTTCTCTCCCTTCTCCGTACTCCTGCTCTCTGGCTCGAGGAGACGACTTCCGCATCGTAAATAATAATTTCCCATTCAACGCAACATCCCGGCAGTTTCAGTACTCGATTATCCAACGATGAGAGGGGCAGAGAGCGAGAGAGAGAGAGAGAGAGCGGGGGAGAGAGAGAGAGAGAGAGCGGGGGAGAGAGAGAGAGATGTCCTCTCAAACAAATGAAACATGAAACAAATGAACAAGGCTTTTACGCGCCAAGTTAATAACAGCTGGCCGACATTGGCTGCAATAAAGGCCGGAAGCGAGACGAGGGGCAGAGAGCGAGAGAGAGAGAGAGAGCGGGGGAGAGAGAGAGAGATGTCCTCTCAAGCGGTCTCCTTTAAGTGATGAGCCAACAAAATCTAAACGCGCAGAAAAAGGGACGACGGAGGCAGGGCGGCGGGGCCGAAAAAGTACTCCGGACAGAGAGAGAGGAGGAGGGGAGGAGGGGGAGTTGGAGGAGGGAGTGAGAGGCGGAGGGAATTTCTCTTAAAAATAGTTTGTGCGGAGAGCAGCAAATTTTGCGACGAATATTTGGGAAATTCTCAACATTCATGCAGCGCAAGGAGTCGCAGTCGCCGTCTCAGTGCGTGTGTGTGTGTGTGTGTGTGTGTGTGATGTGAAGTGTGCACTTCCGGCTCGCAGTCCTGTCGGTACGAAGCGACTGGGTGTGAGTTGTTGTTGTTGTTGTTGTTGTTGTTATTGTTATTGCAAGCGTTTTATCCAGTTTCATGTCCCATCAACGACATTAAAGTTCACAATACACTTTGCCATCGCACAACGCAAGCTCCACCCCTCCGCCCTCCCTCTCGCTCGCTCTCTCTCCCCGTCCATCCATCTGCCCGCTCGCACACTCTGCGAGCCGCCCCCGCTCAGCAGCCAGTCGGGTTTTTGCCGTCCTGGTCTTCGCAAATCTTCGAATTGTTGCAACATTTTAGGCCACTTGCAAGTGTTTGCGCCCCCGTCCTCGCCCTTGCCCTCGCCCTCGTCCCCTCTCCTTCTTGCCCTCTCTGTGAGCCCCGGTTGGCAACACCGGCCGCCCACCGGCTGCCCCCGGAGCCCGCGTGAACGCGACGCCGGAAGAGCGTGTGCCAGAGGCCAGTGCGAGTGAGTGAGGTTGAGAGAGGTTGAGTGGGGAAGAGGAGGAGGGGGAGGGTGAGGGGGAGCGCGTGCATGCTTGAGTGTGCGTTGCGAGAGGCAGGACATCATAATAGAGAGTTGTATACTTTGCGGTATTTGCAAAGGATCTCCCGCACATCCTGACGACGATGCCATAAATTTCAGTTTGCGGTAAAATCATAACTTTTACTTTGCTTAATTGCTCCGAAAGTTGAAAGTCTCCCTTCGACCGCTCCGCCCCTTCACCGCCATCACCCACTCGTTGTTGTGGAATTTTTTGGCTCTCGACAAAGCTCAGGACGGCCAGAGCGATGCATCTCTCGATCCCTCTCGATCCCTCTCTCTCGTGCTCGCTTTGTCGCTTCCTGTTGGGTAATTAATTTTAATTATGAGATCTAGTTTGTTACCCGGCTCTCATATGCGGAAGCCGGGATTCTCTCCGTTGCAGGGACGGAGGGCGGGTCGGAGGGGACGAGGGGGCGGCTGGAGGACGCCGAAGGATTGTGATGCTAATGAAGAAAGGAAATTAAGAAATTTCACGCCTCGAGGACTGGACGGGATTTGCTGGGACTTCGCCGGAAGGGCGGAGGGCGAGGGAAGAAGAAGTTGATGAATTCGCCGATTTGTTTGCATTTTCTTTTTTTGGTTTTTCCCTCGGGCGAAAGACTTCTTCGAATGCTCGGCAGCCCATCTTCGTCAGATGGGATTTTCCAAGCTCTGGAACCTTTCGAAAACCCGACAAACATCACAGGAGAAACCTCCAAACACATCCAAAAAGAGCCGAAAATCGGCCAGAACGAGAAGCCAGACCAAAGGTCGCCTGCGGCCGACTGAGGCGGAGCAAAAGTCCGGACAAAGCCCTACCTTCCGTCCCACGGAACATTTCCCAGACAATTTGTTCGAACTTGGCCGCCGGATATTAGATTGTCTTAACGTAATCGCTTTCGGTTTCGATTTCGGTTTCGGTTTCTGTTGTTGTCGCCGTGCGGTGACCACCGGAGCCGAACAATTGCGTGGTTTCCCTAGTTGTTGTCGCTGTCGGTGTCCGGTTGCTGAATAAATGTTCGGAACTAAATAAATGCGCATGAAACATTTGCTCTCCTGCCCTCCGCCGTATCCTGCCGGCCCTGGCGCCTCGCTCAGCTTTGGTTCCATCCTTGCGAACCCGCCACCTCGTCCTCACCTCCTTCGCTTCCCGTCGCCAGCTGCCTTTCTTCGTCTGCGACTTCGTCCCTCCCTCGATTTCGTCGAATAGAAAACAAATGTCGACTCATTTATTTCGATCGCGATCTCCCTCCGGCGAGCACTCGCTCTCGCTTCACTCCCCAATCAATTCCCGGCGGCCGCGAGAAAAACCAAGCGACCAGCGGGGGAGAGGGAGTGGAATGAGAGGAAGAACGAGACAACCAAGTGGTGGACGTCGGGCGGGCGGCGAAGGTGCTGAGGCGAAGCCGCAGGACGCGCTCCATCGGTGGCGAGTGCTCGAAGGACCACCGGGGTCCGCCTGACCTTGGGGGCAGCGAGCGGGGAAGAAGAAGAATGAGAAGACGAAGACGACCTGCTGCGAAATTGAGAAATCAACGATAGTTCGTCGGACATCGGGCGGGCAACAAGTGCAACGACGCCTTCGTCCTGGGCTCGTGGGTGGAAAATGTTGTTATTTTTTGTTTTCTTTCGGTTTTTCCAACAGCAGGAAAGCGCCAAATCCACGCTTTGTGTAGGGATTTTCCCGACGCCGTCTCCGCCGCGCCCTCGCCTCGCCCTCGCCCTCGTTGTTGCAATTAAATTCCCCCATCCGGCCGCGGTGCGGACACTCGCAGCTGAGCTCGCGTGCCCGCGTTTAGGGCTGGAAACTCGGCCCTGACGTGGCGGAAAATGAGCACAAGTTGGATCAACACACACTCACACATTCCACTACCACCCACACCGACGTCGCTTGGATGAAATCCTTCAAGTCTCGCTCTGGCTGCGACCCACTCCCCTGGAGAAATGAGCCAAAGCAGCGTCCTCGAGGCTCCGTCCATGGGAGGGACGTAACCATGTGTGTGCGGGTCGAGTGCGAGTGTGTGTGAGTGTGAGTCCGCTGTTTGCAAATGAACGGCGCGGCGAGGAATCGCAAAGGCGAAAAGGCAAAAGGCGGAGCTCGAGGTGTTGAGTGGAGGCCTAGCGACGGTGGAGAGGAGAGGAGGAAAGGGCAGGGAATAGGGGAAGGAGAGAAGGGATGAGAGGGGGGAGGAGAAGGGGTGAAAGTATGGTGAAGGAGTTGGGGGGAGGTGGGCCGTGGGAGGCGCCCAAGTGGGCGTGAAAAATGAGGACCAACGAACGACCCTGACCATTAAAGTTTCATTTTTTCCCGCGCCTGGCTTCCCCCACTTCCCCCATTCTCTCTCGCTCCCCCCCCCCCTCTCACTCTCTCTCTCTCTCTCTCTCTCTGTCTCTCTTGCCATCTATAGATCTCTCTGGCACGCCCCTCAAGCCCTCAGGCTTTCTGCAGCCTTGGTCTCATTCTTCAATTCCCTGAACTTTTCCCTTTCACTTCGTTGCCCCTGTGTGTGTGCGTGTGCGTGTGTTCTTATGTGTGTGTGCGTGTGTTCGTGTGCTGGTTTCAGAGTGTGTGTTGCTGCAGAAGGGGGGAAGAGAATCTCCTTGTTTTGTTGTTGTTGCTCCTTTGAAATGCGCTCTCTGTGTCAGCAGACGTGACTTGCAAGAGTTTGTTGTTGTTGCTGTTGTTACCGTAGTTGTTGCTGCTCTTGTTGTAGTCGCTGTTGCTGTTGCTCTTGTTGTTGTTGCAGTTGTTATAGTTGTTCCTCTCTTCGCCTCTGCAAATGACAATCACGGCGTTGGCGCCCATCATGACGATGATGTTTTCATTCCAGTTGTTGATCCCGATCTTGTAGAAATCGATAATGATGTTAAATTCGATCAAGTTAATCAAATTGTAAGTGGTTGTTGTTGTCACGGATACTTCCTGCGATCACGTGACTATCGCCCTCTCTCAGTCTCCTTTACTCGGTTGTGTTGTTCGTATTGCGTTTTTGTTGCAATTTTTGTGCCTGTTCCGAATTTTGCTGCTGTTTCCCTGGCTGCCAACGCCAGAGGTCGATCCCATCATGTTTAAAAATCCTCCCCATTCCTCAAACACGTTCTCAATATGTCCATCTATCTTCCTCTCCATCAATATATATGTCTGTCTCAGTCTCCCTTTGCCTGACTCCAGCCTCCTCCACTTTCCGTGAACTCTTTATTTGCGTCCACGAGGATGTCCGTGCTGTACAAGCACATTGGCAGCTACAACAACAACAATGTCTAGAACAACAGCGCCGAGAACACCGACAACACCGTCTACAACAACCACCCCAACAACAACAACAACTACCTACCACGAATACAACTTTCCCCGAATGAGTTGCCCGAGACTCGGAAACCACTTTTCGTGATTACAACAACTGGCGCGCCTGCAACAAACACAATAACATTGCTGCCTACGCCGACGACGCCGACGCCGACGACGCCGACGACAACAACAACAACAACAACTACTACTACGAAAAATACAACAACAACGGCAACACCATGATGGTCATGTTCGGGTCGTCCTGGTTTGTTTGGAAGCTTTGAAAACACACTTGTAGGATCTTTTCGAAAAAGTAGGTAATGTTGTTGTTATTGTTGTTATTTTTTTATTGTTGTCGCTGTTGTTGTAGCATCGTTTCTTGTTCCATTCATTTTCAGTCGTGTTTTTGTCCTTTTCTGTCCTTTTTTACCCGCATGTAAAACAATAGGGAATTACGTTTGGTTTTGTTGTTGTTGTTGTGGTGTCGCCCCTAAGGCGCCCCTGTTGTTGTTGTTGCTTTATGTTTCTCTGTCCGTGTTCGTCCTGTTGTTGCTGTAGCGTTTTGTGCTTTTTTATGGACGAATCTCCCGTCGAAGGTCATCTTGATTGGGACCAAGCGAGGGCGCAGTGGGCGATTTCGCAAATCCTGCCCTCCGCAGGACCCACGGGCCCCCAGAGCCAGAGATCCCTTGGCCCGCTGCATGTCCGGCACAATAAGAATTCCCTCGACCGAGGCAAATCGTTTCAAGGCTGATGCTCTTGGCTCTGAGACGTCCCGATAGGAGGTTTGTTTATTTAAGACACTTTTATTCTTCTGTTCTTGATATTGAAAAATATGTTCCTTCCAAATTCGTTCTCCCTCGTTCATTTCAGCCCCAATTGGAAAAATCCCAATACATAATTTGATAACTTTCGCAGGCCTGGGTTACACGACTTGATTATAAAATTATAATTAAAAACCTTTTTCACACCGATTTTCTAGCCAAACATAAATTTTATTACCAGGTTTTTCCGCCCCGATCGCCGCACTTTTGTGTCGTGTTGAGTGTTTTTTGCTAAACGACTTTTTTTCCCACTCGCTAGAGAGGTTTTTGTAGAAATCCATAGCCCAGCATTATTCATTCGAATTGACGGATCATGTGTGTATGTGTGGGTGTGCGCGTGTATGTGTGTGCGTCGGTGCGTGATTAAACACAGTTTTAATTGTCAATTATTTCGGCCAAACGTGTTGCGGCATTCATTATGGCCAGCAGCAGCGGCAGCTGCAGCTGCAAACGTTTTCATTGATTCAGTTTTTCCTTCGGTCGCATTTTTTCCCTGCATAGTTTTAGGCCGGACCGCAATAATTCATTTAATTCCCACAATTGTTTTCATAACAAAATAAAACACAAAAAACGAACAAATAAAAAAGCCATTCGAAGCCGTTTAAAATCAAAAATCTCAAACATAAAAATCATCATTAATTTATTCATCCATCGACACCTGAATTATTTGATTAAAACCATTCCGTGAATTGATCGAAAGATTTCTTCCGGAAGAAGAGTTCATAGAAATAAGGGAAATCAAATAAATTTATAAATTTGTATATTCATAACATTGGTTTACTATTTGAATGAAATGTGACTCTGTGATATAATTTCCTATTTTAATAAAAATAAAAAGTATGAGTATTACAAAAAGGAAAAATGCTCTCTCCGAAAGTGAAAACCAGTACAGGACATTTTTTGAAGTTCAAAGTCTTTTCTATAAAACAATTTCAATACATTTGTTTAGTGTCTTTTTTCAATGATGAAAAATGAAAATGCGGAAAAATTGCACCAAATAGCTTGAACAAGAGACCGGGAGTTATGCTAAATTGGATTAATTAGTCGCAGGCAAACACTTTCGAAATTCGATTAGAAACCCAACTCGAGGGCGGCCGGAAGGAAAAAACCCGCCAGCGAAACCCCGAATCGCTGCATTGAAATTCCAGGACAAATTGAAAAATTCCTCGGCCTCTGAGTGGGGCGGGGCGGGGTAGGCCGTGGGGCGAATGGGCGAGGACGATAATCAGGAAGAAGGGAAATTACGCCGACTCAAGGTGTCCGCGGGGTGGGGTCGAGGGCAAAAGGAGGCGGGGATGCAGAAGCACGGGGGGAGGGGGAGGCGGGCCGCGCGCAGCTGCCTAATGGTGGAACAATGTTGCCAACTCACCTTTAATCGCCGTGAGGAAGATCAGCAGAAATAATCCAATCAGACTCGGATGTCGGACGCGGCCCAGCATGGTGAGGGATTTCCTATTGTTGTTGCAGTTGTGCTTGTTCTAGTGTTCTGTATTTGCCACTTTATATTGGTTGTTGTATTTGTATTATCTCCTTGTTGTTGTATTTAGTATATTTGTATTTGGTATTTGTTTTTATTATTGTGTTTTATAGTATTTTTATTCAGTTTATTGTTTCGATTTGCACCAAAGTTCTTAGTTGTTGTTATTTTTATTGTTTTCCCTTCCCTTCCTTTTATTTCTGTTCCTCTTCCTCTTCCTCTTCCTCTTCTTGTTCTTATTATTGCTGTCTTTCTTCCTATTCTTGTTGTTTTTGCGTCGCCGTTTGACCTCGATTCCCTTACTGCATTTGTTGCTGCTTCGGTTGTTGTTGTTGTTGTTGCACGTCGCTGAATTTCCTCGCGCCCCGAAATCGACAGACAGGGCACGCAAATGGATCTCGCCCTCTCGCTCTCGCTCTCGCTCTCTCACCTCCTCAGGTCGCCCCGCGCTCAGGGTTTCCGGCCGAAAATCGAAAAGATCCGGGCACGCACTTTTTTCCTCGCCCGCGACAGCAACAAATGCGACGACTACACCAACACCAACACCAACAACAAGTACAAGCTCTTCTTCTGTTTTTTTTTTTTTTTTTTTGTTCCCTCACGTTGACCTTTTCCTCCCTCTCCTTCACTCGCTCACTCTCGTCTCCGTCTCCGTCGCCCAACTGTGAGTCGTTTTATTTGCTCTCTCTCTCTCTCTCTCGGCCTTTTTCAATTTTCACATTTCGCTTCCCCTTTGTTGGCCTTTTCAGCGCCGAGTTGGGCCCAAGACTGAGTGCGCGGCGGCCGGGGTCCGGGCCGGGTCGGGGCGGGCGGCGTCTGTGAAATGCCGACTACAGATTTCATCAAATTAGGCGCGAGCCGGGCGGCTTAAAAAACACTCGAGGGACCGATAAGTGCCGGGCTCCCGAAGCGCCGTCCGTCCGTCCGTCCGTCCAGCTGTCCGCCGTCCTTCCTTCCTGCTGTCCTTCCTGCGGTCCGCCAGCCGACCGACCGACCGACCGTCCGACCGTCCGTCCGTCCGGCCGTCGACGGGGCGTCAAGGAGTCTACCGAGCCGACGTCGTCCTCGTCTCGTCCTCCGGCCCACAGGACGCCGGTGATTTCTCCGTTGTGTTGGCGATTTCCGCTCTGCCGCTGCTCCGGCTGCTGATTCGTCCCTCGTCCTGCCCTCTGTGCGGAGATCGGACAAGCCTATCGAAGAACGTCAATCGGCCGAGGAGTCGGGCTCGGCCCTCTGGGCCTTGTTCGTCGCGGCCGCAGGCTCAGGCCGCGGACTTGGACGTGGTTGGGCGGCAGAGGAATCTCATCTGATCAAATTTGATTTCAACAATTGTTATACAATCAACTTTCAATCAATCTGCTGTGATCCTATTTATTTGTATTATATTTATTTTGTCGTGATTGTTATTTTTATTATTTTCTATGTTATTGTATTTATTTTTCTCAAACTCATTTCACGTTTGTTTTTTATATGTTTTCTACGTTAATTTCAAGTGCAATTATTTCAATTTTATTTTTGTTGTATTGAAAATATATTTATGTTTATTGCGCCAATTGATTTTATATTTTCGTAACAATTCGTTTTTTTCACAATTCTGTTTTATCATCAATCCACTAATCTCGTACGCCTCAAAGTATGCAGCGGATTGAGTTCGTTCGAGTGCACCTGCAGGGCTTCGTTCGATTTCACATTCGATTGACGGCCGTAATGACGAGCGCCTACGAGTATGCAACGGTTTTTGATTTCCACGCCTCGCCTGTTCGCGCGCCTCGCAGTCGGCCCCGATTTGGTGCTCAAAAGCCGCGTTAATCAGTGCAACTGAAGCCTCGCGCTCTCCCTCTCCCTCGCACCCACTCCTTCTGCACGTTACTTGACCCACTAACACTGACGGCTGGCAACGCGACACCTGCGATTTCTTTTTCGTTTCAATTAATTTCTCCAATTGCTTTCGCGACTTTCTCAGAAGTAATTATTTGAGAAATAATTTATCATTATTATTTTTTTTTTTGCATAGATCTCCACATTTCAAAGACTTTTGGAAAGTGTCACGCTTTGTTGTTGCTGCCAATTGGTTTGTTTATGTGTGTCCGGCCGTGTGCATGGGGATTTTAGGCGATGCTGCCCTTCTCTAAAAACATTCGCACATCGGGACGCGAAATAAATCAGGACGCGTGCTGCGCTCTCGGCACACAAGTTCAAACTACTCGTCGCACGCGTTGTCTACACTGAAACACACTCGCTCCCGAGGCCAGACGAGTCGAGTCCAGTTCGGTTCAGTTCAGTCGAGTCGCGTCGCGTCGCGTCACGTCGCGGCTTCCACAACAGAGCGAGTGAGCCGAACGAACTCCAACCGACCAACCCGCCGAGCATACGAACGATCGAACGAACAGGCTCCAACCGAACGAGCGAGGCATTGGCGGAGCGAACCAACGAACGAACACCCTCGAGCGAGCGAGCGAACGAACGAACCATCGAGCGAGCGGACGAGCCATCGAGTGAATCAACGAGCGAGTCTCATACCAGCGACGACGATTCATACCAGGTTCGATGGACGGCGCGTGCCGGCAGCAGCTGGAAACGAGAGCACGTCGCGTCCCGAGAGCTGCGGCCGGGTTCACGTGGTTCTAAGAGCAAACTGTCTCTCACGCTCTCTTCTCTGTCCTTCTTAACTGTTAACGAGAAGATGCCACGCATTGCACTCGCTCTCTCTCTCTCTCTCTCTGTTATTATCCGAGCAGAATCTTTGTTTATTGACCCAGTCCCCAGCACTGGTTCATCGCGATGAGATCGAGAGAGAGACAGAGAAAGATAATGTCTCTGAGAACCTTCGAAGCCAGAACGCGGTCGAGAACTTCACCTCGGCGATCTCGGCCTTATCGCTGGACTTATTGTGCAAACTGGAGCCGATCGACGTTGTCGAACTGCAATCGTTCGGAGCAGCAGCTCGATTCCGATTGATTGCATTTGATTTCGGGACTCAGCACAGGCTCCCGCACCTCGCCCCCACTCCCTGTCCTCTGCCACATACCCACTCACACTGAGTATAAGAGTTCTCTTATACGGCAGGGCGCTGTAAGCACGAGAGCAAGAGAAAGCCGTTGCTTCCAGCGTTGACGAGCCGAACTCACCACGGCCGAAGAGAAAATTTCCCGTACTCTCCATGGAGCAAGGGATTGGGAGAAGCCACCACGGTGGGCGGGACTGGGCGACGAGGCTGGAAACTCAACCCACCCCACCGCGTTCTCCCCGCCGATGGCATCATAATTAGGTCCAGTAATGGCTTCTGCCGCCCGGTGATGGATGGACGGGTGGATGGAGCGGGGGCTGGAGGGGCCGAAGCCGCTGAGAGAGGGAGGGAGGGCGGTAGAGGGTGAGAGAGTGAGGCTGGGGGCCAGAGGTGAGTCGCGGGAGGAGCCCCTCGGAACGAATTCAGAGCCGTGTCTTCTGCCCCCGTCACTTGTAATTATGTCTCGGGATCGAGTGAGGCCGCGACGATAATTGAATCAATTTTCAAATTCATGCGAATTCACGCGGAATTTCGTCTTCAGAAGAACACGACGACGACGACGAAGGAGAAGGAGAAGAAGACGAAGAAGTTGCGACATTTTTCGCGGGGCCAGAAAAATCGGGGGAAAACGCAATTAACCGCGATCACAGCGGCGCGTGTCGATGGTCCGTGAGCGCCTTAAAGCCGCTTAAGTCCTGGAATTTATGTCCTCACACACACACGACGCACTCCCACTCACACGCTCACGCACACAACAAAACGCCCCGACCAGCCTGGCAGCGTGACTGCGTCAGAGCAAAGTTTTTTAATTGAAACACACGAGAATTTGTAGGAACACAGCGAGAGAGAGAGAGCGACAAATAAAGGTGGCGGAAAAGTTTCTCTTCTCCACTGATTTCTCGATTCCCTTTACTGCGATTTCCTCCCTATTTCCATTTCATTTTTTATTTCCCTTTGATGCCCTTTTTCTGTCTTCTGCTTCATTTCCATTTTCTTCCGTTTGCCTCCGTTTTCTTGTTGTTTTCGTATCTCTCTGTTCTTTTCATTCGACCGAAGCGACTCCTGGAAGGACTTCTGGAAGAGTGGGAGAGAGAGGGAGAGCTTAAGGGTCGATTGGCTGAAAACCCGAGCTCAGACACCACGTTGTTCACGGATGCAGACCCTGCAGCAGCCACCCAGACACAGTCAGACCCCCAGGCAACCTCGCACACACACTGGCGCACGCGGGACCCAGCGGAATCCAACCCGCAGTTCGAGTGGCTCCGGGTGCGGATAAACCACGATGGAATTCCACACCTGAACGACTCAATCAAATTATGATTTGCCGGTGATTTTCGGTTACTTTCGGTTACTTTCGGTTACTTTTTGTTGCTTTTCCGCCTCCACCCAATGCGTTTCATGAGCCCGACGAACACGTGCACCGACAGTGGGCCGAATCGACCGCTCGCCGAACTCTCCTCGGGCCCACTGTTCATGGCCGCCACTGAGGCTGGGTCTGTGGGTGTCTGTGACTGTCTGTGTCGGTGTGTGGGTGTGTGTGTGACGTTTGTACACATGTATGTGTCGGTATTAATCGCTGTGCATCGATGTGTGGCCGACTTGTGTACAGACGAGACCCCGACACCCAGGCGACATTTCATAAATCACACTTCAGCAACAAATTCGCCAGCCGCCTCCTTCATGACGCCGCAATGTGCATAGGTATGTGTAAATCACACACACGCACTCACACTCGCACTCGCACTCGGGGAACTTCCGGCCACACGACCTAATTTGCTGCAATGTTTCACGAATTCATTTCGTTTCGATGGGGATTTCATTATGTTAATAAGCGTCGATTTTTCCTGTCTTCCGTCGATTGTGCTTCCGGGATTTGCGCCCGTCAGTCGGCAGCGGCAGAGAGTGATAGCGCGAGAGAGAGAGAGAGAGGGAGCGATGTGAGCTCCGACAGCTGCTCGGCCAGGGCAGGGCGCGCGGGTTCGCATTCGGCGTAATTAGTTCCGCGTGATGACGGCGCGTTTTGCGACCCACAACCCCTCGCCCACACGCAGCCACCCACAGCAGTCGCGACGGTCCGCTTCATGGCTGTTGCAGGACCTGCGGGGGCCTCGGAGCGAGCATCGACCTGGTCTTGGGGCGTCGACCTGGCTCTCGAGGGATCCTCAAGTGATGCTCGACGAGCGTTCGACGACTCGCCGCCACAAGGCAGGAGTCCATGGGTCCACGGGGCAGGGGTCGAAGGAGCCCAGGCCGGGTGGAGTGAGGAAGGACAAGGTCTGAAGCATTGAAATATTTGGTGGTTTTTCCAACCGGACTGCAGACGTTGACGGCTGTGGATGCCAAGGGTTCTGAGAACGATGAGGAGGTTGGCGCTGACGCTTGGACGATTCCATGAGGCCGACGTCGACGGGGCCGATGCAGGAGGACGAGGTGGGTGGGGAGGATGCCGTGGGTGGAGCACGAGCAGGCCCTCCTGGGCTTCGTCGTCGACGCCCCCGCCAGCGACCACCCGCAGCGATTCACGCCTCATCCCGAAGAGATTGAGATCGCATCGCCGGGTCACCCCACGACCCTCAGCCTCCCTTCAGCAGCCCCTGCGCCACTCACTCGCACTTCCCCGCTCCCGCTCACGCTGACGCTCACGCTCACATGTTCCACCCCATTTGAAAGGTCGTTGATTTCAATTGCAAAAACAACTGACTTCACGCCACTCGCCACCAACGGACACCGCTCGAGGGCACGCGTGCCTCGCCTCAACCTCAACCTCATCGTCCTCCTCCTCGTCCTCGTCCTCCACCCCATCACCCCACAACCTCAGCTTCGGCCTGGCCCTGCCCTCGGCTTCGGGGCGTCGATGCGATGGAATCGCGGTGTTAAGAAGAGACCCTGTGGCAGCAAAAGTCAACAGCAGCAGAAGCAGACATAACAACAACACAGCAACAACAACAGCCACCAACAGCAACACGTACGGCAGCAACGGCCACACCAAACTAATGGACAGAGGGATGAAGCGAGACAGAGGGACGGCGTTTGTTTTTGGGCCTGGCTGCTCGGGCTGGCTTCCAGGATAATGAGTCCTTTTCGTCGTGGCTGGGGTTATTGTTATTGTTGTTATTATTGTTGTTGTTGTTGCTGCAGTTGCCATTTGCGTTGCTGTAGTTGTGTTTGTGTTTGTGTTTATGTCTAAGTTTTCGTCGTTGTTCTTCGCGTCATTGTCGTTTGTGTTGTTTCACTGATGCGGTGAGGCCCGAACTTACTGAGAGGTCTCTGGATTTTCGACTACGCTCCCTCGTCCGCCCGCCGTTCACCCCAGCTGGCACCAGAGCGAGCCAGTTGCCTCCACTACCATCGGTCCATCGGTGCCCGCAACCAGCCTTCGCTTCTCCCCCATACTCGCAGCCCCTCCCGCCTTCCCTTCCGCCGCCTTCCGGCGACCCACGAGCCCCGAGCGGGGGTGAACGAGGAGCCACGCCCCACACCTACGCCGAAGGATGCGGGGCTTCGTCTTAATCTCTTTTAAATCTCCACCGGCTCATAACAGGCAGTTCGTCCTGCCTCGGCTCCATGGCCACGATTTACTTTTGCTGTTTCCCCGCTTTCCCCGCGACTAATGAACGTCGACGCGTGCCGGGGGTGACTTTTTTTGTCCTGCTCCTCCTCCCGCTCCAGCGCACCCGGAGGACTCCGGCGGCACGCGACCTGCCACGAGTGGTGTCGAATGTCAGGATTTGCTTCCACAATTAACGAGGCCCTCGAGCCGACGGCGCCCTTCGCTCGGCTCTCAATTTGCACAGGCTGGAGCTGGAGCGAAAACAACAACAGCAACAACCCATTCCCAACAACATCAGATCAGAAAAAACACCGGCATCTTTTGGCCTTCCTCGCTCAGGTTTCTTTATTCTTGGTCTTCTCCTTCCGCGGCGGCTGCTCCCGGTTCCGCGTCAGCGAAATGCAGTGGATGATCTCGACGGCGTCGTCGTCGTCGTCGGCGATCGCCGCCTCCTCGTCGTCGCCACCAGCCGCGTCCACCGTGCCCGTGGCCGCCCCCACGTCGTCCACGTCGTCCGCCTCGTCGTGGGCGGCACCGAACGAGGCCACCGGGCGCACGGGGATCGCGATGTAGGCCGAGGGCGAGGTCGGCGCCTGCGTGTCCGCGGTCGCCGTCGCCGTTGCCGTCGCCGTTGCCGTCGCCGTTGCCGTCGCCGTCTCGCCCGCCAGGCCGCAATCGACCGAGGGCCGGGGCCGCCTGGTCCGGGTCTTGACCACCTGGACCTGGAGCCCGAGGTCGCCGTGGCCGAGCGCGCCCGCCTTCCGGCGACCGCCCTGCCGCACCCCGCCTCCGGACCCCCGGCCCGAGTGGCTGCCCGTCGCGCTCTCGGTCTCGTAGTCGCCTCCATCCTGGGCCGTGCCCAGGTCCTCCTCGTCGTCCGAGGCGATTCCGCTGTCCTCGTCGTCGTCATCGCCATCGCCGTCGTCATCGCCTTCGCCATTTCCATCGCTTCCGCTGCTGGATTCGCTCCCGGTGCCGGTGCCGGTGCCGGTGCCGGTGCCCGACTCGTCGCCGGATCCGGTTCGGGTCCCGTCGCCCGACCCACTCCCAGTTGCCTCGCCCGTCCCCGTCGTGTGCGAGTCGCTTCCGGTTCCAACTCCAGTTCCGCTCCCTGTGCCCGTGTCGGTTTCCGTCTCCATCTCCGTCAAGGCCTTCCCGGTGCCGGCGACCCGCTTCGGCCCTCGACGCCGCCGCCCTCGCCGCGTCGGCTCCACCAGCTCCACCGTGGTCGTCGAGGCCGGGCCGCACGTGATCGTGGCCTGGGCGGGCGGATCCAGCGACGCCGGGGACGAGGACGAGGGCGAGGTTCCTGCAGGCGACGGCAGACGGCGCGGGCTTCGGCTTCGGCTCCGACGGTGACGGTGACGGCTGAGATCGCGCTTCGGGCCGCCCTCGAGCCCGATCTTGCTCGAGAAGCAGAGCTCGTGGATGGCCGTCGAGTTGTCGTCGAGTTGGGCGCGGGCGTCCAGCAGGCCGTAGGTGATGACACGCCCCCTGGGCAGGGCGTCCTCGCGGTGGGCCTCGCGCAGCAGTTGCCGGACCCGGGCGGCCGAGATCGGCTGCATCTGGTACTGTTTGGCTGCCGGTGGAAGGATGGAGAAAGCGATCAGCGACTGCTCCCAGACGATCCTCCAGCTCAACACAACGGCACAGTCAACAATCACAACAATCACAACAACACAATCACACTCTCAAACACACCATCTCGCTCACACACTCGCATTCTCTCGCTCACCTTCGCCGGCGACCACGAGCCAAGTCGTTAGCAAAATTGCGCCCAGCAGCGACTTCGACCCGATCATCATCGACATCATCGTCATCACCATCACCTACGGCTTCTTCTTCTTCTTCTCCGTTGTGTCATGGGTTGTCTGTACTTTCGGTTGTTGTTCTTTTCTTTGTGGTCTTTTGCTGTTGTTGTTCTATGGTCTATTGTGCGACGGCTGCGATTCTCCTCAGATACTGGCGCGCGATCTCGAATGCGCCTCGTTTTTATTCGCAAAAAGTGAAAATTTTCGCAAACTTTCGATTTGACCTTTTTATCCACACACATATCGCGCTTCTCTCTGTCCAACCAACGCCGGCCACATGTGTAGACGAGGGCGCACACATTTGCGACGCCTTCTGACTGGCTTCGATCACTCTTGCTCGGAAATTGTCCTCACCCGGCCCTCGGCCCTCGGCTCGTGGCCCGTGGCCCGCCGACCGTCGACCCCTCCATGGCTCGATCACAGCCGCCGCCGATAAATCAATCAACCCACGTCGATTAATCAAAGCGCATTAATTCTGTCCTGAATCATCAGCGAAGCCGTCAATTTTGCGACGAGAAATTTCCAATCAATCGACTAATTATAAATTCCGTTTTTTACACTATTTTCCCTTTCGCTGAAAGTGACTTTTTGTTGTTGTACAATGCCTTTTTTCACTTGTGGGAATCTCGAATATTTCTGGGAAATTCTAAAAATTATATTAGAAAAAATATTCTAAAACACTGTCGAGGACTCTTCCCGATCATTTTTCTATTTTATAATGGTACAAAATTCTGTCTTATTCCAATTAATATTTTGACTTTAAGCCTTCTCTTGATTGTGTTAGGAATCCGTGAGCAATCGAGTGGATATTATCTGATATTATTATAACATTATAAATACTGGAACTACCGGGTTGAAATCAACAACAGGACATTAAATTAAGAAAGCAATAACGATAAAAAATATGAAAAATTAAAAGAATCTAGTCGCAAAAACTTTGACTAAAGGAGATGCAGTTTATTAGAAAGAAGTACAATTTAGTAAAAATACTAAAACGTTCTTCGAGAATTCTAATTCGTACCCATAAATATTCCACTAATGTGTAAATTTAATATCGAACCATTTTCACCGAGATTTAATTGAAGAATATCTTTCAAAAACGACCCACTAAATAAAATTTTCAAGTAAAACAGCACTGTTTCTGTGGAAAATTCCAATAAATAGCGGATGCTTTATTTGGGTCTACAGCAAATAAATAATGAATGGCGATGAGTGGGTGAGAGAGAGAGAGAGAGAGAGTGAGAGAGAGAGGACTAGTGCCTCCTCGCCCGACGCGCCGCCCGGCGCCTCCTCCTGCTGGAGCTGAGCGTGGGCTTCTTGATGACGATGCAGTTGACCGAGTCGCCGGTGCCGGTGCTGGTGGTGGTCGTGGTGTCGGTGTCGGTGCCGGTGCCCGCGTCGGTGGTGCCCGTGTCGGTGGTGCCGTTGTCCGTCGTCACCGAGCCGGCGCTGGTCGTGTCCGGCGTGGTGGCCACCGAGGTCACGGTGTCGCCGGTCGTCGTCGCCTGCCTGCCCTGGGCCGTGTCCTCGTCGTCGTCTTCCTCGCTGATCTCGTTCGCCGCCCGGCTGGAGAAGCAGATCTCCTGGGTCGTGTAGGTGATCTTCGAGCCGGAGCTGGAGCTGCTCGTCGAGCCGAACAGGGAGCTGATGTTGATGGTCGGCAGCGTGAACTCGGGCAGGGTGAACTCGGGCAGGGTGAAGCCGCTCATCAGGCCGGTCACGTTGATGCTGTTGATGAACTCGGTCGTCGCGTTCGAGGTGGCCAGGTCGTACAGCAGCGAGCCGCCGATGCCCTTGGTGAGGCCCAGGGCGAAGCCCTTCATCGCCGCGAGGCCCTGGGTGACGACTCGGCCCTCGGGCACGGCGTCCTCGCGTCCGGCCTCGCGCAGCACGCGGTAGACCTCGCGGGCCGTCATCGGGCGCAGGAAGACGCGCTTGCCTGTAGCGGAGAGCGAGAGAAGAGAGGGTGGGGTTGAGTAGAGGGAAGGAGAAGGAATTGACGAGAATGACGAGAGGCCGCCACGACTTGCAGACCAGATTCCCGGGCCTTCCTCGCCCTCTTCACGTACCTTCCGCCGGCGAGGCAACGAACATGGCCAGCGCCATCAACGCGGCCAAAATCCAACTGAGCTTCATGGCGGCGACAACTTCAGTGACTTCAGCGACTACTTCGGCAACTACTCGTCGTTAATTCAACAACTTTTCCGTCGTCTACTTGCTCGATTGTTCCCAGTTCGGTTCACTCCTGTCGGCCGAGCTGGTGCTGCTGCTGCTGCTGCTGCTGCTGCTGCTGGTAGAATCCCAAAAGAGTCGGCGTCGCTGTCGGTGTCTCGATCGTGTCGTGGGTCCGCCGGGTCCGGTCAAGACCTTCAAGCGTAGGGACAAAATTCTACACTGAAACGCAGCATTTGCCGCGTGGGTCTTTTATTGGCTCAGCTTAATTATTACTTCTCGGTAAAATCTCGCGTTTTTATTGTTTTTTATTTTTTATGTTTTTCATTCACCCGGGTTCACCGCCGATAGACGAACGTCGTGACCACTTTCTTTAACCTTTAGCAGACAAGTTTGCTTCTTCTTCTTCTGCCTTTTCTTCGCCCTCTTCTCCATTCTAGCCGTCTTCTTTGTCTGTCTGCACCTTTGCCTTTGACTTTGCTCTTGTCACTGCCATTGTTGTTGGCTTGGTCAAGCCAAATGCCAAATGCCACAACCCTTGGGTCGAACTTGGGCGAGATTTGCATAAGTTCGCGACTAATGCGAAGACCAACAAACAACAATAACAATATCAACATGGTAAACAACAACAACTAGCGAACAGCCAAGGGACAGCCAGCATGAGTCAAAGGTTCATTAATTAATTATTCGAGTTCGAGCGAACGAAGCCACTGGGTGAAAGAGTCCGTCGGCCGAGAGAGGGAGAGAGAGAGAGAGTGAGACTGGTCTACGTGGTTGGCGGCGGCAAAAAATGTTGACGATTTTGGCGGCCTCTCGGCCGGGTTCGTCATTCGCTCTCCTACTGTGTGGAGTAGTTTTTTTTTGCATTTTGTTTCCTTCACACTAGTGTTTAGTAACTGTATCACGCAGTTTATTCCTAGTGTCTACCTAGTGGCATGAATTTGAATACATGAATTTTAATCCCTTGTCTGGTTCTCTAGACACGGCATTTTATAACTATTCTTCAAATGAGATGCGAAGTTTTACCACGTTAAATTATTCTTCAGATTTCTATGTAGACAACTGGCGGCTACTCCCAATATTCTCCAATAATCTCGTCATCAAAGGCCCATCGACGTTAATCCCTCCTACCACCGATGGAATCTCGTCTCAACCGATTCCATCCCATGCCCACTTCGCCTCCCCCCATTGAAGCCCAAACGGCCCCAATGTCTTCCCCACCAAAGAAAGCGCGTCTTGAACTGTGGGAACTCGAGGTCTTTATTTGGCAACTCCAGAAGAACGTTGGCACGTCTACGGCGCCTTCTGAATGACGACGCAGTTGACGGCGGCGGCGTCGTTGTCGGTGCTCGTCGTGGTCTCCGTCAAGGTGGCCGTCCCGGAGCCCGCGTCCTGGTCGTCGGTCGAGGTGGTCGACGTGCCCGTGGCCGTCGACGCTTCGTCGCTGGTCGTCGGGTTCGTGGTCAGCGAGTTTGTGCCTGTCGTCCAAAACCGCTCCTCGTCCTCGGCTGGGCTCTGGTGACGATGGCGATCACGATCTCGGTGGCGGGGACGGGGACGATGTTTGGAGGCGGGCCGCCGTCGTCGGTGCTTCGACGTCGATCCCTTCCGCCTGCCGCTCGTCCGGCCGTGGCCTCTGGTAACGCTGCCCTCGGTCTTGCCGTCGCCGAAGCCCTCGAAGGCCGCCACAACGGCGTCGACATCGCCGTCGCCATCGACATCGTCGTCAGCCTCGTGGATGCTGCGCGCACTGCGGCTGCTGAAGCAAATCTCCTGGGTGGTTCCTCGAATGGAGTTGGTGGACGCGCTGGAGCTGGAGGCGGCGGCGTCGTCCTCGTCGAGCAGGCCGGTCACGTTGGCCGTGATGATGTCGTAGAGCAGGACGCCGCTGAGGGCCTTCGTCAGGCCGGCCGCGAAGCCGGCCATCGCGGCCAGGCCCTGGGTTACCACGCGGCCCTCGGGCACGGCGTCCTCGCGTCCGGCCTCGCGCAGCAACCGGTAGACCTCGGGGCCGCTCAACGCCCGGAAGGGCAGCTGCCTGGCTGCGGGGTGAAGGAGGCGGCGAGACGATCAACGTTGGACGGACAGTGGAGGAGGGGGAGGCGGATCGCCGAGACTCACCTGCGCAGGGGGCGGCCAGCGCCAGCGCCAGCGAGAGCAGCAGCAACGCATTCACTTTCATTTTTCACCCGCGAATGAAGTCGCTCTCGGCCCGACAGCCGAAGATTATATATCTTGCAGATCGACACGGAGAGAAAAAAATCTTCCCCCGCCAATGAGAAGGAGACGGCGATGCCCATGGCCGAAGGACTCAACGGGAAGAGTCGCCGAAGCGGAGATGGACGTGAGATGGACGTGAGATGGGCGCGAGGGAGGGCCAAAGAAGAGGTGGTGAAGAACCACCTGGGATTTTCTCCCAGTGCACGGGGGGAGGGAGAACTGTTACAGATCTGAAGGCAGGGTTCGGAAAGAAAGCTTCGTGGTTGCTAATGATCGGCCGGCCGATTCTGGCGTGAAGCCGCAGGGCTCCACTCGATCATCGTCGCGGTCGTGGTCGTCATTGTCTTTGGCCGTTGGGTCGGAGGCGGTTCCGACCTTTCGATCGCCTCCGAGACCCTCGGCGGGGCGACTGCCTGACAACGAGACGACCTATAGAAAGATTAGCACAAACTAAGCGTTATTAATTTTTTTATATATTTTTTGTGGCCTTTTTGTCTCTCAGAAGATTTCACTTTCTTGGAAATGAGAGATGACTGTTTCAAATTTCTAATATATTGCCATGGCAACAACAACAACAACAACAACAACATCGGCGGCAACACAGAGTCAGCCACATAACTTTCTTTTCGCTCAGTTCGCCGCGAACGGCGCGAATTCGCCGTAGAAAATTTCTACCGAAACTTCGCATCTAATTAATAATTCTCATCTTTCCAAGCAACAACAATAATAACCTGCTGCCGAAGAATGCCAACAACAAGAAGAACGCGACGGTTCACGAGATTTGGAGGCATCGACAACAACAACAACAACAACAGCTAGATGAACTACAACAACCAGAACAACAACAAGAACGACGGACCCAATCTGATGTAACTTTCAGAAGTACCTCCAAAAAAAGATATAAAGCAAAAAATCTTTCCTACAGACCGCCAGACAGACAGTCGGCACTTGAACAAAGGAGGAAATTTTAATTTTCGACTAGGTTCGATATTAATCGGAGCGCAGATTAGCATGTGACACACATTCGAGCGAATTCCGGGCGGCCCGAAGCCACTGAACTCCTCAATTGGGCGCGCTAGACGCACCAACATTGGCTTTTGCCCTGATTGAGGTCGCTTCAAGGGGTGCCGAATAAGTGGAGAACTCGCGAAAGTGAACTCTGTCCCTACCACTCGCCCTCTCGCCCTCTCTCTCTCTCGCTATCCCTCTATTGAGGTTGTGGGTGGCTGAGGGCGCCGGCGAAGGGAGGAGGACGACAAGAAGCTTGTTTGCGAAGCCTCGTTATAAGAAGAGCGAAATTATCTGCCTCTTGCGAGCGGGTCCTGGAGGCGGCTGTGGCTCGAATCTCGGTGCCCTAGTTAGGCTTGTAGTAGTTGGTGTCATGTTGTTGTTATTGTTGTTGTTATCGTTCTTGTTGTTCCTACTGTCGGTCTTGTTGTTCTTGTTGTCTTCCTGGTTGTTCCGATTGTTCTCGCTAACCCAGCGGGTTCACTCGAGCGTGCAAAATTCCGTCTGTAGTGCAGAGGCCACAACAACAACAACAACAGTAGACGAAGAAGAAGGAGAAGAAGAGGAAGCAATAACAACGTCGATATAAGCATCTCCTGGCTGGCAGTTATAATCGTCCAATAACCGGATGCGCCCCACACGCGCGCTCGCTTCAGCAGCTCAACATTGAGTTATCCTTGCGTTATCCTGTGCTGGCGCAGGCACAGCCAGCCGAGTCAGAGTCAGGTCCGCCCGGCTCCTCCGGTCGCGCCTCTGGAGTCCCAACCACTGCCCGACCCACCCGACTCCTCGATCTTTCGCTCGACCACATCCTCAGACTGTTTCAAATCCCCAGACTCGCATCCTCGGCTTTCTCAACCAAACCACCCTCGTTTCCTCGGCCTCCTCAGCCTCCTCGGCCTCCTCAGCCTCCTCGGCCTCCTCAGCCTCCTCGGCCTCCTCAGCCTCCTCAGCCTCCTCAACTTCAGCGACCTCTTCCCGATCGTTAAAGGCATCCTCGCCACAGCTTCAGCCGGCATGTTCCGGTGTCTGACGACGGCCCCCCAATCAGGCTCCACGTCTCCAACATCTCGCTGATCCTCATGCGCTCGACCTTTTCAACCCCCCCCATCCTCTTTCGCTTCCCCGAGCTCATTCCTCAACCTCATCCACATTGCCGCGTCCTCCTCTCGCCGAGACGGTGCAGGTCGGTATCCACGGGGTTCCTCCGCCTTCTCCTCGATCCCTCGCCGTCTCCCTCAGCGCTTCGCAACCACATCCGCGGTCTCAGACTCAGGCCAGCCCCTCCAATCTGTGCAGCGTGTTCGCCGGATGTGCGATGTGGCTGCAGCCGCCTGTATCCGGCTTCCTGTATCGGGTCCGCCGACTCGGGTTCAATTATTTCTCCACTAACGAGTCCTGTAAACAATTCGCTTCAGGCGTCGCGCACGGAGCAACGCGGGGTTCGTGCGCGGCGAATGTTTTTACGGCCATTTTGCGCTGGGGCTTTCGCGACACTGTCGTCGTCGTCCTTCGCTCTTCGTCCTTCGGTGGTTGTCTGTTGTAGTTCTTGTTGTTGCCCTTGTTGCTGTCGGCCTGTCCTCTTTTCGGAAGAAGGACATCGAGAGCCGTCGCCGCGTGGCATTTTCTGGGGCGGCGGGGGAAATATAATTGGATTTGATATTCTCCAAACATGGCTTTACTTTCAATCTTCGAGGAGGAGCGATTGTCAAGGTCAAGAGCTCTCGCTTCCGTCCACCTGAAAGCGAACATCAGAAGCTACTTTTCGCCTAAAAGCGTGCAGCACGCCGAGCTCGAAGTTGCCTGCGGGCAGGTGACTCAAAGGAGCGGAGTGCAAGAGAGAGAGAGAGAGGGAGGGAGGGAAAGAGAACGGACCAAGGCGGCCAGCTGTCCACGGGCGGGGGGTTGGCGGCGGTTCCGGGTATTCAATTGTCGAACTGTCGCAATTCCCGTTAACCACTTGGGGGACTTCGGCCCGTCGGACATCGGGATCCCAGCAGTGGTCAAGTAATTTCGAAGAGAGCGTGCGACGAGTCTGAGTCTCTCCCCCTGCTCTCTCTCTCTGTCTCGCTCCGGTCTTCCGCCTCAATTTCGTCGTCAGCTTATCTCAAGAACTGGCTTCTCTTTCTCTCCGCTTCGTACTCTTTTGCCAAGTCTTGTCTCGGTTGCAGAACGAAATTTCTTTTAAGGAATTCGCTAAGTTCCACGTTTATCAGGGCCATCCCGATCCCCTCCCCCCCCTCCGCCTCGAGCCCTCGTCGTCCGTCACTGCTCCTCGCTCCTTCCTCCTCTTCATTGGTCTCATCCTTCGCTGGCCCCTCCGGCCCTCCCCGGACGCTGAACTTAAGCCATTTACGTGAAACTTTCGATTTTCCCCGACGGACCAAGTTTAAAGGATATCGTCCTCGTCCTTGTCGGGGTCTCCTCCCTCTCCCGCCACCCCTCTTCGTCCCTGGCCCCCTCCTCCTGGCGACTGTCAACGCCTTCGACTTCGCCCTCGCCCTCGCCCTCGCCTTCGTCCTGCTTCGGCCGCCGGTTGTTGCTCAGACAGACAGCGGGGTTGCGTCTGTCACTTTTAGGATTGCTTGTTGCCGCTCTTGTTGTTGTAACGTGTTGTTGTTGAACGTGTTGTTGCACAATTTGTTGTTGTCGTTGTACAATTTTGCTGTTGTTCTCTTGGCCGGTCTGCCTTTGGAGACGAGGGCGAGGCGGCAGGCGAGCGCTGGACACGATCGAAGCACTCGTAAATTGCTTTGTTGCCTCCCCGAGAGAGAGTGGGAGGGAGGGCGAGAGAGAGAGGGAGACTGGGAAAGTTTTCTCGTGGAGGCCGCCTTCGTCCTTGTTCGTCCTGCGAATTGTCAAATGGAATTATTAGCAATTGCAAAGTTTAGAGCCAATTTGCGAGCGAGCCGGCGAGATTCAGCCCGAGACGTCGTCGCAGCTGTTCGTGGGCCTCCTTCGACCTCCTTCACCTCCCTCGTGCAGCCAGGAGCCGTTCCGTGGCCGATCTGGCAACGCCTGTGTCAATGTTTGGATGTGGGGAGCAATTGGATTTGCCTCCAGCTTCTGCCAGCGAGGTCTTCCAAAGACGTGCCCAACTCGTGCCGCTTCTACATCCCATTTCCTTCCGTCTTCTCCTTCGTCTTCTTCAATCCTTCTCCTCCCTCTTCCTCGACCGGTCCTTTGAGCAATCGACAGACACCGCATGGAAGTCGGGTCTGAAGTCCTTGATGTCGCTGTCGCTGTGGCCTCGCAATGATTTAATTGTCGTCACATGGATTGAACTCGTTCGACCTTTTCTTTTCACCCGCATAACGCCCTCCACGTCCAGCCCTTTGATAGTGAGTGACTGCTGTTCACTGGGCCCCTCCTCAGGTCAGCAGATTCGTCAACAGATTGTCGACCCCTTTCAGGAGTTTCGGTACCCTTGTCAAGCTGCATCCATCAAGGCTGGCACGCCCTTTGACGATGTTGGCTGCCATTTTTGCGGACGACACGGAGGCGAGTGGTTGGGGAGGAGGGGGAGAGGTTGGGGGTCGAGGGAATCCTTCCAGTCAGTCAACTTTCACCTTCCACCGTCGCTCAATTACCGCCAACAACCGCTGAGTGCATTTTTAATTATCCCATTATAATCCCTAAATCCATTTTCATTTTCCTGTGGACAGGATTTTTAGAACTTAAATTAAGAGTTTATTTTTAGGTACTCTTTTTAGCTGTTTAGAAATTGCAAACAAATTCTAAAAATGATTGTGATCCATCAATCCATTACTAGATTTTAGATAACTTCCTTTTTGTTTTCTTCGTCAGATTTTTCCTTTCTACAACATTTTCCATATTTTGATCTGATACTTTAATGCAATCAGCAACTGCACTTGAGTCCTTCATTATTGCAAAACTTCTAAACAATCCTGTGTTCATGAAATTGTTTTTTAAAATTATTAAGCGAAAAATGCATGTTTTAAATATTTGAGGTGCAAAACTTTTGTTTTTAAATTTTTGAGATGAATTATTTTTTTAATAAATTTGTTTCTAAATTTTTGTTTCTAATTTTTTTGGAAATTTTTTTGGGTGATCATTATTTTCTAAAATTTTTGAGCCAAAAATTGATTTTTTTTTTTTTTTTTGATGAGAATTTTGACGCGAACATTTCTTGTTATGAATATTTCAACGCTAAATATTTTGAGGCGACATGTTAAGGCGACATTTCTTTCAAATATTTGGAAACATTATTTTTTTTATCTAAAATATATTCAAAAATTGAAGTATTGGAAAATTTTTTTATTTTCTGCAAGTTATGAGGCGAAAATGATTCCGTTGAAAATGTTGAGGAGAAAAGATTTCATACATTTCAAGGCGACAATTTTTTATCTGAATATGATCCTGCACTTGTGCCAGCTGCTTCCCATCCGTCTTCGCGGCAGCCGCCCTGCGGAATTCCTGCCACGCCGTCGACTCCCTGACGCGACGACGCATCACTGGAGCTGCTTCCTCTTCTTCTGCGGCGAGTCCTCCATGGCATGCGTTTATTTTATTTTAATTTTTGTTATTTCACTGGATTTGATTTTGTTTTGCCAGCTCCTTCTCGAGTCCTTTTGAACTAAATCATTCGCAGCGGATTTTCGAAAGACAACAAAGGAAACAACAACATCATCAACAACAACCAGAGCACTGCACTCAACACCTTCGCATCGCGTTGCCAACTGTGGAAATAAAGAAGTTTCATAAATCACTTGAGGAGCAAACAAAACGCTCGACGAGCGACAATCGAAGTGCGGCGAGGCGCGACAAGGAGCGACGAGTGGTTGCAACAACAATAAGAACAACAACAACAACAAGTTGGAACAACAGCCTCCATACAAATGTGAGCAAGAGGAAAAGCAACAACAACAACAAAGCGCATCACTCTCACATGCAGCGGCAGCGGCAGCAGAAGCAGAAACTTCAACACGAACTCCAACAACAACAACGAGTCCGACGCGAACAACAACAAGAACGCCACTAGCAACAACAACGACAATTGCTACAACCACACCGACTCCAACATCTCCAGCAACAACAACTCCAACAGCACCAGCAAATATGATGACATTTGGATATTTTGCAAATTTTCGCACTCGCGCCTGGAGCCGCCGCCAGCTGCTGGTGTGTTGTTGTTGTAGTCCGCCGTCGTCGCCGTCGCCATCGCCATCGCCGTCGTCGTCGCACCGGTGCTGCCAACGCTTGGCGCAACGAGGGCGTGTTTAGAGCTGATTTATGACAACGGACCCGTGGTCCGTGGCCCGTGGTCCGTGTGCGTGCGTGAAACGTGAATCGTGAATCGTGAATGTGTGTGCGTGTGCAAATAATTCGCACCTCATTAATCTCGCCACAAACGCTGCTCTCCCCCTCACTATCGCTCGCTCGTTCGCTCCCTCTTCATTTCCCTAGCACTCTCTAATTTGCTCCTCGCTTCCCTGCTTCCCTGCCTCCCGTGCTCCACCGCCATCTGCCTCTGCCTCTCTCTCTCTCTCGCCCTCTCGCCCTCTCGCCGCACCTCACTTCGCTCTCTTCCCGACCGACCAGTGTTGACAACGCGGTGACAACGCGTGCCTCGTTGTCGCCATCGCCGCCGGCAAATTCGCCGTCTGATGCATGCGTGCTTCCGTCCCTCCGTCCGTCCCTCCGTCTGGCCATCCATCCGTGAATCGCTCCGTCCATCATTTCCATCCGTGCAGCAGAAACTAATGTGGCGATGACGGCGTCCCCCCTTTTCCCCGCTCTCCTGCTGCTCCCCTTCGCTAATAGAGTTGTCGTCTAGTGGATTTTGGATTCCTCTGAAGCGGCGGAGATTTTTCTTCTTTCGGGTGAAAAGCGAGGCATTTTCGGGCACCGAAATCCCGCACTTTGCGTGAAGGGAATTCGACGAAATTGTTCGCTACTATTTCGGGAAAATTGCGAAAAGAACAAAATGGTCTTGATAAACTTGAATGGATTGGTGTTAAAAAATGTTGTGTAAGAATTTGTTTCAAAATATTCATATTAAAATCGTAGAAACTGTTTTAGAATTAATGTTTGCATAAATGATGATAATCTCGAAATTCTTTATGAGAAATGTCACATTTCGAAATGTTTACAAAAAAGTGATTCGTATTAAATTTGCATGAAAAATTTGTGTCTCCAAATATTCGAATTAAAATTCTTTTATTGTTTTTTAAATCAAAATGATCATAAGAGCCATGTTTGCCTGGAAATATTCATAAAAAATGTTAGTCTCGAAAAGTTAAAAATTAAAAACAATTTTCTCCTAGAAATGTTCTTATAAGAAATATGTTCTATGGAAATGTTTATACAAATCTTACTCGTATTCTGTTTTCTTATAACAAGCTTTGGCCTCGAAATTTTCATATGCAAATGCTCTTCCTTTCGATTGAACAAGAAATTTCCGTACTTACGGATTTTTTCCGATTTATGGACATTTTCGCCCTCATCGCCGTCATCAAACCTCAAGCTCAAGTCTGTTATTTTTTACTTGTCGCCCATATTCAGGAGCATTTAACCTTAGTGATGACCATAATTCGCAACTCCGTGTCCTTTATCTGCCGTCGTGCAGAGATCATTTTACTAATTTTATGCCATCAATATTGGTAGTCCTCGCTCTCTCTCGAGTCTCTCTCTCTCTCCAGCGCTCCTCGTCGAAGTGTGATTATGTTCGAGTTTATAGGAATTCATAAATTTCAAGTTCCGTCCCCAACTCGTTCACCCTTCGTAAACTCCTTCGGCTTCGCCTTCGCCTCCAGCTCTTCCATCACTTTCATCGTCGTCGTCGCCACAGAGCAGCAGCTGCAGACGGTTCTTTATTACTTTGTCGAAGTGCAACAACTTAAGGCGCAACAACAGCTGCAGCAACAACCGTGAGAGACAACGAGTCACGACAGGAAACTTAAAAACAACAGCCACCTTAAAACGAACAACAAAAACACCTCAAAAGCAACAACAGCAATCTTGAAATCAACAACAACCACCTTAAATGGACCAACAAAAACCCCTTAAACAACGATAACAACAAAGACATCGAGGAGCATCGATGAAAAAGCAATGGCGACGAAACTGCTTAACGGAAATGTGGCCGTTTCCGGCGGCCCGCTTCCGCTGCAATGCCGCACGCAATGCAACATTATCGGCATTGTTGTTGTTGTTGTTGTTGTGTTGCTCTTAATTTGTTCATGTTGGTAGCATTTTTATACATTTCTTTGCCATGGGTTCCTTGGATTGCTGCTGTTGCTGTTTACGACCGACGCCGCATCAAAGGGCAGCGTGGAAGAAGAGGAAGGATTTAACGATGACGACGACGACGACGACGTCGAACCCGGGCAGGATCCATTTTAATATCCTGGCTGTGCAGCCGTCCTGATGGCGAGGAGGGCGAATCGAATCGAGCCGGGGCGATTTTTGAGGATTGGAAATTTTCGGTGGATTTTTATTTTTACTACCGGACTTTTCGCTCGCCATGGCAAGGTGAAATCGGGAAATTCGAGACCTGTTTAATGAGCGGCCAACGAAGCCTCAAGAGAGGAGGAGAAAGGGCCGGAAGGAAGGACGAAGGCACAATGTGGGGAAGAGGGATCGCGGCGTCTTGATTACAAGGAGCAGGATTTATGAGAAGCGAAGGGAGAAAAGCACTGGCCAGCAGAGGGGGAGAGAGAAAGGGAGAGGGAGAGAGAAAGGGAGAGGGAGAGAGAAAGGGAGAGGGGACTGAGAGAGGGTGAATTTATGAAGTGATTCGCTTGATGGCGAACGGATAACGGAGATGGAAATGAGCAATGCAGAAGCAGAAGCAGAAGAAGCTGCGAGGGAAATTTATGGTTTGTCCGGAGTGAAGAAATGGTTAAATGCTGCGAATAAAAATTAAAAGTAATTTATGGAGACGCAGGTGAAGCGGAAGCGGAGGCGGAGGCGAAGGCCACGGACAAAGCGACAGAGAGAGAGAGAGAGGGATGGAGATGTGGGCAAAGGCACGAGGGACGGGGCGCAAAATTAAAATCTCTCCGAGCTGAGTGCTCCACGAAGTTCATTAAATAGTCGAGGGATGAAGGAAAATTCCTCCCGCGACGACGGAGTAGAGGGAAATCCTTCGAAGAAGAAGAAAGAGAGAAGGACGCGAAGGCGACGATGAAGGACGAAGCTGCGAAAGGTCAGCGCTGACGGGAAACTGAGGACTTCCCTTGCCACAAAAGGTCCTTCGTTGAAGACAAATCACTTCTCGACGACACGACTCGGGTCAATGCATCGGGTGCCGGGCCAACAGAAATCAATGGGAACTTCTGTGGCCGACCCTAAATTCCATCGGCGGCCAGGACCTCCTTCGCCTCGCCCCCGCCGCCGTCCCGCCCCGCCGAATCCTTTGGCCCGGCCATTGGCTCCTGCTCCATTAATAAGTTGAACGGCCTGCTTCACCTCTTCGCGAAATGATGGACGACAACTTTTATGCTTTTAATGCCGCCCAGAGCACTTCATTTTCTTTATTTCTCACTCACACACACTCACCCAAACACACACACACACACACACCCACTCGTCGTGTCGCTGTCATATTTCATCAGAGTCGCGTTTTCAATTTTCCTTCGATGGACTTTTTTCACGATCCGCACGCTTAAAGGATAAAGAGCTCTCTTTCCTTCTCTCTCTCTCTCTCTCTTTCTGTGTGTGTTATTTTTATCGGCGTTGCCATTGTTGTTATTGCTGTTGTTGTTGTAGTTGACTTATGGCGACTGCCGCACGAGGCTTTTATTAAAAATAATCGTTATGGTAATGAAGTAGTGACATTTATGACATATTGAAAACTCGATACAGTTTATTGATCGTTTCGTCGAAATTTTACGCCTTCTGTGCGGCGAAGTGAGTGGGCGCCGTGAAATGAGACGAATCGCTTCATAAATCTCGCTCTCTCCCCCTCCTCTCGCTCTCTCTCTCTCTCGCCTTGTGGCGATCCCCAAAGTCTCGCTGGTCATCACTTTATTTATGGGCCTCGGCACTTTGTCCGCCGAAGAGCCCTCGTTAAGCCTTTGTTGCGCTCAGCGAGGCGGCGACTTAAAGAGAACCCTCTCTCTCTCCCTCCTCAACCCACCCCCCCCCCCCTTTGCTCGTTTCGCTCTCCTCAGGGCTCCCACTCTCCCTCCCTTTCGCACGCCTTCCCTCACGACATTAGCCATTGTAACGACGGCTGTCGCGACCGACCTGATGAGCACCGACCCGGAAGCCAACAGCGACCGGAAGCGGACGCGAAGGCTCCGGCTCCGACTCCGACTCAGGATCTGGCTCAGGCTCCCGAAGAAGGTCGGGTCATTTAAATGTCAACACGTCGTCGAAATGCTTATGGAGAGCTCCGGGCAACCCCTGCCGACCAGCCTCCGAGGACCCGATCTGCCTCCCCAACACCTTCCAATCGCACTCTCTCCCTCCCACTCTGCCCTCCACCCTCTCTCTGTCTGTCTCCCCATTTTCGGGGTCCTTCGCCCTCCTCCATGGCTTCATCGTCCGCCTCTCTCCCTAATTGGATACGTTTTGGACTCATAATTAATTCAGAGCGATCCGAGAACTTGGCTATTCATGACAGCCACTCACTCTGACTCCCTCTCTCTCTCTCTCTCTCTGACCCTCTTCCTCTCGGTCTGTCTCGACCTTTCTGGGCCACTGGGACCTCTGCAGTCAGACGACACATCGTCCGTCGGGGCCATCGGGTCGGCCGGGAGCTGGGGAGCGACTTCGGTGGTGGCTGAGGACGGGTTGGAAGGGGGAAGTGGTGGAGAGAAGAGAGTCGGAGGGTGGGGAAAAGAGACCGAGTGCTGGAGAAGGCGATGGAAGGAGCTGGGGGTGCACGTCGCGGGTGGAGTCCTGGGTTGGAGGATCAGCCAACTGGCCGTGTTATCGAAAGCTTGTTATCTTTTATCTCATCCCCAATTCGTGCTTCCCTTATCATCCCCTATCTTCCAGCTTCCCTCCCTCTCTACCTCCATCCTTCTCTTCTTCAACCCACTTTTCTTTTCACCATCCCCTCCCTCCCACCGTCCTCTTGGGCCGATGTTTTGGATCTCATCGCGGTCAACGGCGTCTTAAGATTTTCCGCATTTGTTGCTGTTGCTGTTGCTGCGTTTTATCGGATTTCGAAAATCTTTATTTGCCTTTCTCGAGCCGCTCTCGCACGTCCTCTTTCTTCGCCCTCTCTCTCTCTCTCTCTCTCTCTCACTCTCCCTCACTATCCTACCACTACCACTCTCATGTTTTATTCACACGCAATGCCATCGACAATAACAACAACTGTGCCATGGACTTAGAGCAGAATAAGATGAGGGGAAACCAAAGCAGATGAGGAAGGAAGAAGGAGAGAAGAGAGAGGAGCTTAGGATAAAAACAAATCGTGTGTGAGTCGCGGAAGGGCCGAGAAATTGAGGGCATGGCATGAAGTTATAAATAAACAGCGACAGGAGGCCACGAACAGTCGGACAGAGCACAGACAAGACGGACAGTAGACAGTGGACAGACAGGCAGGCCGGCAATAGATAGTGGACATCGGACGAGGCTGCGGAAAAGCCTGATGAATAATGGAGAGGAAGAAGTGGAGAAATGGAGAAATGGGCAGAGAGCAAAAGACCGAAGCCGAAGCCGTCTTTGGTCAGTTCGTCGTCTCTGAAATGCGGACTTTTGACGCAGCGTCGATAGATTTAAATGGAATCGATGGGGAAATTCTCAAAGGCGGCGTCATCGAGTGAGGGTCAGTGCGAGGGAGAGAGAGAGAGGGACAGAGATAGGACATGTGCAGGCACAGCCACAGGTCAAAGGAGTGGGACGCAGCAGCTCGGGCGACACGTGGAGCGAACTCGCTTCACTGAGTCGCCGGCAAGGGTTGGGCGAAGACGGGAGCGGAGCAGGAGAGTGCGATGGGAGTGAGAGACAGTGATGCATGAAAGAAATACAGTAGGAAAGATGACGGAGGGAGAGGGAAAGGAAATCGCTCAAAGGCTCTCTCGATATCGGAGAGTTGGAGGATGTCAAAAGGAAAAATGTGGGAAGGTGAAAATGCATGGAAAAAATTAATCAGAACTTCCTGAATTGAAACGTCGGAGGAGGCGAAGAGAAAGCAATTCTATCGAGAAGGCCAGAAAAATAAAGAGAATTTCCTGAAATGAACTTCGTCGGCGAGAGAGAGCGATCGAGATTGAGAAAATGTAATTGCACTTTTTCTCACAAGCAACTGGTCCAAATGCAGATGTCGGGAGAAGGAAGCATGAAAATCAATGTGACTGAGACAAGGGGGAGCGAGCCAGAGCGAAAGTGGGCGAGGGAGACGGTGAAAAACTGCGATTTGTTGCCATTCACAACTTTAAGCGCTCCGCCTATGGGACCTGTGAGGAGAGCAGGGGTCGTGGATGTGAGCCGAAGTCCTTCGGTTTGGTTTTTCTTTTTTTCGTATTTGTCGATTTGGGCCAACGATTTAATCCACGTGCTGCTAACTGTTCCAGAGGTAAGGTAGAAAATACAACAACAGCAAGGGCGACATTACGGAAAATGAATACAAAAAAGCAGAATAACAAAAATAGCAGCCACAACAACAAGAACAAAACTGTCGGTAATTATCCGGGCTTCTGGAAATTCGACCAGCTCCGAGCCGCGTTTTATTAATTGTGAGAACCTGCCTGGTGGCCCCGTACATGTGTGTGAGTTGGAATTAGAGTAAATATGTGTTGGTGTAATAAATCATCAATTAGGGGCGAAAAAAAACGATTTAAAAGCCTTCTGTCTCTCATTCTTTCTCCCTCTGTTCGCAGTGCATTAGCGCAGGCCGCACTGCCACAGCCAGACGGACGGCGTGCGGTGTCGATGTGTTGGTGGGTCGGTGTGTCGGTGTGTCGGTGGGACGGTGTGCGTAATTAATTGGGCCGCCATTTAATTTAATCATGTAACTCATTAATATGAAGCGAGCGCGCCGAACGGGGAGAAAGTGAAGCGGCCTCAAGCAGAGAGCGACAGAGAGAGAGAGATGGAGCGTAAGTGGTTCGTTCGTGCTAATGACGGTGTGTGCGTGTGTGTGTGTGTGAATAATCCTGTGAGTGTATGAATAATGTGTGTGTGTGAGTGGCGATGGAGGCGGACCCGGTTGCCTTGAGTCGTTCCTCCAGCCCGAGCTTCAAATCCGAAAACACCTTGGCTAAAACAATAATAGTCCACGCCTCCACTCCCTCCATCTCCCTCTCATTCGCTCCGTCTCACTTTCGGGCTCTCCCTCCCAACCCCCTAACTCTGTGCCTCTCATTCACTCCCTCCCTGCTCGTTTTCCCACTTCACTTCCTCCTTCAGTGGATCGTTTTTCATCTCCACGTCGATAGAAATCAGTCGGGCGTCGCCGGGGGATTTTAATTAGGGCTCTCTCTCTCTCTCTCTCTGTCTCTCTGTCTCTCACTCTCTCTGTCTCACTCCCTCCTCCTCTGCCTTGAGCTCTCGCTGTTGCAGTTGCGGGGATGCGGCCAGGACGGATTCGAACGAAGTCCGACAATTGTTGCCGTTAATTGAAAGTTTTATTGGCTGTCGCATGTCGCGCTCACCTCCAGGACCAGGGCCAGGTCCGGGTCCGGGTCCGAGTCCGTCCGCTGTCTCCTTCGTTCTCTTGCACGTCCCGTCGCCTTCTCTCCCCCCTCCCTTCGCGATACCCATCGCTTCCTTCTTCTGACTTCCATTTCCTGCCGCCGCAGCTCCCTCGCTCTGGACCATTGATACTCGTGCTTCACCTTCAGCGAATGTCCTTCGCATTTTTGTTCTTGTTGTTGTTGTTGTTGTCGAACAAGTCGAAGAAAGACTTGTTGTTGTTGTTGTGTACTGAAAAGCGACAACTAATTGGCAGGACTTCATTTCATTAGACAAATAATAACAGTTAGTCGGATAATTATTTCCCCTTGTGACAGGGAACGAGGCCAGCCGCGCGAGGGAGAGGGAGAGGGAGAGAGAGAGGGAGAGAGAGAGGGAGAAAAAGAACGACTCAGCTTAGAGTCCGGAGCATGGCCTGGCGTGCGAAAGGATTTGATTTCTGCGGAAGCTGAATGCACTTTATTTTTAATTGGAAACCGACGGGGACCGACGGAGCGAGTCAGGGGACAGAGCGACGGCGGAAAAACGCAGACGACAAGAGAGGGGAAAATACGGTAAGAGAAGGACATTTTCACAGGAGTCGATCCGATGGGAGCCGATTCGCAGGAAGCTTCGTCAAGGAGATCAAAACTAAGTTGAGCGATTCGACGAAGGCGCCCCTCGTATCCGTTGCGAGCGAGAAATCGAAGGGAGATGGAGAGGGAGATGGAGCTATTAATGCTGCAGGTCCATGGCGAAAGGATTACGTGGGACGCAGGGCGACACGACGTTGTTGACAACGACGACGACGCCATTCCATCGAGTCGACAGAGGTCTTCGCACAAAGTCCTCGAGTGATTGAATATCCGGCTGGAATATCCTTTCGATATCCTGCGTCGTTTTGCCGGCTGGTGGAGCGTGAGAATCAACTCATAATCACGATGAAAGGAGGCGAAATATGGGAGAGAGTGAGAGAGAGAGAGAGAGAGACAGAGCGAGAAGGCCAATCTTCGTGGAAGCACCTGACGGAGTTGTTGGCGACAACAAGCGCGGAATGACAAATATTAATAACGAACAGAAAGCCATAAGCAGAAATTCGCGAATAACAAATTGCGCATAATAAATTTGTTTCTTAGAAATCCATAAATTGGAAAATAACAGAGTTGGAAATAAATTAGAAATAATAAAATCAAATTCAACAAGACAACTGAACATCATATATATTAGGAAAAATTAATAAAATATAAATAAAATATTTAAAAAAATAAAAACAAAAACGATATTGTACACAAATAAGAAATGTTACGACAAATATAAATAGACAAAGAAATGAATAGAAATTAAAAAATTGAAAAAAGTAAAAAACATTTACAACAAATATATGGAATAAAATTATTTAAATTGCAGAAAATTATTATTAAATTTGCGTACTAAATATTGAACAAAAAATAATAACCCGTAATTGGTACAAAATAAAACAGGTCATTAAATTCTACAGAAATTAATTAAGATCACATTCGCCTCGATCCTTGAATGCTCCAAATGCTCCGGCATGGCTAAAAAGAGACCGAAGCTGAGTGTGGGACAGAGAGAGAGAGAGAGAGAGAGAGAAGTCTAACAAGTGGAGAGAATAAAGGGAGGGAGAAGCGAAAGCTCAAAACGGACGTCGAAGTCGTTGCGAGCGACAAAAACTGACCACAAAACATCCGCTTTACGAGAACAGGGGGGAGAGAGAGAGAGAGATATTAAACCGCAGAGAAAGAGGGGGAGAGGGCGACAAAATGCGGTCAGAGATGAGAAATTGCGCCGTGGAGGGCGGCAGAGACTCCTGGGGTCAGCGACGACAAATTTATCAGAGCTGGGAACAAACATTTTTCTCAACCACTTTCTCTCGCCTTCCCCTCGCCGTCTCCCTCTCCCACTCTCTTTCTCTCGCTCTCCCTGTCTCTCTCTCACTCCCCGCAGTCGCCGCACAACTGTTGGAGGCGATAAATTTTCAATTTTCACTTCTTGCTGTCGGACGGACGACGATCGAACTCCGAGTCCCAGTCGACCGACGGCAGCAGTCGCAACAAAACAAAAAGCTACAATAACAACATTAGCAATAACAGTAACAATAACAATAACAACAGCAACAACAACAACAACAATAAGATTATCCTCCCCTACCCGCTGGAATGACATTTCAAAAATGTGGCATTTTTCTGGTCAACTCTGGCACGGAGTGGACGAAGCCGCAGGAGGTTGGGCGGGGAAGGAAAAAATGACGAAAATGCGAAAAAACCAAAAACTAAGGAGAAAAAATGTTATCAAAAAAAGAAAAGAAAACCAAGGCAACAGAAATAGGAGCGAAGAGAAAAACAAAAAGAGCTTAATGAATGTAAAAATAACTAAGAAAACCGCCGAAATTTGCTCGGGGGCGAACATCACGAAATGAAGTCGACGCGGGGGAGGGAGGGGCGGAGGGAGGGGCGGAAGGATGGGCGGAGGGAGGGGCGGAGTTCGTCATTTCGCTCCACTGTGCGTGAGGTCTTCGCACCCACTGTGGCGAGCGACGGCTTCGGATCCGTTTTGAAACATCTCCATCTCTCGTCCTTTGTGCTCGTGATTAATTAAAGGGCTCACCTTCGGCCACGCCTCCTTCGGCTCCTCCGTCGACCTGTTATCGCCGTCATTTGATCAATTAATAAACCCCGGCAACACTCGCCGTTGTCGGTCGGTTATTAATGTCTGTGCGAAATATGAAAGATGAAAACTTCCCCGAACAGCGAGCAGCAGCGGCGCAGGGAAGGGGTGGGGGTGGCCGAGGGGGCGTGGCAACCTCCTCCATCGTCGTCGGCGCTTAATCACTCCGCCCTCCATCCTGGCGTGGCGTCTAATCGTCCTTCCCTCCATCCACCCAGCCCTCCACCTATCCAGCCTCCACCACCTCCACCGCCTGAGACGTTCGTTTGTTGGAGGAATCTCTGTCAACTAAGCCGTGACTGAACTCCGTCTCCCCCTCTCTCCCCGTTACCTATGCTCCTCCCTCCGTCTCTACCCCTCCCTCTCTCCCTCAGTGTCCCCCGGCCAGCCGCCGTTTAACTAATCGTTGATGGCTTCGCATCGGTTCGCATCATTTCAATACCTTTCAACCCATCGTCCCTGCCCTCCTCCATTTATTTCGCGACACCATGTCAACCCCTCTCCACCCGTCTCTCTCGGTTTGTCTCCGTCGCTCTGCCGGACCAGCGTGTTTAATTAATGCAGCGAGAATAATCAGAATAATCGGGCGCATTCGTCAATTATTAATTATCCTGTCGTCAGTCGTAAATCCGCGCAAATTTGAATTTAATTTCAGCCGAACCACCATCAGCCCTCCCGCTCTCTCACACTCCCTCTCTCACACTCCCTCTCTCTCGCTCCGTCTCTGTCGCTCTATCTGGCTCCAGTGGACTCAGTGTCAATTACATTGATGAGATCATTCGCCGGTCGGGCGGCTCGAATTTTCGCTGCATAGTTTTGGGGGCTTTTTCGACCGGGGTTCCCAGCTCGTTCTGAACTTCTGTTGAAATGCAAAATGGAATAGAAATTCAACACTTCCCCGGATTAAGTGTGCGTTGCTCGGTTTCATTTCGCGCTTTCCCGGGACGTCATTTTGCCGGATTCATTTTGCGAAAAATTAAAAAAAAAATCCCATAACAAGTAGATCATCATCTCAGGTTACTGGCTAATGAGCTTTGCTTTAATGCGATTCCCAACCAAAGCAAATTAGCGCTTAATTCTCGCGCAACCAAATCGCGTGGCTCCGCGCACAACTTTTAATTTTCAGCAGAAAAGCATTTCATTTGCTTCCACTGCACTTTCATGCATTTTTTTATAACGTTTCCGAGTGTGTTTTGTTTTGCTTTTTTTCTGTTTAATTCCAACGAGCAAAATGTAATCCTGGCTTTTAATGCAATTTCGTCCTTCGGAGAAAATTTGCTATTCCTTCGCTTGTTCTTCTCGCACCTAATTTCGCGATTTTTTCCACTGCCTCCGCTTGTCTACTGCGCAATTCTATTGCAGTTTAGCAAAGCATTGCGAATCCATTTAAGCTCAATTTTTTAAAAAAATTGTCTTTAGGGCTTTATTGCTTTCTTTTGTCCTCCTCAGTGAGATTGTTCAATGCTTCGGTGGAATTCATGTCTACTAAATTGATCTTAATTAATGACTACTATTCATTATTCTCCTTCCTCTCACTCTTTCCCCCACCTCTCCTGCTACTGATTCGACTCCTTCCCTACCCCAGGTCCTCTTGCCCACTGCTCGTGGTCAGCGTGTTTTCCGTCACTCCTCTTCCCACTCCTTTCCGCCTCCTTTTTCTACTCCCTTTTGCTCCTTCGGAACTCTAATCAAGCTGCGCAATGGAGCAGCGGGAATGGCTAGATTTGGTATATGCAAAAACGACAACAACAATGGAGAGTCTTCACAACAACGGAGAATCTCCACAACAACAACAACAACAGCAATCTCAACCATAACAACAATGGAAAGAGTCGCAAAAAACACGTAATGAACGGCAGAGGAAGCAGCGGAAAACTTGCGCTTCATGACGTTTGTCCTCGGTCCGTCCGTCCGTCCGTCCTCGGTCGGTCCACTGGCCGGGCGGTGGCCCAGCTGGCGGAAGCGTCGGAGGCCACGGGGGCCCGGCGGTGGGGGGCGGACGGGGAAGAAGAAGCAGCAGCTGCCGCCAACTGCGAACTTTCAGCGAAAACTAATTTATCTCCAAGTTTCAAATGCGCTCTAATTTAGTTGCGTTCTCGCCCTCTCTCTCTCTCTCTCTCCCTCTTTGCCACAGTCTCACCATCTTTCGGTCTCTTTTCCCTTCCTCCACTTCTTAGTTGTGCGCTTTTTTCGTTTTTTTTCTCTCCTCCCTCTCTCATTTCGATTACACTTTTTCCTCCTCTGTTCTTGATAATTCATTTTTTCCTCCCACCAACAATTGGAGATTGGAAAGAGCGGCAGCGGCAGCGGCACCGGGGGCAACAGCGACGGAGGTGGAGACGAGGAACGAGGGCATCACTGGCGCTAAATACTTCCAGGTGGAGTGGGCGATCGCGGGAGAGAGAGCGGGACAGAGGGAGTCGGGTTCATCGGAAACAAGGGGAGGAAATCGCGCTCTCGCAAACTTGTTGCAACCAAGGCTAACGAAATTAATTGTTTATGGCCAAAAGGAAGAGGTTGCGAATAACAAAGAAGTTTGCGGGAGGACAAGGAGAACAAGGAGCAAAATTAAAAACAACGGGCAAGAAGGAGTAAAAAAGAGTCGAAAATTAAGAAGAGAAGTTGTGAAATAAAAACATGAACAAAAGCAATGCATTAAGAATTCATAAACGGGCGAAAATGCGAAATTGGAATCAGAGGGAGGGAACGAAATTCGAGGGCTGGAAACATGGACGGAATCCGAGTGAGCGAAATTGGGAGAGAGTTAGAGTGAGGGAAACCGGGAAACCAGGAAGAGCTGGCGAGAGGAAACCCTAGTCAAATTTTGTACAAAAACCTCGACCAAAACGAACCTTCAACCAATGTTTGTTACCTCTAGAATTTGATATGAACATGGGTCCCTTTCATCACAGCGGGACTTTTCAACACCGAACGACTGAAGCCCCACTCTCGAAAGAAAGACGTCCCTCGAAGTCCTCGAAAGGCGGAGGCGTAAAAAATCGCAACCGATGTCGAGACCGAGCCGAAGCCGAAGCCGCCTCCATCAGTTGTCAGGACGTCGTCGTCACTGCGACAGCTGACGTGGCCTAATGGATACACGTCGACACACACACCCACGCACGAGTTCACCGACAGTTGACACATACACCCGCGGACACACACAGCCACACACAGCCACAGACGGAGGCACACGCGAGGAGGGCGGCGAAGCGCGGCCCAAATGGAGGCGTCATTTGCAAACCTGGTCGCAGTGATTAGCCGTCAGGCCCGGCGCCGGTAAGTGGGATGCGGCCGCCTCCCGACGCCCGCCCCTCGTCCCCGCCGCCTCCGGCCCTCCCTCGTCAGCTCCGCGGGGGGCGAAGTCGCAAATCAAGTCGGCTGCCGGGGTTACGAGGCCCAAAAACGGGCCAGGACCGGGCCGAGGCTCAGCGAGCGGGCGGGGGTGAGGGTGTGAGAGCGGGTGGGAGGGAGAGAAGCCGTCGAGGCGACTGCGGGACGCTTCGGCGAGCAAGTCGTTAAGATTTTATTCGATTTTGAATTTGTATCGAGGCCTCTTTGAATGGCTGCGAGAGCCGAGTCGAGGCGGGCGGCGAGAGGCGGAGGGGGCGAACGAGGAATTCGGGTAAAATCGGCGGCCCAGCAGGAGAGCGAGAGCGAGACGGCAGGCGCTCGGCGTTCGGCGTTCGGCGTTGGCTACAGTTGCTCGGAAACATCGTTATGGCAATTAAAAGCTCGAAATCCATTCAGCTGTCAGGCGCAGCGACTGCACCGGATGCGATTGTGTTCGTGAGCCCGTGAGAGGGGTACAGAGGGATAGCGGGGGAGGAGGAGGACAAAGGGATATGTGTGTGTGTGTGTGTGTGTGTGTGTGTGAAGCGCAATTAAATCCAAATCAAGCTGTCAAACTGCTGGCGCAACTGACTCTCTCAACGTCTCCCCTGTCCCTCGCCCCACCCTCTCTCTCGGCCACTGTCCAACTAGCACCGTCTCCCCCCAACTATCTCCGTCTCACTCTCCACTCTCCACGCCCCCTCTCCGTCACCCTCACTCTCCCTCACTCTCCCTCTCTCTCCCTCCCTCCCCTCTCGCCACGTCAATATGTTTATTAATGCGACAGCGGTCGCAGCCACGCCCTGCGCCTCCGGCCCAGCCATGACTCGCTGCCCATAGCTGTCAAATCAAAGTCATCTCTCCCGCCCCCTCTCTCTCGTGCTCGCACCTCTCTCTTTCTCCCCCTCGTCCTCCTAATTGCAGTGACATAAATTTCTGCAACATTACGGCTCCAGTTGTTGTCGTTGTTGTTGGCATTTTTGTTGCTCTCGTTGGTACTTGTTGCTGTGTTTTGTTGTTGTTACTTTGCTGTTGTTGTTGTAGGCCCTGTTGTTGCTGCCCGTTGGCCGTCATAAACATGTCGCAGGACTCGCCCTGGCCCCCCGCCGACCGGCTCGCGTCCGTCACTCACTCCCAGCACGTCGCGGACGAGTGTGAGTGTGAGTGTGTTTGGGTGTGTGTGTGTGCAACCCGATTATGGGTTGTTGTAGCCACGGGTGTGAGTGCGAGTGTGAGTGTGAGTGGCGCTGTGTGCGTTTGTGCATGTGTTTTCCGCTCATTCGAGTTGCGAATCGATTTTAATTGCATTCATTGAGGATCCTTATCGCATTTGGCGTTGCCAGATCGTGCCAGGGAAGCTCGCCCGCGCTCGGGGACCGTTTCAGGGAAAGTGGCGTGAAGCACTCATTTCCCGGCCAAAAAGACGGCGCACGGCGCGACGGACGAACGGACGGACGGACGGACGGACGGACTCTGACACAGACAGCAGGACGGACGGACGGCGGGAGCGACCGGGAGGGCATCGAAATCGGTTCGAGGTGCGCGGCAGGGACGGAACACGTTGGAATTGATCTCTTCTTCTTCTTCGCATGCCCTCTTGGCGTGCCCTCCACTCCCCATCATTATTGTACTATTTAAATCTGCATCTTCGCCTTTTAGTTCTTTCGCCTTTTAGTTTTAATTTCTTGATTATCACATTTTTAATTTCAATTTTTTCCCTCCATTTTTACGATTTTCCGCCTCGCAATCCGCCAATTTCGCCAATTTAATTTACGAGCCTCGCCTGCACTGCCGCCGCCCGCTGCGATTCTTCAAAAGCATTTCGTATTTTAACGCGAATTCCACCATTAAGCGAATTCGTCCTTTGGCCATCTGTCCGAATCCATTTCGCTTTTTCCACCGCCAATTACGCCTGGCCTGGCCTGGCCTGGTTGATTCCACTTAGAACGGACGGCCGATCAATGCAGCGCTTTTGACATTTATTCAATATTTCAACTGGGCGTCAGCTCGCGTTTCCCCGCAATCTGCTGTCGCACACACTCGCCCACATCCGCAGGGACGCATTTGAGTTTGTTGCCAGCACACTTCGCTGCTCCATTCGGGTTCAATTATTTTCTAATCCATCCCAGGCATTTCCGCGATTCCCCTCTCTATCTCCCTCTCCCCCCCCCCCCCCCCTATCACCTATTGCCCCCTCCTTCCCCCGCTTTGGCGTCCTTTCGGCCGGAATCGGCTTCTGAATCAGTGGCTTGCGCCTAATTAGCTGCAATGATATTTTCATGCTCGTCAAATATTTGCAATTTTGCAAATGCCCTTGTTTTGTTGTTGTTGTTTCGCCCATCAAGCACCCAGCCACAGATGGACGCGTTCGAATATTAGAGCAATCAATTATTTTTATTGATTTCTACGCGCCACGTGGCGAGGTGCGAATCAATTTGCGATCACAGCCAACTCACAAATTTGTCGTTTCGTCAGAATTTGTCTGTTTCGCTTTCCCCTAATGCATTTGTGACCCATTCTCGGCAACACGAAATAATTCGGAAATGCCCGAAAAGATCACCTACACTTGTCTTTAATAAACGCCAATTTAGGATTCCCTAATGTGCCATATTGTAATTTATTCCGGCTTGGGCTTTAACACCTATTTTTTCGATTCGCCACATTGGCAATTCTTCTCAATTACGAGCGCATTACGGCGAACTTCGACCTCTCTTATCTCAGCGAATTCCTTCGCCCACTCTTTCTCTCTCTCTCTCTCTCTCTCTCTCTCTCTCCCTCCGAGCGCTATCTCACTCCTCCGCTCGGAATCTGGCCGCATAAATTCACCCAATTGCACATATTTTAAGCCCACATAAGGAGCTTCCCGAAAGCCGACCCGCATCGATCGACCGCAGGAAAGCAAACGACTGGGAACGACCTATTGGAAGCACACATTGGAAGAGTGCGAGAGAGGGATGGAGAGATGCGCTGGCGGGTCGGAATAATGCCGACTCCTGATTAATTTCATTGTTAATTATTCCCTAATTTGTTGCTGCCCATGCGGCTCTTGTTCTTGCCCTGTGGTTGTTAATCTTGTTGTTGTTGTTGATGTTGTTCTTAAGGGTGTTGTTTTTGTTGTTGTTGTTGTTGTTGTTGTTGTTGTTGTTGCTATCGATATCAAGACCATCCACTTCGCGACCCTCAGCTGACCTTCGCGCCTTCGAATGCCGACGACGACCGGCGGCAAAGTTCGATGATGAAGTGCTAATTGTTGTTGTCTTGTTGTTGTTGTTGTTGTTATTCTTTCTGGTGCTCATGATGATTACGATTCTCGTACACGCCATTGATGTTGTTGTTGTTGTTGTTCGGGAACTCGCAATTAATGCGAATTAATAACATCGACTTCAACTTCGACTTCGTCCTGTATTCGTAGCCAGGATCATAAGGAGAGAGGACACAGACACAAGACTGTAGGGAAAATTTCGTCTGAAATTCGAGAGAAATTCGCGTGTTTTTTCCGCCGGTAATTATTTGAAAATTTCTTGACGAAGATTGAAGAACCGCGATAATTAATGTGGGAATTCTTGAAAAAAAATAAAAATAGAAATTATGCACACGTTAATTATAAATCCTCGGGCCAGAATTCCGGGGAATTCGTAAAATGAAATGACTTCGTGCATTGGAAGAATGAGGGCAAATTGTTCTTGCCACAATCCCGAAGAGACCGGATTTCCGTTTGAATAGCACGTGACATTTGGCGGGAAATTAAAGAGAGACGACTTTGTGGTTGATGTGGGGAAATTCGGGGAATTCTCTGGCGAACTGCACGTGGACGCATTTCTGGCGAAAATGTTCGCAAACATGTGCAGGAAATTTCGCTGGAATATTATGAGAGCAGGACTCAAATGTCCTTTTTGCGAAATGCTCTGCGACCACCTTCAAAGCAATTCCCGAAAGTGGAGAAGGAGGGCGAGGACGAGGGCGAGACGGGGTTAGACAAGGGTGGTTTTGAGGACAGATTCTGGGAAGGACTTGCGATGACTTGATGTCAGCGACAACAGCAACAACAACAACAACACTGACATGCTCCCAGAGTTTCTCGCTTAAAGCCTTAACTTGGTTTACTGCAAACCCATGAATTATTTCCACCAAAATAGTCTCATAAATTTCAATGCGATTTGTTTACCATGTTTTGCATTATTTATTGTTATATTTTAAATTGTTATTTCATGAAATAGAAAATTACATTCAAAATGTTTCCCTAATTAAAGAATATACAATTCTGCATTTAAATCTAGTCTTCAACTATTCTCGTTGACCGCTTTTGTTCGCCTGGCTCATGACGTTTCCCGGCGAAACAACAACAAGAACACCAACTGAAACAAAAACAAGAACAACAACAACAACAACGGGCTCGCGAACAATGGGAAAATGCAATTAACTCCAACCAGGAGTCGTGGGCGGAAACGTAAAAATTCCGCAACAACAGCAAACAACCCGGTAATGCGTGTCCGTCCTGCCGTCCTGGCGTCCTCTGGTCCCGTCGTCTCTTCGCCCTGTCGTCCCGGCGTCCTTCGTCGATGTCGTCCCTTCATCCTTTCCTGCTGCCGTCTCGTCGTCCTGCGTGTTTGTTTCTTTCATCTCCGTCTTTCGCTGTCGTTCGTCACTGGCTCTCATTATAATTATACAGGTCAGTGAAGCGAGCGCACACACGCACGCACACACGCACGCACACACACAGGCACAGATTCGCATGGTTATTCCCACGCACACACACGCACATCGCGCTCTCCACACGAGACGAAGGCAGGTGAGATGAAGCCGGCGGCAGACGGAGGGCGAACTGAAAAAGCTCGACGTCAGGTGGAAAACGATGAAGGGCCGAAGGCGAACGAGGCCAGAGGAGGACGAGGAACAGAGGGTAGTTGAGGAGCAAGGGAGAGACGAATGAGAAGGGAACGATGTGGAACCAAGGGGGCCAGGAGGACGGCCACATGACGACGATGAAATTGTGGCGCCGTCGTCCTGGCAGCAGGTTAACTCGTCGTGTAATTAGTAATTTTAACGCCCTCCTTCACGGGACGCCGCGGACGGAAGACGCCAGGTGGTTTCCGGTTTTCTGTTGACCCCCGGCCCCGCCCTGTGAACAAGAGGGAAGTGGGAGGGGGGTCGACTTATGTGCGAGGGATTTCGAGTAGTTTCGAGCTTTTGGGTGAGAATCAGGCGCGAGGACCAGGAGCCACAGGCGACGACTCTGCGAATGAGTCCTCGGGGAGCTTCGATCCAGCGGTCCTTAGACTGACGCGTGTCGACCCCTCGAGGCTCGCTTGACGCGCCTCCCAGACCCCAACGAATCCGCCCCCCCGCCCCCCCTGTTCGTCCATTGATCCATACATTAATTCATTTATTTATGTATTGAGTGATTTATTTATTCATTCATTTGTTCGTCTGTGTCGTGTCTGATTCGATTCGACCGTGAGCCTGACGACGACAACGTGTCATTCACACGGCCTCACGCCAATACACTGGCATATTTTACACGCCAATCAATGTTTATTGAGCGCCTGTGTGCGTGTGTGTGTGTGTCTGTGTCTATGGGCATTGAGTGGTTCTGGGTGTTTGTGTCTGTCAGTCAGTCTGTTTGTTTGCCTTGGTTTGTTTGTTATTCTTGACGCGCAAATTGACTGTTTAGACCCGGAAGGTATTTTAATTAGACAAAACCACACAAACACAATGAAATACACACGCATACAAACAGCCATGACGTCTGTCGTGCGCAAGGAATAGTTTATTTTTCAATATCCTCCCTTCCGCACATCCTGCCACATTCCGTCCCTCGGCGCTCTCGATACACGTCCGATTGACATCTTCACACGTTTCTCCCGTTTCACCCCTCGGCGCTCCAGCCTCGGCTCGAATATGGATTCTCACCTCCCTCCCTCCGGCGAAGCCAGCGACAGGTCGAAAGACCGACAGGACGCTGGGGCGCTCGGCCAGTCGCACACAAAAGTGACATGTGTTGCAATCGGAACCCACAAATCGAATGCCAGGACTGCGGTCGAGGGCCGCAAGTGCTTCCAGCCGCAGGACGAGCGCCAGCGGAGCAGGAGCGAGCAGGCCAAATGAACAAGGACAAGGAGGAAGGACTACGAGAAATAAAACATAATTTAGTAAAGAAAAGGAGTTGCGAGAGGTCCAGGGCAATTCAATTCCTGCGAAGGGAATGATTAAACGGACAAACATTGATTATTTAATTTAAGAGTAGGAAGCAGCTCTTTAGTAAAGGAACAAGATTTAGTGAAGTGGAAGCAAGTAACACTTACTATTTGGAGTTCATTTGAATGTGAAAACGAAGATGAATCTGGAAATGGAAATAGAATCTTACCATTAAATGGAAGATAGTAACGAGCTAAAAATTAATGGATTAAAAATTGAAAACATTCAAACTCAGATTACGAAATATAAAATTTAGATATTTTGAAAAATGTCAGTACCGTGGTAATGAAATTAAAATTAAATAGCGATAAATATCACATGTTAGTAAGAGTAAAAAAAATGAAATGAAAACGCTAACATAGAGCAACAAATCACGTTTAGTTGAAATTTGTGGTATCACCAAAAGCTATTGATCATGAATTGTGGGTCATAAATTCTAGTACATGAATTATTGGTCGTGGAAAACAAATTCTAGTTTTAAATAAAAATTTTTTTTTTAAACCAAATAATGAGAGGGGAAAAGAGCTTCAAAAGCCAACCGCAAGAGAAATAAATCGGTTCGCCAAGCTTTTTTTCCACTGCCTGTGCGCCTTGTTTTCGCCTCTTTTCGAATTGATTTTCGCCCTCTCTCTCGTTCTCTCACCTCGTCCTCCCCTCAGCCTCGAAGGCACCTGCGCCGCACGCACACAGAGCCACATGGAGAGATCATTAATTATGCGCAATCAATTAAGGCTCTCAACACACTGTCGCTCACTAACACAATTACGGCCGTCCCCGCACACCCGCCCCACAGACACACAGACACACACAGTTACATCGATAAAATTTGACAAGTTTTTGAAGCGCCCCCCGGAGAAATGCATCGAGACCGAAAGTTCCATTTATTATGATTAAGTGTTTGCGCCTGAGTTCGTGGATCTGACTCGGAATCGGAATGTCAGTGGGAGTGTGAATGTGAGTGTGAGTGTGGCTGTGGGCTTGTGTGTGGCTCGAAAGCGTCCTTGGAGCGACGGACAACGCCAGAGAGAGATAGGGATAGAGAGATGGAGCGAGAGGGAGAATCGAGGCATTCATTCGAGGATGAACGGAGGTGAGGAGCGAGAGCGAGTGCGAGAGCGAAGACGGTGAGTGAATGTGTCAGTGTGTTAGTTATGGCCGTGACGGGGTTGTTGTTGTTGTTTGTGTTGTTGCCATGATTGTTGTTGTAGTTTCTGGGTTTGTTGCATTGCGATCCTTTGGGAACATTTTCGCATTTCGCATGCAAATCCATTTAATTAAAGCAATTTCAATGGTCTCGTCCTAGCGACGCTCGCCGAGTCGCCCCCCGTCAAATGGACCCACTCCACACACACACACACACACACACACACACACACACACACACACAAACACACTCGCAGGTGCCTCATTCAGAATGCACGGGTTGCCTGGTGTGCGTGTTCGTGTGGGTGTAATTGCGGTTTGCAAATATGTGTGAGTGATTGTGACACTCGAGACGACTCCCGCACTCGCCGCGTCGCCCCGTCGCCTCGCCTCGCCTCGCCTCGACCACAGCGACCCGCACCGCACCGCACCGCAGCGAAATCCTTGCAAAGGACATCAAATGAAACTCGAACTTCTTTCGACTCCCTCCGCCCACCACAGCTGTCTTTAAAGAGACGTCGTCGTGCAGAAGTCCTCAAGGCTGGCAGTCGCCCGAATCGATCGCCCGTTTAAAGCCGTTGCCTCGGTCGTCCTGATGGAGCCGTCGCAGGAGCCGTCGCAGGCGCCGTAGCAGGAGCCGTCGCAGGACCCTCGCGTGTCGCCGGCGCAAATCCGGCAGATCCCTTTGGAGGGCCTCGCGGGCCGTTTTTGTAAGCCACACACGTCTTAATGGCCTCTCGCGCCTTCCCCACTCCCTCGATTTCACTCCCTCCAACTCCCTCCCTCCTTCTCGCCCTCCCTCCCTGTCCTTTCCTCGCTCTCCCTCTCCCTCCCCCTCTCCCACTTTCACCTTCTCCTTCGCCCGGTATCCTCGACAACATCGACCTGGAGCCAGCGCGTGTCGCGCAATTAGAAACGTTCCCCAACTCCTCGGCGGCCCTCGATCGGCCTCGTCGTCCCCGCAGGGCTCTAGAGAGAACGAGGGGGCGAGAGAGCGAAGCAGTGGACGAGGGAGTGTGGCAAACTGAGTGGGAGCGGGACAGCGGGCGGCGCTTGGCTCTCGGCGCTCGGCGGTCCTGGCGCGTGGAATTATTTGCCTAAATTGACTGACAATTTCCGATTTGAATTTGGAGTAATTACAGCCTCACACACACCCACACACAGACTCTCCCCAAGAAGCACACACACTCCAACTAACCCAGAGAGCCGGAGTGAGAGAGGGAGAGAGGGAGAGCGAACGTCGAGAGCGCGAGAAACGAACGAGCCTCGAGGAGCCGCTTGAGCTGAGCTGGCGGAGCTGCCGATCCTTAATTGGAGTGGAGGAACATTCGCCGCGCCCTCTGGCGGCAATCAGCGACGACGAACGGGGAAAATAACGAGCCAGGGGGAGAGCGAGCGAGATGGAGGATAGTGGCGGGTGCCACCGGGGCCGGGGCCGGGGCCGGGGCGGCGAGAAGGAGGACGAGCCGAGGCGAACCCAGTGAAGTTCTTGCGGATGAAATATTTTCGCTTTCCATTCGGAGTTGGCCAGAGGGAGGGGGGAAAGGCAAAGGAAAGAGAAGGAAATAGGTGGACGAGAGAAAGAGAGAGAGGAACCTCGTCGAGTACCTCGTCAGCGGCAGGTGCGACGCACGCTAAAGCGGCGGACGAATTCACGAGTCGAGGAAGTTTGGCAGCAAATGAAGAATGAGAGACGGAGGAGGAGGAGGAGGACGAGAGATGGAGAAAGATGTAAAAAAGCAGGAGAAGCAACAACAACTAGTTGGGCACTCGACGTCGGCAGAAGACGACGACGACGACGAAGAAGAAGAAGAGGCGTTGATCCACTCCCGCGATGACTTCGCAACCCTTCCGCGGCGATCGACGAGGAAGAGCGGAAGGGGACTTCAAGGAGGAAATGAAGGAGCGACTGACGGAAGCATAATTGAGGGATAAACGAGGAGGAATGAAATGGGGGGGAGGGGGCTGAGGGTGTGGAAGGAGGAGATTGAGGAGCACGGTTCAAGGGGGTGTCGAAGGAGGGTCGAGAGACGTTCAACAGAGGGTCGCAGGAGAGTCGAAGGAGGGTCGAAGGAGGGTCGAAGGAGGGTCGAAGGAGGGTCGATGGAGAGTCGAGGCGAGCGACAGGCTCTGGAGGGGTTGAGGAAGGACTCGGAGGAGGTCGGCCGGCCCTTGACGAGGGAGCCAGGCGGACGCAGCCAGCTGGATCCCAACTTCTGCTCGCAGTGAAGAGCGAGATTTCGATCTGGAGCCGCGCAATTAACGCGAGGCAAAGACAAAGCGACAAGCGCGAGGGAATTAGACGGCAGCTGACAAGAAGCGAACGGGAGAGTCGGAGCAGCAGACGAGCTCGAAGTTGCCGCTGTCCCTGCCGCTGCCCTTGGATTCAATTAGGCCCGAAGGGACGACCGAGAGCGGTCGTAAAGCAGCGGGCGCAGCCGTCGTCGCCCGGCCTTTACGATTCAATCACAATCGGATTTGGCCCGACCCCCGAGAGGGCCGGCGGTCGGCGGGCGTCCACCTGGCCCGCACCCTCGGAGGCAATAAACGAGGGAGGCGCGGATTATTGCCACATAAAAATGGCGTCGCCCGCTGTCGTTATTGCCGAAAAAGCGGGCGAAGGACGCGAGGGACCAGCGGCAACGGACGAGGCCGTTGGTGACCCTGGAACTGGTGCCGATGACGATCTCGCTGGGAGATCACGGCCAACCGGGCAATAATGACGACGATGAGGACGACGACGACGCGGCCGGAGCTCGTCGCGAGTCCTAACGAGCCAGCCGAAGGATTTTCATATCAATTTCTCGGCACTGACACCCCACGCCCACGCACATTAGCAGCGGGTGGCCGGAGGAGAGGATGGGAGGGAAAAGGGTGGCAAGCGGGGGCCAGCGGATGGGTTGAAACAATTGCAGTGCGGGGCGATTTGCGTAACAAATTGTCGCACGAGGGATGCGTGGGGAGCACTGGGAGTGTGTGCGTGTGGGAGTCATGTGTTCGTGTGTCGATGTCTTCGCTTGTGTGCTCGTGAGCTCCCGAGGACCCCTGCGGACGCGCGAGGCGGAAGCGCAGCAACAGGAAGCGACAGAGCGGCGAAAGGGTGCGAACGAGCGCGCTAAAAGTGGCAGATGGGAGCGAGGCAGGGAGAGGAGATCGTAAAAAATGGGGTGAGAAAGAGAAGGGGTGAGAAAGGGAAGGAGTGAGGAACAGTGGGAGTGGAGGAGGCCAAGCTCAGGAAGGACAGGACGAGAAAGGAAGGGCGCGAAGAGGAAGAACCAGAAGTCAGTGAAAGAAGAGAGGCAGAGTGGGGAAATAGAGAAGCGACATAGAGAGAGAGAGAGAGAGAGAGAGAGAGAGGGGCGGAGAGGGCGATACGGACAGCGATTGGAGGCAGCGTGAGAAAGGATTACTGGAAATGAGCTGAAATTTATTCGAGAAAGCGAAGGGAGCTCGGGCCATTTACGACCCCGATGACAAACACAAACACACACACACGAGTAAGTGAAACTGCGGGAGGGAGAGGGGGTAGAGGGAGGGGGTATAGGGAGGGAGAGGGGGAGAGGGAGAATGTGACACTTTGTTGGTGCTGGGGCGAGTGCATCAAATGGCCATTAACGGTAAACAGTCAATAAAAATCATCGCCGAAAGGGAAGTTTATGGCGACCAGCGGCAGCACTGTCGGCGCTGGGCGCGGTCGCAGGAGGGCGGCGCGGACAGCGGGCGGTGGGTGGCGTCGTCGAGGTCAGCAGGTCAGCGGCGACGATTGCGACGGTTGCGGTGCGAGTCGGAAGTCGTTCGGAAGCCCTTGCGAGGGCGATGCCGCAGGCGGCGCGCAGGAGTCGCGTCTGGGACGAGGTTATCCGGCTTATCCGGCTTATCCGAGCGGCGTGGAGCGTCATCCGGCCTATCCGCGCTGAGTTTGGCACACTGGCTTAGCCAGAGGTGTCGAAAGAATGTTCAAAATTAAAGAGGGAAAAGAAATTAATTGCAATCAAAATATTTAGCTAATTTTTAAAAATATTCTTCATATTTCTGAATTATTTATTTTGTGTTCATTTTTCTTGTTTAATTATTTATTTTCTCGTTTTTATAGTGATAAAATAATATTTTTTATTCCTCAGTATAATTAATTTATTTTTTTTGTTTTTTGTCTACATATTTATTTACTATTTTGGATAATGATAAAATTGCGAGATATAATATTTTATATTTCTTAATATTAATAACTTATTACTTATTATTTTATTTTTTGTTTATTAATATTTTTGTTTTTGTTATTTTGTATATGTATGTTTTTTTTCTGGCTGATATAATTTAATTCTATTAAGCTCTCCTGCCGAACTTCCTTCGGCCGCTGTCCCTTTTTCATCGATTGCTTCCATCCTTCCGGAATGCAAAATTTCAATTCGTCAGGAAGCGACGGCTCCGGGCGGGAGTCGCGGGAAGCTCGTGCCGGCTACGGCCGAGGTTGAGGAGAAGGATCGACACGAAGGACGCGACTATGACGGCCGGAAACCGGAAATGAGTACCTGCAGTCGTCCGTGGTCGGTCGTCCGTCGCCCGTCGTCCAGGGTTCGGCCTTGGCGTGCGCGTTGCCGTCTCGCGGCATTCGAATGGCATCTCGAGCCCGCCCCGTGGCCTTGAAACCCACTCCGGAGCCGTCGCAGGCGACCAACGCACACATGAGTCCGGGGCCGAGGGAACACATTTGCATTTTGAAGCAAATTAAAGTTCCCTCAATTCATTTTAAATGAGTGCAGGGGACAGAGAGAAAGGGAAGAGGAGAGGAGAGCGAGAGTGAGCTGGAAAGAGAGTTGGGGAGAGTGAGCGATGGAGCGAAAGAGAAAGCGAGTCAGTTGAGGAGGCGCCTCTGGCCAATTAAACGCGCTGCACCTTGGCGTGCGATGGACATGGCATTGGAGAGGAGTCCACTGGATTCCACAACGACTTCGCACAGCCCATGAGCTGCAAATGTATTCAAGGACGCGGGAGCGCCCCAGGCCCAAGGACCAATTGACTTAATTGAGTGTGTGCTTGAGGAAAACGTAAACGAGTGGAGGAAGAGGAACAGGAGTTAATTTAAATGAAAAACAAAAAGTGATTATTAAAGTTCATAAAAGCATTTTTATAGACCAAATTGTAACGAAATTTAAGTTTTAATAAACTCAGTCAATCAGAACATAAATAATTTCTAATTTTGCGATAATAAATATTTCATTTGTTTAGTCATTTCAAACTAATGTGATTATTTCCACATCATCTTTAGGAATAAACGTCAAACAACAAGTGAACAATTTTTTGAAATTCAAAGTAAAAATTTCAAAATTGTGGAAATGAAAAGTGAGTATGAGTATATTAAAAAAGTAAACCATTTGAAACGTAGTGAAAAAATCTCGATTCATGATCAAGAATTCTAATCTTTTGTTACGAATTCTACACAAATAAATATTAAAAATTCATAAGGATGAAGCAAAAAGGATGAACTGCGATGAACTCCGTGCGAGTTCGACGAACTCCGCCGGACCCGGGCTCGCGACCGCAGGGTCCTCGCACCCAGGGACCCCGCAGTGCCAGCGCCATGAGTGAAGCCATTAAAATTGCAGACAACTGCAGATCGAGGGCCGTCCGTCCAACCGACGGAGCCGCGCCCCGCCCTCGACGCGGACCCGGCCGAGGCTCGCGCGCCGCCCTCGTGTCGCAATCGCCTTTTAATTTAGTCATTTTCCCATTCATTTCCACTTGGATTTCCACGGCCGACTCTTCCTATCTCCCTCTCGCTCTCCCTCTCCCTCCCTCTCCTCCCACTCTCTCCTCTCCCTCTCTCTCGCTTGTTTTCGGAAACTCCGGCCGAGCCACATCAACGTAAACAACGACATTAGGTCAAGTCCCAAGAGACAATTAGTCTCAGAGAGAGCGAGAGCGAGAGAGAGAGAGAGTGACAAAGGAGGGAAGGGGGAGAAGGGGAAGGAAATTAAAGAGGAGCAGAACGTGGCAGGAGGAGCTGGGGAGAGAACGACGAAGACGACACCGAACGAGACTCGTCTGCCTCTGCCCCGATCGCGTTCGCTCGCTCTCTCTCTCTCTCTCCCCCGCTGTCTCTGGGACTCGGATTCCCGATTGTTCGTCTGCTGCCTCGAGTTGTTTTTGTTGTTGTTGTTGCCAATGTTGTTGTTGTTCTTGTCACCGAAAGTCCCAACACGAAACCGGACACAAGCTCGCATCCACAAACACCGATGCATTCGCAAAGCCAGGGGTGTGTGAGAGAGATGGTGGGAGGACGAGAGAGGGAGAGAGAGAGATAGAGAGAGGGAGAGAGGGAGAGAGGGGAGGCAGGTCGATGCCTGAGGCGCCTGAACCGCATAATCACAGCCAAAGTGCGGCGACCCAATTAGAGTTTGCGACTCGGGGCATCCGGCGACGATGCGACACATGGGGACGTCGAAAACAACAACAACAACAACAACAACAACAGCAACGACCACACCAAACGCAAACAACAGCAATAACAACAAAAACAACAACAACAACTAACGTGGAAGCAACATGCAAAATGACACTCAAAATGCAGTCAAAATCACAAGCGAAGTTTCCAATGGTCGCTCTTGTTGTTGTTGTTGTTGGTGTTGTTTTTTTTTTTTGGTTGACCCCATTGTTGCTCCTGTAATTATTGTTGTTGTTTTTGTTGCTAATGAGTTTTGTGATTGTGCAGTTGGGTTCGGTTGTTATTGTTGTTGTTGTCGGTTGCTTTGGTTTCTTTTTGCAATCGCTATTGAGTGCCGTGAACAACAACAGTAACAGCACTAACAACAACAACAATTGCAACAACGACTTCCGCCTAATTGGACGATTCAGACGACAGCGGCGGGAAGAACAACAACAACAACAATATCACACGAAGGAATCGATCCTGTCCTGTCCTGTCCTGTCCTGCATTGTTGACGTTTATTGCAACAGCATTGAAAAGTGCAAGAAATTGTTTTTTTTGTTGTTGTTGTTGTTGTTCTCTTCGCTGTTTCCACTGAGCTGTGTTGGCGTTTGTTGTTGTTGGACACAGGACACAGGACACCCTGCCCAAAACGAGTCGTTGATTAAGTCAAGATCCAATGAGGTGTTGACCAGGCGAGGGCTGAGGGAGGCAGGGGGCGACAGGAGGACGCTCGAGGAAGCGACCGGAGACAGGCTGGAGGACACGGGGCCAGGAAGGACGAGGCCAGGAAGGACGAGGCCACCTGAGCCCGTGGAGCGAGTCGATGCCGCCCTAATGAAATAATTGCGCAGCACTTGAAGACGCCCGGCAGGCAAACGATTGTCGTCGAGGTCTGCGGGGAGTTCAAATCCGAAGGGGGCGAATTCCCCGGAGGCGGGAGGGGATCCCACGGTGAAACCGAAGGCGAAGCGGAACATGACGTCAATCATGACGGCGATTTGGCCGAGATTTGTGTGGAATTTGCGTGGGCTTCTGGGGTCGGTTTGAATACGATCCGGGTGTCGCCTGGCAGGGGTTGGAGTGGGCGTTGGATGGACGGAGTCCCGGAAGGGCCTGCAGGGGTGAAGGTGGTGAAGGGGAGTTCGAGAGGAGGGAGTCAAGATTGGGAGTCAAGAGTGATTCCATTAGATCTTCAATGACTTTTAAAAGAGTCTGCACAAATTTTTCCAAATTTTCTCTTTGATTTTTTCTCCAAACAATCCAATTTTGACTCGGAATTTCCATCAATCTGTACAGTGTCTGTCAACAACTCCGATCGCACCTCAACTAAGGACCTTCTCCAAGCTCTTGTCCAACTCAAGTCGAGTCGACAAATTTCGTTCCACTCGACGAACTCCACTCAAACGATCAATAACAAAAACCACTCTGCCTGAACCCGAAAATCATTTCAACAAATTCAGCCACCGTCGGCAACGAATTTTCAGGCAATAAATCCTCAACAACCGTTCCATCAACAACAATAACAAGAAGAAGAACAATCACTAAACTCGAGACAACAATGATGACTTCAGCAATGACAACAATAACCGAATGACAACAACAACAACGATCACGGCAACCTGGGCTCCTTGAACAATTAATTTCTCGTTCAATGCCCTGGGGTCGATTCGAGCAGGGAATTTGGCGAAATGTTGCAATGGAGCAGCAACAACGAAGCTTTCCAACAGTGATTGGAGCAATAACAACAAAGGGAACACCTTTAATATCAGCAGCAGAAACAACAACAACAATGGTGAACATGATTATCATTAATTTATGATTACATTAATTGGACTCATCAACATTTTGCACAGCGGTGATCAACAAACGACTTTATATCGAAATTATCCAGGCATGTCCATTAACACCTGGCATCCACACACACAGTCACATACACACACTCACACACACTCTCATAGACCCACCGTCAGCTCATCTCGATTCAACTCAAATCGATTTTCACAGTTCACGAGGAATCGTCGTCTAATGCTAATAATGATGAATAGTGCGGTCAAGTTGTTGTTGCTATTGACCTTGTTGTTGTTGGTGCTGTTGACCTTGTTGTTGTTGGTGCTGTTGACCTTGTTGTTGTCACTGTTGGAATATTGAAATTCCTTGCTCTGCAAGCAGAGACGAAATGAAATAGTTTCGAGCATGCCTCGAACTTCGGTTCCATGGCGTGGCTTCATCAGGGGATCCTGAGGAGAGGAGGAGAAGAAGATGCAAACAGAATCTCCCGAATAATTGCGACAAAACCATTCATTTAACAATAAGCACATTAAATGTTTTAAGAAATAAATATCACTCGATTGTTAAATCTTTCCAAATATTATTTCTTTTGAGGATAAAATCAACACAGCTCTTTCAATAAAATCAAATTCTATATTGTTGAATATTTTTTCATACAAAATTTCATATCTTGATCTATTTATCGGTACCCTTTAATTATTTGCGTTCCTCTCCATTTCACACCCCGAATCCTCCCTAGATTCACTCACTCTTCCTGGCTCTCTATCGCTCCCATTCTAACACTCCTATTCTCCCGCTCTCTTTCTCTTAAGACCCAAAAAGAGCCGAATCATCATTGAGGACCGGAACATCCTCGATGTCGAGCCAATCCGTGAAGGTTTTCTTCTTCTCCTCGACCTCGATGCCCAAGTCCTGGGTCAGACGGAACTGTTTCAGGATCAACAGGTAGTTGACAATGTATGAAAAAACCTAAAAAAGCCAAAATAGTACTGAAATTAACTATAGTAAAAAACAAATGAAAAACTGTAATGTAAGAATGTAATGAAGAACAATAAAAAATAACTAAAGAAGAACTTCTGAACGCATAAAAATATAAAAACAGATTACGAAAAAATACAAATAGAGAATAAATTGGTAACACAAAATATTCTCTCTCTTTCTTGCCATCGTCACGGTCGTCTTGTTGATGCGGATACCGAGGCTGCTCTGGAACCCGATGTCGCTGGCCATGCGCCAGCGTAAAGTCTCGGAGATGAGATCCTTGGGGACCGGGCGGCCGGGGAACCAGACGTCCAGGTGCTCCACCAACCGCAGACACTTCCGAGCCTGAGTCGAGAGAGAACGAGAGGTAGACATAGTGAAGCCAATGACGGTCATGACGATCTCACCTCGACCATGGTGCGGTGGCAGTAGATCGGCGTCGCGACCAACTGGTAGAGCGGCGCGATCATGCAGAGGACGACGTAGACGATCAGCTCGCCGCCGCCATTCGCGATGCCGTGGCCGGAGCTCGAGCGGTCGAGGATCACGTAGAGCTCGGTGGTGGTCAGGGTGAAGTCGTGGGCCAGCAACGCCAGGAGGCCCAGTCGGTAGACGCCGTTGATCTCGCCCACCAGCTCATGCAGCTCGCGCACCATGGCCACGGCGCCGTGGAGTCGTCGGTCCAGCTTGGCCGAGTCAGACCCCGGCCCTAACCGGAGGCGAGACGCGGCCAGCAGGAAGTCGCGGTCGAGGATGCGCTGCAGCAGGCGGAAGCGGATGCTCAGGACCTCGGTGAAGTTCAGGTGCGCATAGCCGTTGTAGTGGGGGCCGCCGGTGAGGCCCAGGTAGCAGATGGCGCCGAGCACCACCAGCCAGACGTCGTCGTCGCGGCCCCCGACGAAATGGACCAGCACGGCGCAGACGGAAGTCGTGTAGGCGGTGCTGATGAGGCCCAGCAAGATCGCGTTCTTGCGCACGAGCTTCCGGTAGTTCATCTGGGCCCCGAACTCGCCCACCAGCCGCCGGTCGACCGCGGCCAGCCGGTCGATGAGGGCGGCGTGGCGCGGCGCCTGCCGCAGCATCGCGCCGACGGTGACGACGAACGTCCCGGTGGCCATGGCCAGCTCCAGGCCGGTCATCGACAGCAGCAGCGGGTCGGGCGCCGGCCGGTCCGACGACTGGCGCTGCTGGGCCGTCCACTTGGTCCAGACGACGTGCCAGAGTCCGAGGACGACGAAAGCGGCCGCGCCGAGCGTCCACGCGACGGTCCAGCGGTTGACGACGAACCCGCGGCCGCGTCGCCTCCACAGGCCGTTGCTGCAGAGGCCGAACTGCAGCAGGGCGACGAAGTGCAGGCAGTCGTAGAGCGACTGCGGCTCGGGCAGGACGAACAGCACCATCACCCTCGACTCGAGGCGACACCACAACGGAAACTGACTCGGCTTCGACGGAGACAGAGACTTCCTGGTGGTCGTCGTTTATCGCAATTAACCTAATGGGAATCTCGGCCGTCGAGCAGAGGGGTCGGACCGCAATTACGACCGACGGACCGGGTCGGCCAGGGTGCAGCGGGGGCGACTGGGCTCACATCGAACGCTTCCCAATTAAATGTTAGAGAAAATTGCCTTCGATTTGACCCACTCTCGCGGCCCCAGCATTATGAAAATGTATGAGCTTCCAATTCGAGAGTGAAGCCAGGGCGTGTCTGTCCAAGCCGAATCAGTTCCCGCTGTCGCGTCGCCACGAGTCGAGGGCGAGTCGACGACGATGGTGCTGTTCGTCCTGCCCGAGCCGCACTCGCTCTACGACTGCCTGCACTTCGTCGCCCTGCTGCAGTTCGCCCTCTGCACCAACGGGTTGTGGAGGCGACGCCGCGGCCGCTTCGTCTCGAACCGCTGGACCGTCGCGTGGACCCTCGGCGCGGCCGCCTTCGTCGTGCTCGGCCTCGGGCACGTCGTCTGGACCAAGTGGACGGCCCAGCAGCGCCAGTCGTCGGACCGGCCGGCGCCCGACCCGCTGCTGCTGTCGATGACCGGCCTGGAGCTGGCCATGGCCACCGGAACGTTCGTCGTCACCGTCGGCGCGATGCTGCGGCAGGCGCCGCGCCACGCCGCCCTCATCGACCGGCTGGCCGCGGTCGACCGGCGGCTGGTGGGCGAGTTCGGGGCCCAGATGAACTACCGGAAGCTCCTGCGCAAGAACGCGATCCTCGTGACCATCGTCAGTACGGCCTACACGAGCTCCGCCTGTGCGGTCCTGGCCCACTTCGCCGGCGGTCACGACAACAACGATGAGGACGACGCCGTCTGGCCGGTGGCTCTTGGCGGCGCCTGCTACCTCGCTCTCACCGGTGGCGCCAACATCAACGGCTACGCGCACCAGAACTTCACCGAGGTGCTGCGCATCCGCTTCCGCCTGCTGCAGCGGATTCTCGACCGCGAATTCCTGTTGGCCGGCTGTCGCCACCGATTTGGGTCGGATTCATCGGCGCTGGACCGGCGGCTGCGGAGCGCCGTGGCCATGGTTAGGGAGCTGCACGAACTCGTGGGCGAGATCAACGGGGTCTACCAGCTGGCCCTGCTGGTACTGCTGGCCCACGACTTCACCCTGACCACCACCGAGCTCTACGTGATCCTCGACCGCTCGAGCTCCGGCCACGGCATCGCGAATGGCGGCGGCGAGCTGATCGTCTACGTCGTCCTCTGCATGATCGCGCCGCTCTACCAGTTGGTCGCGACGCCGATCTACTGCCACCGCACCATGGTCGAGGTAAGATCGTCATGACCGTCATCGGCTTCACTCTGTCTACATCTCGCTCTCTCTCGTCTCAGGCTCGGAAGTGTCTGCGGCTGGTGGAGCACCTGGACGTCTGGTTCCCCGGTCGCCCGATCCCCAGGGACCTCGTCTCCACGACCTTGCGCTGGCGCATGGCCAGCGACATCGGGTTCCAGAGCAGCCTCGGCATCCGCATCAACAAGACGACCGTGACGATGGCAAGAAGGAGATTTTTAATTATATTTGTTGTTATGGAGTATATTTTTTTTTGTTTATTTTATTATTTCGTATTTTATTTCACTCATTTATTAATTTCGTATTTCAATTTATTTTAATTTTTGAAATATTTTCTACTTTTTAATTTTGGATTTAACTCTGTTTCTTGGTGAATAATTTGTTTATTGAACTTTTACATTCATGTAAGTTTTCCTATTTTGGATAATTTTTAAAATATTTATTACTCATTATTATAACCTTTGCTTAATTCCATTTTTTATATGTCATCCATTTTTATTTAGTTTTAATGTTTTTGATTTATTACTAAAGGTAATATTATTATCAGTGTTATTTTTTAGATTTGTTCGTCCATTGTCAACTACCTGTTGATCCTGATACAGTTCCGTCTGACCCAGGACTTGGGCATCGAGGTCGAGGAGAAGAAGAAAATCTTCACGGATTGGCTCGACATCGAGGATGTTCCGGTCCTCAAGGATGGTTCGGCTCTCGTTGGGACTTAAGGGGAGTGAGCGAAGGAGAACTGGAGACTGAGAACGGGAGAGTGAGAACGGGAGAGCGAGAATGAGAGAGTTAGAATGAGAGGAAGACTGAGTGGATGTAAGCAAGATTCCAGGTGTAATTTGAACAGGATGATGAAAAATGGGTTTTGTGGATCGAAATATTAAAAATTGCTTGGAAGAATATTCGAAAATACAGAATTTATTCTTTATTAATGGATCTTTAGCATAAAAATAAATATATAAATATCTACATAAATATATAGAGCGCTCGCGTTTTATTTGGATTACCAAGGAATTCATTAATTTTCATTCCTCTTCAACTGAAGGCGATTCCTCTCCAATTCCCGATGATTCCTATCAATTTCGTCGTTATTCTCATTAAATGAATTCGATTCGTACTTCTTTTTGTCACGTCCACCTTATTAGTGGCGAGGTATTTGTTGTTGTCAAGGATGTTGTTGTTATTATGGCTCGCATTAATGGCTGATTGTTGTTAATATGAATCGTGGTGATTTCGTCGCTGGCCTTGTAATTATTATCATCCGCTATAATTGAACAAGGCTGGGTCGGGGCTTAAGAGCATCGTGAAAAACACTCGTAATCCTTGAAAATTACAATGGCCGCATTACGCCGTCGTCCATGCATGCGTCTGCCAGTGTGTGTGTGTGTGTTTGTGTGTGTGTCCATGTGCAATTGCTCAATTTTGTTGCCTGGATGTTGTTTAATTTTTCATCAAACACAGCAATTATTGTGTAAGTTGGAACGCCAACAATGAGAATTGCAAGAAACATAATTACAACAACACAGCAACAGTAACAATATTGATAATAATTACGAAAATGATGATGGTGATGATGATGATGGCGATGGTGATGATGATTGTCGTGCAGGCATCAACAGCTCTGATGAAAATTAATTTAATCCTCATGTTTACTGCCGTAAGAGCAGCCATTACAAAAACAACTACAAACAGAACAACAACAACAACAACAACAACAAGCACAACGAGAGCAACAGCAAAAATGCCAACAACAATAATTATAGTGATAACAACAACAACAACAACAGGAGCCCGAGCAATAACAACGACAATAATAGCAATAATAATAATTCGGCCAACATCGCCTGAATGGCGGCAAGTGGCGACTTCAATAATAAGGCCAACAACAACAACAACAAATTGAACAACAACCACAACAATACAAGGACAACAACAACCATAACGATAACGAGAGCAACAAAAACAATAACTAAAATATACTCCAGAAATTTATTGAAAATACGTAATTTCATTAATTTGTTCCTGTCACAAACCCCGCACACACACGCACGATCAATCCACCCACACAGACACCCACACGGACATCCACACCCCCACCCACGCCCACTGCACAGTGGGCCACGGGGCCGAGGGAAAGCGGAGCGATCGACTTTAATTCATCTGCCGCGCTGACACCGAGTGCAAATTAATGTGATCGATTTTCTTCACAGGAGCCGCAGCCGGCCGACAAAAGGAAGATAAAAATGTGGAATGAAAGGCAACAACAACAACAACAACAAGAAGAAGAACAACAACTCTGGCAACACATGACAGATGAACGTATTAAACGAGAGCGTAAAACGAAACGAAACGAGCCGGATAAATCCAGAACGAGAGAAAGGAGCGCGACATAAAGTTGGTATGAATGCGAATGTCGGCGACATGAAGCGCCAGCAACAACAATAAAGCGGAGCCGCCCAGGACGGCGTTTTATCGGCCTGGTCGAAGTTTTTATGCCCTACATGGGCACATAAAAAATCCTCCCACTTGTTGTCCAGAAGTGACCGGAAATAAAAATAAACTGAAGTCGTCACAAATCGAGATTATGTGTTCGAAGGGACTCTGAAGGACGAGGGCGACCGGCGGACGTAGGGTGCAGCGTGTGGGAGGCGACCACAACAACAACCGCTACATTATTCAATTTATGCCATAATTCGGGAACAAAGTGGAGCAAATTGAAAAACTCAGGACGACGTGAAAAAACACCTTTTCCACTTCCACAAAGAGAAGAGGCCAACAACAACGGCGATGAAGAGAACAACAACAACACAAAATGTTCGCGAACAACAACAACAACAACTGCACCAACAGTAAAGAGAACACCATCAGTTGCAGCAAGATACGTAATGACGTAAGCAACAACAACAACAGCAGTGTAAATGATAAGTGACAATAACGTCAGCACAACAACAACAACAACAAGAGGCACAACAACAAAAATTATTGTTTTACAGCAGGCAACGCCGACAACTTGTAACGATTAATGCAGGGCAATCGGGTCGATTGCTCTGGGGCCGCAAGCTCCAGTTTTACGGGTGCCAGGAGGACTGAAAACGAAGTTACAGGAAGCGATTTTCAGGGGACTCGAAAGAGGTTGCTAAAGGTCGATTCTTGGACTTTTGGACCGTGGAAGAAATTCAAAAATCTTCCCACTTTTCGATGGTTTTTCGTTCACCCGGGTGGCTTTGGTGGTTACTCGGGTACTGACCTGACGATGCGGTGGCCACGGCAACAAACGCCAGGATCCGCCGCCGCAAAACGACGACCAACGACCGGCGGCCGCCGTGACAGTCGTCGGCGGCGGCGGCGGCGGCGGCCTCGTGGCCATGTCTTTATTTATGGCAATTATTGGCGGATCTGGCGCGGTCTGGACGGCGGGCGCTCGGTTATTGAAGTGCGTAAATCGTTGAGCCCACAAAGGCGCGCGTAATTAAAAAGCGCCCCTGGGTCCTGGCTGCTGTCCACCTGCCCCCAGCTAGCCCTGGACCATTAAGCATTAACCGCCGCTCAATATATTTTGTGGACTTTTTCCTCTTCTAAGAACGTCTCGTATTGAGTTCCCGTGTAGCGGGAATCGTGGCCTGCTTTCGGGCGGCCCGAGCGCCGCACAGTGGGCGAGGTTTTTGCGTTGCCAACGTTCGGCCGCGGCTCGACGTTCGAGGACTTCCGGGGAAATCCTCGTTCGGCTCATTAGGCGAAGGCCCAAGGCTGGTTGTGCGTTGTGCGTCCTTGTCGTCCTTTGATCGCCGGCTCCTGGGCTGCGGCTGGACGAGAAGCCCAGTTAATAATGCCAAGCTCCCTTTGGCTCTTCACCCACTCCGCCTCTCTGTCTGTTCTAGCGCGGCTCTCTCTATCTCTCTCCCTCTCTCCCTCTCTCTCTCTAGTTTACTACAGTTTCCTGTTAAAATAATACCGTCATGGCAAAATTCGAGCGATGTTTGTTGTGGCAAGGGCATTGTTGTAGTTGTTGGTAGGCTCCTCCAATTTTTTTGTTCTTGCTATTGATTTTCTTATTGTCTTTCTTATTATTTTGGTCTTGCTCTTGTTTTGTTCTTGTAATTGTTTTCGTTCCTGTTATCGCTTTTATTATTCCTGTTAAGCGAAAACAATTGCTGGAAAAACATCAGCAGTTCAGTTGTTTTTCTTCTTTATTGATCGAATGTTTGCTGAATGTTTAATTGAAAAAGTTAACGAAACGTTGACCGAGAACCCCCGTTCTCCCGCTCTCTCCCTCTCTCCTCCACCCTCATCCTCATCCTCGTCCCATCCCCATCCCTGCCTCGGGGCTCGCAAATTCTCGATTCAATGCATTCACCGCCCTCTCGACGGCCCCACCCGATGGCTCCAGTCGTCCGTTCCCAGCGCGGGAGGAAAAGGAAACAACAACAACAGCAACAACAGGACCAACCCGCCCCGGACGATGGCGGTTCGCATTTTCCCCAACTTAACCTAAATTTCCTTATCTCTCGGAAATTAATTTCCTATTTTTATTCACTCTCCACAGAAGGCCCATAAATTTGTCCATTCACCGCCGACCCCGGCACCGGCCCCAGCCCCAGCCTCGACATCCGACCCCCGCCCTGTCGCCCGGTCCAGCGACCGCCGCATCCGTCCGTCCGTCCCTCCGTCTGTCCACCCGTCCGTCCGTCCATCCGCCCATCAACATCCGCGCCTTCCGCTTCCGCTCCGCCGTGGACTCGCTCGTTATTTTATTTGAAAATTATGCAAATTATTTTCGTCCATTTGTATTTTTATCGGCCACGCCCACTCCGTGACGGACGCCCACCCCTCCTGCCCCCTCGCGAATATAGATTATTTTTATTTGCTGCCCGCCTTCGATCGCTCTCTCTCTCTCTCTCTGTCTCTGGCTCCCGCTCGCTCTCCTCGGCCGCGACGGAAGTGGACCGAGGCGACTTTCTTCTTGAGCGAAGAAACGTCGGCGCTGCAATTTCCTCCATCTCACGCTCTCTCTCTCTCACGCTCTCTCTCACTCTTTTTGCTCCGTCGCTTCTTCGCTCTTTCGCCGTCTCCCGCGTTGCAGCCACGACCGCAGGAGTCCATGAAGAACGAGGAAATCGCGTGAAAGCGATGGGAAAGGGAAGTGGAAAAGGAAGGCATGGCAGGCGAAGGCGGAGGCGGAGGTGGGGGTGGCGAGGGGAATTGTAAACGGTCGATGATTAAAGGAATTACTTGGCTTCCTGAATATCTGTCCTGTCCGCAGGCAGACAGACAGAACGCCCGGCCGCCGATGCAATTAAAATAAGTGCGGCTGGCGTCTGCCGGACAGGGCTGAGGAGAAGCCGTAGAATAGCAAGAGAAAGCGAGGGGAAGCACAGGAAATCAAGAGAGAAATGGCAGCGAAGCGGAGACGGCGGGCGCCCAGACAAAGGATCGCAGTAGAGCATCCGAGGAGGAATCGGAATCGGAGTCGGAATCGCAATCGGAATTAATTGAAAATGGAAACATCATTAGGAATCATCAGCACGCGAAATCGCAGTGAATGGAAGTAGAAGCAAGAAAGACAGCGATAGCGACCTGTTGCAGAAGCCAACAGGAGGGAGCTGTCGAAACCAGAACGGGTTGGGAAAATATGAAAATAGGATGAACGAAATATGGCAATAATAGTGAACAAAATTTGCTTTGTATCCAAGAAAAAAGTGCCAAAAATGTTGCCAACGAAGTATTTAAAAACACATAGAAACAGAATAAAAAATACATGAGAAAAATATTCATAGAAAACTACTGAGAACCAAATATTGAATAATTATAAAAAGGGAAAAGTATATAAAAATGCAAAATGTTGAAAATAAAAGAACATTGAATTTCATCATAGTAAATTGAAAAATAAATAACCAAAACACAAATTCAAATATTAAAAAACAAATAGTGAAATGAGAAAATTATCAAAACTCGCTATAAAAGTCGTCTCGAAAGCGAAAGAAGAGAAAATTATTGACAAACAAAAACACAAACACAAACAACCACTGAAAACACGAAGCTGGAGGAGGCAGAAGAAGAAGAAGAAGAAATATATGGCTGAAATGTAAATAAAATCTGCCGGCGATGGGAGCAAAACATCAGGAGCAATAACAACAAGTGCGGGAGCAGCGACGAAAAGAGCAACAATCACAATGACTAAGGCAGCAGCAACAACAAAAATAAAAACAACAACAACAACAACAACACCACCACCACGATGGCAATAACAGCCACACTAACAACGACCACTACAACTACAACCAGAACAACACAAACTAACACGCAAAACCAACACTTTATGGTCGCCATCTTGTAACTGTCGCCATTGCACAGAAGGTGAGCTCATGTTGCTGTTGCTCTTGTTGTTGCTCTTGTTGTTGCTTTGTTGTTGTTATTGTTGTTGTTGCCGCTGCACATGTGGCGCCCTCACATGTCCCAGTGAACCAGAAACCGGCGTCGCTGGGCGGAAGGTGGAGGGAACGACCGAAGGATTGAGGCAAACGAGTCCCGGGAACCGAACAGGTGGAGGGGAGCGAACGGGTTGATGGAAGAACGGTTTGCTGGAGGACGAGGACGTTGGCGAGGCGAGCGCGCCATGGGACGCTGGGAGGATGCCAGAAGGACGTTCGGGGACTTTGGGACTGGTGGAGCCTCGTGTTGGTGGCAAGGGCGGAGGCGGCGGAGAAGGCGATGTTGTTGGAGATGTGGGTGGAGGTGGAGGTGGAGGCTTTGGTTACGGTCGGAATCCCGTGCAGCTGACGGCGGCGAGGCGAGTTTTCCATTTGCATACCTGAAGGCAGCAAGAATGTGGTCAGGGGAGGGCGGCGGAGGCGGTTGGCGGTTGGCGCCGTTTGAACGTAAAATCGATGCCAATCGTTGACCCCTTGGCAAGAACTAGGAGTCGACAGAGCGGGCGGGCGTGGGGGTTTGGAGAGCCAGAGCCAGAGAGAGAGAGAGAGAGACAGACGATTGGAGAATTCCGATGGTATTCGATGGCAATAGGAAGTGGACAGCGGACATTTCGGAAGGCAGCGGCGAAAAAAGGGGCAACAATGGGCCAACAAGGGGAGGGAAATTGAAATGTTAGCCAGAAAACGGAGAGGAGTGGGGAAAAGGGGAACGCAAGAAGGGGGGAGAGGAGCGAAATTGAACGAAGGCGAAAGGCCGAAGGGCGGCGGCGAAAATGGGAGAAAATAACAAATGCAAGCAGGACAGAACCATTAGATGCTGATTCGAAAGCACGGAAAGAGTAGGAGAAAAACGAGAAGAAGTAGAAAGGGTAGGAGAAAAATGTTGGAGAAAAAGTAGGAGAAAAGGTAGGACAAAATGTAGGAGGAAATGTAGGAGAAAAGTAGACAAACATGTTGGAGTAAAAAAGTAAAATGAATTTGGTGTGAATGTTGGAAAACATGAGAGGTCGACATGTTCAAAAGGAAAAGTTCAGGAAGTTTAAGATCAATCTTTTAAGCGCAATTTTTAAAAATGTCTGAAATTTGTCAAAAGTGGCCAATGCGCCGAACCCTTCGCAATTGCTCCACACTCGCAGGAGATCATGAAATGCGCGAAACCCTCCCAAAACGGCGGCTGCCGCGGTGGTCGAAATGGGGGGGAGGGAAGGCGGCTAAAAAACCGAAAACCACGAGCCATTTGTCACGGCCGACAGAACGCATTACGTGGCCACGATCTACGATCCAACGGGGACCGGCACTCGCGCCACTTGGCAGCACTGGCCGCATGTTGCCGCATCCGACGCATCCGCAGCCAACGACGCCATCGCCCCGGACCGCCGAAGCTGCCAAGGCGAGGGGCCGCCGTCGCACGCACACCAGCGCCACGAACTCATGGCCACAAATACACACACACACACACGCACACACACATAAGACACACATACGCCGACACACTTTATTGAAAACGTCTGAATTAACGACTTCGGCTTCGAATCTGCGAAATAGGAATTTCAATAATTTTCAATTATTACCACGGCGTCGGAGGGGGTCCGGGTCCGTGGGTAGAGCGTGGCAGGGCGGGGCAGAGGAGGGTTTTGAGGAGGGCGCACAAAGCACGAGCTTCCGCCCCCAGGACTCGGTCGTTGTCTCCCGTGGCCCGGGGGCTTTGCGGAGCGAGCTGTGGGGGCCAGCGATGGGCTCAGGGCGGGCCGCAGACGAGGTCCGAGGGCCGCCGCGGGCTGAAGGGCGTCCGACGGCTGGCGGTGGACGGACAGCAGACGGACGGACGGACGGACGGACGAACGGAAGGCCGTCCGAAGTCTGGTCGGAGTTTGGGCGGCGCGTGGAGGCGACGGTCGGGAATCGGTTGGGTCGCTCTGTCGGTCATCGGGCGGCCCGACGAGGAGGACGACAAGGGAAACAACAACAACAACGACGACGACGACGACGCCGGGCAACGGCTTAGAAGGTCGCCTCAAAGGGCGATGGCGTCACCGGAAGGCCGTCTGGCCTCCAGGTCGGCGGAGTGGATGGGCCGAGAGCACAAAGGACAACCTCTTTCTCGCTCACTCCCACTCTCCCTCTCCCTCTGTCTCCCTCTTGATCGCTCTCTCAGTCGTTCGCCTTCGCTATCTCTGTCTGCTTCCTCTGCGCGCTTCCCGCCCACTCGCGCTCGCCCTCGCTGACTCCGGGCGCATATTCATTCAATAATCGAGCATTAGCCCCAGGCCAGCCGTACGTGGGGCCGTGTGGGCGTGGGCGTGTGTGTGTGGCTGTGTCTGCGACTATGTGTCGGTGGGTTTATGTGGACGCCTGGGGGCGGGTCGGGCGATAATCCTCGAAAAATTGCGTATCGGTATATAAAGCTTTGCAGGCTTCGCCAGGATTTATGATTTCGAATTCAGATGTGGAGCCGAACGAGGTCGACGGCGGAGGGCCGGCCGCGAACTGGGGTAATTGAGGGAGTGACGGGGGAGGGGGCAGGGGGAGGAAGAAGACGGAGGCGAATGTAGGAGAACCCGGTCCTGAGCGGGGTCGGGGGGAGCGGCCGGAGGTCGGCGACGAAACAAAAGAAATTGTGTCAAAGCGAGCGCTGATGATGTAGCCGAGAATTCAATTGTGCCTGGTGCGAGTCGGCCAACGTACCGTGCGGCGGCGGGCTGTGATCGCCAGCTGGGACTTTGGAGAAACAGAACAGAAAGAATAATTGGAAAATATAGCAGAAGTCGTAAAATAAATGCCCAAAACTTCTGCAGAAACCCAATTTCATCTCATTATCAATGAGGGATGCTCGTAGAAACGACAATAAATTATTTTAATATAAAATGAAAGTAATTTTAGTACAATAACAAAAATAAATATTATGAACGACACAAATAGGGAATATTTTGAAAGCATCAGCAACTGCGATGGCCGGTAAATTTTACCGATTCAAAGAATTGCAACAGTTTCTGGATATTTGAAACAAGTGGCCTTGGATTGAGAGCATTTTCGACTGTCGTCGCCGCCGCCACGGTAGGCCGAGCCCCGGCGTCCATCGCGCCATAGATTCTCATTCTCATTCCCATTGTCCGTGTGCACTGAACTGATTTATGCTCCTCTCGGCTCCTCGGGCCGCGCGCCCTCTCGCAGGACCCCGGGCCGCCTGCCGGCGAGAGCGAAGAACAAGAACCGCGGCCATTTTCGCGCCAGCCACACAACAACGACAACACCCACAACAACAGCAATTCATACGACAACTCCAACAATAACAACAACGACTTGACGGCGAAAAATATCGCAAACGGCTTCGTTTGTCCCGGGCATCAAATAGAAAACCGCTAAATAAAGGATCTCACGGCAAGGATTGGTGGCGACAACGAGCCAGCACGAGGCGGGAGAGAGAGAGAGAGGGAGAGAGAGAGGAGGGGTGTGAGCGAGACAAGGGGAGAGAAAGAGAGGTGGAAGAGGGGTTGGCCGAAAACATAAACAAACTGCAGGCCCCGGAATTTCCATAGAACCCGAGGTGAGAATTCGCAACGAAGGAGAGTAAGAGAGAGAGAAAGAGAGAGAGAGAGAGAGAGATGTACAGAGAGAGGCGGAGATCGAGAGTGAGGAGGGCGGTGGATTGCAAAGGACCAGCGACAGCGCAGGTGGGGGCGGGGCGAACGAATCGAAGGTGCGAAATCGAAGAGCGACGAAGGCCGTTGGTGGCAGGGCAGGGCAGGACAGGACGCGACGCGACGGACAAAGGACGACCCGAAGGACGGCGAATTTCCGAAACTCGAGCGGGCTCCTGGCGGAAATTTATCGAATTCGAATGGGCTTCGGTCGCAGATTTATCGGAATCGTATGAATTCCGGGCGAGGTATGCGCGACATCCCGAAAGAAATCGGACGGAAGGAGCGACAGGGAGAGACAGTGAGAGGGAGCGAGAGAGAGCGAGAGAGAGGGGGGATAAGTGAGTGTTGCATTTGGGGAAATTATTCCTCGTTTAGTGGCCGAAAAGACACCGAGTGAAGGCCAAGTGCGAGCCGAGTGCGCCCAGAAGCAGGCAAAATAATTTCATACTTATTTTAATAGCTCCAGCCGCCTTCTCGCCCCCTCCCCCCCTCGCTCACTCTCGCCCACTGTCTTTAGCTCCCTGGCTCGCCTTTTCAGTCCCCTTTTATCTCTATTGACTCGAATTGATGCAGCTGAAGGAGGCGAACGAGCGGAGGGCGAGGGAAGAGCGAGACGGAGATCGCGCGAGAGGTCGAGAGGGGGATCGAGAGGAAGACTGGGGCGAAGGAGAGGGAGATAAAATAATGCATGCGTTTTAATCAAGGCACGGAGCAGCGGCAGCGGGGCGGAAGCGAAGCGAAGCGAAGGCGGCGGCTTTTTCGGCGCAATAAACGGATTAAAAACTGAATAAATACAAATACAAGGGGCTCACACACACACACACACACACGCTCTTCCACCCGGGCAAATATGACAGCTCATCCTGGCCGTTGTTGTTGTTGTTGTTGATTTTATGAAAATACACTTCGAAGAGCCGACACTTGTTTTCGCCTCAGGCGACGCCGCCGCCAGGAGCCCCCGAGTAAATGCCAAAAATGGGGAAAATGTTTTTTAACAGCGGCGTGTTTTCATTTTATTATTGTTGTTGTTGTTGTTGTTGTTGTTGCTGTCGTTACTGCTGCTGTTATTCGCGCCGAGCAGCGCGATTTATTCGAGGCGGAAATGAAGTCGGAGCCGGCGCAATTCTGGCCTTACTTCGGCCACCGGTGAGCGAGGCACGGCGGCAAGTGAGCGAGAGGAACAGAGAGAGAGAGAGAGAGAAGGGGACAGAGAGAAAAAATCGCAGGAAATTACTTCGGTCGTGGTCGTTCGTCTGTGTCCATGTGCGGTTGCACCTGAGGAGCCTTGGCCGGGCCTCGGGACGTATGCGTAACATTTAATTCCATTCCCGCCAATAACTCGGCTTCTGCGGCGGCTGCAGGCGGCCAACTCGCATCCGATCAATGTCGAACGCTGGCCACTGGCCCGGCGTGGCCGCAGTCGACGGGGTTGCCGGGGTGTCCCAGGATGGAGGCCTCACTTTTGGCTCCAGCCGTCGCGCCTCGATTTGACTCGCCTTCCATCGCAATCGCCCGACGGTTCGCCCTGAGCCCTGAGGTGTTTTTGCTGCCTCTCGGTCGCCCCTCCGCAGGGTGGCCACGTGGCCGCATCGCATCGCGTCACATCCGCTGTTGCTCGCGTTAATGCGATGTTTGTTCAGTCAAGTGTTGTCATCTTTTCCCGAGTCCCCGTGCCCCCTTCTCCCCCCCCCCCTCCCCTTCCCTCTCTCTTCCTCTCGTCCCCGCCTTGTTCGAGCGACTTCTCCGAAGTTCTCCGGTTTTTGCTCTTGTCTTCGTCGCGCCCGCCCTCGCTGTCGCCGGCGAGGACGAACGAAGTCCTTTCGAGCCTCTGGGCAAACATCGCCGGCCTTGAATTTCAAGTGGCCACGGCGTGAACTTGGCAGCACTGGAGCCGAGTTTTCCACCCCCCCCAAATTGTTCCCTCTTCCTCTGTGGCGGCCTCAAATCGGTGGTCAGTTTTTCTTCCTACTTCGCTGCAATGCTTCGAAACTCTTTCTCGCTCGCCACGTTTGTAATTTCGTGAATGGTCGCGTCGCATTGGCAGCCCTGGCTCCCCTGGCCCGTGGCTTCGTTCGTGTCATCTGGCATTTGGAGAGTTCTCTCAAGTTTTCTCAATGGCGAGTTCTCGCCACCTCCCTCACTCTCCCTTTGGGCATTGTTGTTGTCGTTGTGTTTGCGTGGGCTGAGTTGGGGCTGGTGTCGGTGTTGGTGTGCGTGTGCGTGCGTGTGTCTGTCTGTGTGTGTGTGTGTGTCAGCGTCGCAAATGTAATGTAAACTGGCTTCAAAGCCGTACGAACTCAAGTGGCTGCTCATCACTTATGCACTTGTCTCTCTCTCTCTCCGTCGTCGCGGAACAAGAACAGGAAGAAGTAGAAGAAGAAGAAGAAGAAGTAGAAGAAGAAGAAGAAGAAGTAGAAGAAGAGATTGAAGAAGCAGCGGCGGAAGCAGAAGCAGAAGCAGAAGAAGAAAATATATTCAAGGGGAACGTTTTTATTTAACCACTTGTCAAGCATGTGTTTGTCTTTCACGTGAGTGGGTTTTTTCTCCCCATCCCTCTCTGCCGCCCCTCTCGCTCCCTCTCCCTCTCCCACCCTCTCTCTCTCTCTCTCTCTCTCTCTCTGCCGCCCTCTGACTTTCCTTCCCCCAGGTTCCCAGCCCAACCCTCGCCTTTTCCTCGTCCCCTCGTTCCCTCAATTTCCGCTGGAGTTCCTGAGCGTCTGCCGGGTGATGCCACCCACGTGAGTGTGCGTGTGTGCGTGTGTGCCGGCTAATGTGACCTTGAACGCTGGTCCGAGTTCCCGCCGGCGGCAACGACTTCGAAGGCAACAACAAAACACGAGACAACTTCACGACCTCAGCAGCTGCACCAGAGGAGCCACGACAACAGCAACGGCAACGGCAACAGCAACAGCAACAGCAACAACAACATGGACACGAATCCCCCGCCAAGCACCCGAAGAAGAAGAGGAAGAAGAATAAGCGGCCCCTCGGCACGATGGGGATGTGGGAGGGAGGGAGTGCGAATTAATGTGCGTTTGTTCGCGGGATCTCGTCTCGACTCGTTGTTCTCTCTCTCTCTCTCTCTCTCTCTCTTTCTCCCTCTCCGTCTCCCCCACTCTGGTTTCAAGGCTCTTCCCTCTCCCCCTCGCTCTCGCTCTCTCGCCCGCTCACACATTCCAGTGTAAACAACATTTCGCACTCGAGTCGGAGGAGCACGGAATTCCTTCGAGGGGTTGAGGGGACGAAGCACATGTCGTCGACAACTGAGGCTCTAATTTTGCAACATTCACATCGAGGGTTCCCGTGGAGAAATTCGACGAATTGAGCCAGATCACGAAATCACGAAATTCGCAATAGAGTATTGTGGATCAAATAAATTTGAGAACTTTCAGGATTTCATTTTCAAATATGAAGCGAATTTCACTCTGTCAACGTCCGAAAATTGCTTCGATCTGGCAGCGCTTTCTATCGGCTGTGTACAGTCGGTTTTGTCGTGCGTTTTGTCTCCCATCCCAATTTGCATGCGGCCAAAGGCATGCCAGGACCGCAGCCTCCGCCTCCGCCTCCTCTCTCCCTCTCCCTCTCCCTCTCTCCCACCGCCTTCTGCCCCTCCTCCGGTCCCCGCTGGCTCCGCAAACTCAAGGTCCCTGCCGATGCATTCTTCAGCTCGAGCAGCAAACGAGAAGAAACATAAATAGAAGAGAAAAGGAAGTGTGAGAGAGAGAGAGAGAGCGACAGAGGGTGCAACGAATGGGTTGCAGCAGAAGAAGAGCGAGGAGACGAGGCGGATTCATAACGCGACTAAATGTCATGTTTAAATTACAACAACAACAACAACAACAACAAGAAACATTAACAACAACACTTGCCAGCGCCCTCATGAAAACGCTTCAGGAGCCGACCGACGGACAGACCGACGGACGGACGAGCGATGATCAGAGAGCTCAAGGGGAGGGACGCAGGGCAAGAGGCAGCAAAGCAAGCAGAAGAAGAAGGGCAAGGGGAGAAGAGGAGAAGGTGGAGAGGAAGCAGTGGATGCAGCACCCTCGACGGCGCGGAGCAGCTGCTGCGACGCTCAAATGTGCAAACATCGCCTCGAGTCCTCTCCAAGCGAGGAGAGCGTCGTCTTCTCTCTCTCTCCCTCCCTCTCTCTCTCGCCCTCAGCTGCGCTCGAAAATCGCGCGCCTCAAGTGGCGGGCGCCAAGGAGGAGGGCAGAGGAGCGGATAATAAAAACATGCTTGTTGAAGATGCATACTTTCAGAGGCCAGGGGACTGGGACAGGGGATGCGGCGGGAGGGCGGTAGATCGGGACGAGCGCGAGTGAAGGGGACAGCGAAGGGTTCGCGTTTCGTGGAGGGCTTCGCGTAAATGGCACGGAAATGCGAGAAATTAAGAATGTGAATTAGAAGCGGATTCCTCGCGATGTTCTGGACGGCAATCGCGTTTGCGAGAGATTGAAGAGGAGCGCAGAGCGAGAGATTGGATGAAAGGAGAGAGAGGGAACACAGAGAGAAGGGGAGAAAGCAAAGGGGTTTTCGCGAAAAGAAGGCGGAAAGCAAAGGAAGTGAAAATTGGGCCGAATAATTCCACAATAAATGCAGTTATGGTGGAATCCTATAGGCGTGAAATTGGCGATTTTTTCAAAAATTTCTCGGATTTTATCTTTTCTTGTCGGAAATTCAACCGCAAGACCTCCAGGACAAGTTAAAAAAATTGTTTGTCCATGAAAAACCTTGTGCGCTTAGCCAATGAAAGGACTAAATGCGCACAGCTGTAGGACTTGAGTCAGAATTAAAGAGATTTTTCGACTTTTGAATTTCTTATATTGTTTTTTTTTTTTTTTTTTTGAATTCACAATTCACACACAGAATCCACTCCCTCTGGCCTTTCATTTCGGCTAATTCAATCAGCTTCCCGGAACTCTGGACTCGTCTGACTTCTCTACGAAGTTCGCTATTTATGCAATTAAATTCCCTATTTTCCCCTCTCTCTTTTAAGCTCTTCTCCCTGCTCCTGCCCTCCTCCTCTCTCTCTCTCTCCTCTCCCTCCTGCTCTCTCCTCTCTCTCTCTCTCCTCTCCCTCCTGCTCTCTCCTCTCGGTTCTGCTTCACACGACACGAGGACAAGTGGCTGTGTTTAATGTTTTCTTAATAAGCAAACTTCTCGCCCAGGTTCACCTTCAACCCCCAGCCTCTCCCACTCCACGCCTCCTCCCCCTCCCCTCCCGCTCCCCCTCCTTCACATCACCCCACGCCCCTCCCTCGGCGTGCGTCGCCCGCCCCTCAGGCCGCCTGCGCGCATTCGTCGACATCTTCGTCTTCTTCAGGTGGTTCTAAAGTTAAGGAAGCTGTTGTTGTTGTTGTTGTTGTTGTTGGTGATGTTGTCTGCCATGTTGTTGTTGTGCCTCCCTCCTCCCCTTCCGCCTGCCGCCCATCAGCCGGAACGAGACGTACGACGACGTTACGAGCTGACGTAACGACGCAACGACGCGACGTAAGCGTCGCAAGGTAAACGCAATTTAGCTCAGTTTGCACTCGTTCGTTGTCGGTAATAAATTCTTGAGTTTATGCGACGACGGCGGGGAGGGGTTGAGAGCAGCAGCAACTACAGCAACAGCAACGACAACAACAACAGCAGCAGCAGCAGCAGCAAGTAAAGTAATAATCGCAACCAGGAGCAACAACTGAAGTAATACTAGCAACAGGAGCTGGAGCTGCTGCAACAATGGCGAGCCCAGAGCAATGGGAGCCAGGAGGGCAACAACAACCACAACAAGGGCGAAGACAGAAGACAGAAGACAGCAACGAGAGGTAAAACAACAACAAATGAGAAAATAATAACAACAATGTAGGAAATAAATGAAAGAAAATTAAACAGGAACAAAGAGATGAAGCAACAAACGAACAGGATTGAAAGGACATCAAGCGAAAACAACAACAGAGCTCAACAGTAGCGATAGCAACAACATAAGAGCTAATAACAGATGCAATAACAACAACAACAACACCGACAACAACACCGACAACAACACCTAAAGAAGTAACGAGAGCCACAACAACGGCAAAAGAAGTTGCAACAACAACGTTAACAACAGCAACAGCAACAACAACGACAACAACACAAGTACCAACAAGCGGATACAAAATTGAGAAAATAAACTTTGCTTTGTTATTGTTGTTGTTGTTGTTGTTGTTGTTGTGTTTTGGAAACAACTTAATTGAAATTCTTTGCTACTTCTTCTTCTTGGTCTCGTATTTGCTGTTGCTTTTGTTATTGTTTTTGTTCCTCTTATTGTTGTTGTTGTTGTTGTCGTCGAAAATGTTTTCTTGTGTTCTTACTGTTGTTGTTGTTGTTGTTTTTGTAGCCGTTGCAGGTTCAGCTCACAAATGATGATTAATTAATTGGGTCGAGGGAGGGCGCGTGAGGTGGGAGGGAGACGAAAGACTGATGTAGAGAGAGAGAGAGAGAAACCGAGCGTGAGTACGGCATTATTTTCACTCTCTCCCTCTCTCTCTCCCTCTATCTCTCCCCCACTCCTGCTCTTTCCTTCATATTTTCTTTTCTCAGCAACTCGGAGCGGAAGTGAAAAATTACTTTGACATAAGAGGAAGCGGTAACAACAACAACAACAACAGTAGCTACAGAGAACTACAACAACACGAATTACAAGGGGCGAAACTAGCAGCGTAATAAGAGGAAGCACCGCAACAACAACAACGAGGGGAAGAAGAGACCGAGTCAGAATCAGATTCAGACCAGAACCAGAATCAGATCTCGCCGTACAAATTGTCATATCGTGGCGTTTCCATGGCAGCGACTCCCAAACTTTTCGGCCACGACCACGAGTCGATGGAGGAGAAACAAATGCGAGTGGCAGAGGCGAAAGACGGAGAGTAAAGAGAAGGAGAAACTCAAGCTGATGTGGAGGACGAGAAGTTGGAAAAAGGAAAGGACAGAAACCGCGGCAAATACAGAGATGGAGAATATTTTAATTCATTACTGGAATCTGGCAATACAGAATTGGACGAATATTAAACATTATCTAAAATAAATAACTAACAATTATTAATTAAAAAAAAATACAATTTTAGATTAATAGATTAATGGTCGTAAAAAAATGCTCAGAACGAAGAGAAAATGCATAAAAAATGTGCACCAAAATATTTTACTTAATACATTTTATTTAATCCAAAATTAAACATTATTCATTAAAATACTAATTTTTGAATTAAACAAATATGCAGTTAATTTTATTCACTGGCTTTTTAGCTATTGCCTGACCAAAGTTTGGGAATCGCTGCTACGCGGATAAATTGCACTGCTCTGCTGGGAACAAGAGCAACAACAACAACAATATTTCACGCGACACGGAACGGAAATGAAAATATTAAAAACATTTACAAAGGCACAGTCACTCACACTCACACGCAAATGCACACACACACACACATACAAGCACTGCAATAACTGAGCGAGAGAGGGGGAGGGAGGAGGGGGAGGGGGGGTCGAGGTGTGTGAGTGAGAGAGACTTATGGAAGCCGCAGACTCGCATCGTTTTGTTGACACCGAAATGTTGCTGTTGCTGTTGCTGTTGTTGTTGTTCTTGTTGTTGTTGCTGCTGCTGCTGTTGTTGTGGTTCGCATTGCCATTGCTCTTGTTGTTGTTGTTGCTATTCTCGTTGTGGCTGTTCTTTTGACAAGATCCCGAGCAGCGCCGAGTCACGAAACGAAATTGAAAAATTCTCCGGAATGAAAACGTGATTCCACTCGCTGGTCTCTCCGCTATTCTCTCTCTCACTCACTCCCTCTCTCCCTCTCTCTCTCTCTCCCCCGCTCACTCACTCTCCCTCCTCCCTGTGTTAAAGCCATTTTCTACTCTGCGTCCTTTTAACCCTCTCGAATAGTTTCCCGTTACGATCTTCCCATCTTCCCTCATCTTCTGCTTTCCCTTTTTCTCTTCGTTAATTTCTGCAATTTTAATTTGTTTATTTTGTGACATTTTTTTATTTCATTTCATTTTTGCTAAATATTTTTTCTCCTGTTTTTCTCAGTATTTTTTGCTCTCTGTCACCTCAGAAGCCACGCCTGCTGCTCTCCCTTTAACAATGCTGCCATTAGGCGCCTGCCTCCAACCTCCCCCCTCTCTCTCTCTCTCTCTCTCTCTCTCCCTATCACTGTGCTTGTCGTTGTTGTTGCTGCTGCTGCACTTGCACTCGACTCAAAAAAAATAAAAGTCCCAAATTTAGCTCGGGAAATGAAATCCTCGTCACGAAGACGAATGAAGAGCGAGAACATCTTAAGCAAAGTTCCTCTCTCTCTCTCTCTCTCTCGTGAGCCGCAGGGGTCCTCGAGGTGTTGTTAGAAGAGTGGGAGAGAGAGTGGCGAGGGAGGAGAGGGGGGAGAGAGAGTGCGCGTTGAAAGGGATTTGGTGAAAAGTGGCAACACTTTTGCTCTGTCACTTGAGGAATTTTTCGAAGCGAATTGCGGCGAAATGAATTTCGGTGACGTTTTGAGGAATTCGCCGGGCCGGCGGCGGCGAGTGCAGGCATTTGTAATAACGAAAGAGGGGGTGAGAGGGAGAGGGCGACATGGACGGTTTTTCATTTTTAACAATTCACAACAATTCAGGCAGATGAGAGGAAGGCGGAGAACGAGTGAGGAATGGGAGCGAAGGCAATTAGAGTGGGCATGAAATCGCTGAAATAGGTGAGTAAAAAAATGAGTAATTTTAAAGAAAAGTAAATGAAATATGGAGTAACCAGAAAATTTGTAAAATCTGAACAGATACAAGTTGAGAATTGCAAGATTGAAAGGGAGTTATGTGGAAAATAATTGGACTGAAAAGTAATTGGACGAAAAATAACTGAGTAAAAACTAAAGAAAAAAAACTGCGACTCGTCGAGTCGAGAGAAAGACAACAAAAAAATAGAGAAATGGGGAGAAAAAGGTGGAAAAAATCTTAGCGAGAAATCTCGAAAATGTCCGCAATTCGAGAACTTCAGAAATGCGCAAAAACCACGTCCTCGGCCGGAGTCCTTGGGAGTCCGCAGCTGCAACTTCAACACCTACGAACATTAACTCGCCATCGCACACACGGGCAGCGGGCGAATCGAGCCGTGGCCGCGGACGCACACACGAACAACACGCACTGCCGCGCACACACACACACTGTCACTCTCTCGCACACTCCCACTCGCCCGCTCCCGCTCCCGCTGGCGCTGCTGCAGCCGCGTCGGTCAGACCGCGGAACTCAAGGACACGCAAATGCATATCCTGCGGTCGCGCCGCGGCCCCGCGCACATCCTTCAGCCGCATTCGGGCCCCATTCGTCGTCGCCTGTCGCGCGCCACGGCCGAAGTAACAAATTCTCACTTTTGTGCGTGGCACGGCGTGGCCCAGGGCTCGAGGGTCTCGTATTTCACGCGGCGACGCGGACACGGACGAGGACGAGGACGGGCGACGTGTGCCGTTGCAAGGACGCCGCTCGCCGCGAAGGACGTGCCAGACGCAATGCCAGGGGGCGGGCGGGAGTGGGCGTGGGACTGTGTGCGAGTAGGTGAGTGGGTTGACGTGTGATTGGGTCAGTGTGTGAGTGGGTTCGTGTGTGGGTGTGTGAACGTGTGCCTGAGTTGAGAGATTTTTCGATTTTTCGATTTTTCGCCTTGTGCTTGAATTCGACTCTTCACGAGCTTCTCTCGAGCCCGCCGCGCTCGCTTCCATGGCTTGAAATCCAACTCCATTGCCCAGATCTCGCTCCCTGGCCCTCCCTTCACTCACACACGCTCCTCCCCTCCCCTCCCCCCCCCCTTTCCGCACTCCCTCTCTCTGAAGCACCCTTGCTTTGATTCCCCAACCTCTCGATTGCGGCTGCCGCAGCTGCCGAGCTCTCACAATCCCAGGCGAAGGATCTCGGTATCTAGTCGTCCCTCTCCAACGCTAGCCCTTCAACCCGCACCCCTCCCTCTCGCCCTCTCGCCCTCTCTGCCAGTCTCTCCGTCTCTCCTCCTGGTCGACCGGCTTGCTTTGGCTTCGATTCATCTCAACATCTCAATTGGATCGCAAAGGAAACGCAGTTCTCGCAATGTCTGCAATGAATTTTGTAATTATTTTTCTTTATTTTCCAATTTTCCCCTTTGCCACCCTCCCCGTCCCCCACGACTATCCGCAGCCTGTTGTCCCCTTCTCGCTCTGGCTCTCGCTCTCTCGCTGCTCTCGGTTTACGAACTTTTCTACTGTTCGCAACGCATGCTTTTGACTTTTATCACATTTGCAATTAAAAAGTTAGCAACTTACTTCGCAGCAGGGCTGCTGCTGCTCCCAGGGTCCTCGAGGGGCGCGGGAGGATCGGGGGGAGTGGATCGGGGGAGAAGGCGGTGGTTCGCACGACGGCGAGGGCGAGGCGGAAGCGGATCGTAATTTTATGTTGCAATTAGCGCGAGTTGCAACGCATTTTCAGTCAAAGGGACTGCAGTGCGTTCCGCGAAGCGCGAGGCAGGGAGGAGAGAGAGAGAGAGAGAGAGGAGCAGAGGCGAACGAGAGGAAAGGGGGGGGATCGTGCGGAATTAGATGTCACTCGAAGAGTTTGACAAGGAGTTGAATTGCTCTCGGTCCCGCCGAAGTTCCAAACGAGGTCGGTGCTGCAGACGTCGGCTCGCGAGGCACCAGGACACCAGGACACCAGGACATCATGCTCTCAATACTTCAACAATACGAAACTCCCTCCACGGCAAGGAGAAGGGGATGCTCAAAATTCGAGCTCGACCGCTGATCGCTGAGGAGGTGGACAAAGAAGAGTGAAATCAATCAATCAATTTAGGTCTACGAATTGTGAAATTCAATAAACATTTGAGCAATCGCCGAAATAAAATGCGAATTCCGTGAATCGAAAATATTTAAAAATCGATAACACTCAATGGCGCCGAGTGACCGCGCGCCTCCACTCGAAACTGAACGCATTTAGACGCAGTCGAGCGCACTCAATTGCTCTGGAAGTTTCCGCCGCCCCCTCCCCCTCCCCCTCCCCATTCGCGTTTGGCATGATTTTATGAATTTTTCACTATTTTTCGTACTTTGCTCGAAACTCGAGGCATTTGCTGAACTGCGAAGTGCGCGAGAGTTGTTAATAAACTCATTTAAATGCAAACAAATTCCCATATTCACACAAATACGAGGACGACGACGAACAGCGGTTCACTCGAATTGGGTCATAGCAGGCAGAGGAAGAGGGCGAGAGGGCGAGAGGGCGAGAGGGAGGGAGACAGATGGAGAGCCAGGCTCACCCACACACACGCACACAGAAACTCGTGCCCAGACATTCGCCCTGGAGGCAGTTAATACATATTTAATTCAATGAGAGAAAAATTTTCCGCCCCAACGGGCGAGCGGAGAAAAAGAGGCCAACAACAACAACAGCGACAACAACAATTAGTATGCCACAGCAATGATATTTCTAGCATGGCGGAACAAGAGCCAAATGAATGGGGACCGACGTCGACAATTAGAAAACAACGACGACAACGAAGTCGACAATTAAGAGACAACAATAAAATCGAAAATTAACATAATTCCAGTACGCCAACAACAGCAACAGCGATGGCCAACAGCAACAACAACAACAACGACAATGACCAACAACAAGAACTGAGTAAAACAAATGCAATTCCTAATCAGGCGCGGATAACGAGATGAGAACGAGTGAATAAAACACAAAACGCTCAAATTCGCATTAATAAAACAAACTGAGCGGCCGATTTAGCGCGATCTCCCTCTCTCTCTCTCTCTCTCTCTGCCTCCCTCCCTGCCTGCTCTGACTTGTGTCTCTCATAATTCACTAAATGACAATAACATCCGCGGAAAATGCATGGCAACAACAGTGGGAACAACAACAACAATGACAGCAGCCACTGCCATTCGCAACAACAACAAGCTGACAATAATTACTAATAAAACATTTGATTATGAACTGAAGGCATTTATGAGCTTTTGATTTTGATTCTCTCATCGCCGGGGAACGTGTCCGAAAATGAACACCAACACCAACACCAACAACAACAACAATAACGTCAGCAACAACAAGGCACATGTTCATGTGCAAGTCATGAATATTCAGAGATTTCATCGGTTTGGGAAATCGAATTTTCCGAACTATGAATTTTTCAAACTGGAAACGGAATTATTTCGAAAAGTGGAGTCTTTCAAAACCTCGAAATATTTCCGAGGGGAAACTTATGTCAAATGTAAAATTATTTCAGAGAGAGGAATTGTTTCAAAGCGTGAAACTATTTCAATTCTATCTATTTTCAATTTAAATTAGTTCAAAAGTGGTGAAATTATTTTAAAATATTATATCATATCACTATGGTATACTTTTTTCAAAAGAGGCCACACAAGAGGTAAAATTTTAAAGTTATGAAAGTATTTGAGAAAATAAAATTCTTTCAAAAAACATTCCCCAACATTTTCCCACAAAAGTGAGATTATTTCAAAAAGTGAAATTTCTTCAAATTGTGAAATTATTTCGTGGAATCATTTCAAAATGAGATTTATTTTTATAATGTCAAATTTTTCAAAAACATTAAAATGTTGCTAAAATATTTCAGTACTGTTTCATAATTCTTATTATTGTTCTTTTGTTTTGCATAGATTTTTTATTGTTTCACCGTCATGAAAAACGTTTTGTTGTGAATTTTGGAGTCTTCCTCATCCTACTTTTTTGCACTTCCTGACATTTGATGTCATTTTCTCTCCTTCTCATTTCACAGACTTAGACTCGCCTCTGTCGCCCAATCTCATTTTATTCACTAATTCTGACTACTTTAGCACATTCGCTCACTTCCCACTCGCTTCCTCCACTGCCTCCTACTGAATTTCCCCTGCCCCCCTCGGGCTTCGACTGTTATTTTTTTTTTCAATTTTGTCCGTCCTCGAGTTGTCACCGCTCATCCTTGTGTTTGTTTTCGGTTTCGTTTTCATTTTCATTTGCCTTTGCGCCGGCAACATGCGAACGAAAGCCGACAGATGTCCTTGCTCCACATACACATGCACATGCGAATATGCATCAGTGTTTGTCCCTCGCAGACACCCTGTGCGGCAGCGGGCGTACTTAAAAATTAATTTCGCCCGCTACGAGCTCGAATCGCAGTTGGCCGCTAATGCGTTCGGGAAACTAATGCGAGGCGGTGAGGGGCTGCAGAAGGGGGGTGATGGAAATGCGAACTGTGGAGGGCAGAGAAGGAGGCGAAAAACTTCATTTTTAATTACGAAATTTCTAAATGAAATTCCGGGCCGCCTTCGCGCGTTCAGCAAAACAGCGTGCAAGGGACACGCGAGTCGAGGGCGACAGGACTTGAGTGAGTGGGTCGTGGGAATAAAACAAAAATAAAAAATTAAATAAAAAAAAAAATGCAGGTCTTCAATATTTTATCAAACAATTTTTGAGCAATTTACGAAATGTTAAAATCGTCGATGTTTTCCGAATAGTTGACAAATTTTCCAGGCTTTCCCTATTTTCTTATTTTTTGAGCAATTTTCAAAAATTTACATTTCTACCAATTTTTTAAATTCTGAAATCATCCTAATTTTGTTATTTCCCAATTTTGTCAGCAGTCAATTTTACAAGTCTTCAATATTTTCTTGAGTTTTAAGGAATTTGCAGAAGTTGGAAGTCTTCCATATTTTTTAACCAAGCTACTAAAACTATAAATGTTCCTATTTTTTGAGCATTTACCAAAATTTTCATGTCGTCGGTATTCGTAGTTTTCGACTTCCTCGGCATTTTCCACCAATCTACAAAACTTAAGGACTTTTCGACTTTGCTCTCGAATTTGCTCTCATGTAGTTTTATTTATGGCAACTTTCCGAAATCATCACAAAACTTTTCACCAGCTCAGAGTTAAACACTACGGATTTTCCACTAAAGTCAAAATTGCGATTTTTTGTAGAAACTTCGCACCCTGTACGGCGGGCTCTGCTGTCCTTGTCGCCAGCGCTCGCCCAGTGCATTTCGTAGGCTTTTAATGAGCCGCGAGTGCGGACGGGATGCGCGCGAATTTCGACAAATATTTAATAATACATGCATGGGTGCGAATGAATATGCACAGGAGGGTGTGTGCATGTATTTCCGAGTGCCTGGGTGTGTGGGAAAATTCGCTCGCTGCCGGAATGAAGACAGCAGCTCAATAATTCACAACAGGCACCGAAACTTACAGCAGCCGTTTTTGCGAGCACTAAAACCCACAGATATGAATATATGTATGTTATTGCCCCGAGCTCATAAAGTATTCAAATTCTTTGAGGCTAATAAAGGGGAATTTAACTGGTTTTTACCAATTTGTCTGGACAGTTTCATTTTACTGACCACTAAAATCAGACAAAAATTCCAGTGGAGGTCCGCATTAAAGCTCGAATTTTTTAACAAATTTTAGAAATTTAAAATAAACGGAAACTAATTTCGAAAATGTCTTGTTCTTTTCCCACCTAGTTTTCCCCCGGGGGGAATTATTTAGGTGTGGAAAGTCCTTGAAAGGACTTTCACTTCGCACGATTCAAATCTCGTGCTAACACCCGAATTTACGGCCACCAACTGTGGCCCAAGTGATTCTGGCCAGCGACGGAAGTCCGGTGACTGCGACAACGGCAACAAAAACAACAACAACAACAACAACGAGTCGAGGGAGGAACCACAACAACACAACGACTAACCATAAAAGTAATAGCGACGGCAACAACACCAAGAGCGACAACCAAAGCAAAGGCGGTGACGACGAGAACTGCAACAACAACAACAAGGACAAAAACAATGACAGCAGCAACACCATGGACACGAACCACAACAACAGCATCTCATCGGCGGCAACAACTACAACAAACGGCAGAAAGTTAAGAGCGCATTTAAACGTGTCGCAGAAAATACGTTAATTCTGAGTATTTTTTACTTTGTTGTTGTTGTTGTTGCTGCTGTTGCTGCTTCTGTTGTTGTCGGCGTTGTTGTTGTCGTTGTTGTCTGACCGGGAGGCGAAGCCTTTATTTTCCCTTTTATTTCGTGCACATCTTTGGGTGCTGCCTGCACACGAGCTCGAGCTCAAAGAACGGCTGCAGGCGGCGCCCCGAGGGAGGTCAAAAGCGAGGGCGAGAACGCGGCAGAGCAGGAGAGGCAGGGAGAGAAAGGGAGAGGGAGCGAGAAAAAGAGGCGACCGACCGGGGAAGGACGAGGAACGAACGAAAGGATTAAGCAGAGCCGAGCAATTAAGGCGGCTTATGGCAAGTACAGCTGCAACAACAACAACAACAACACAAACCCTGCCACCTGGGGAGCATCTGCAACAACGCCAACAACAATAACAACAACAACAATGGAAACAATGGCAAGCATGGCATAAAAGTTACATTCAACAACAACAAAAACACCAAGAACTGAACTGTGAAAAGGATAATTGCAAGGATAAAGCGTCGCCGTAGCAGGAGCAGGTGAGGACAGCCAGGAGGGATCCGGAGGGGTCCGGAGGGGTTCGACGATCGCTTCTGACTCCGACTCCGACTCCGACTCCTTCGTTCGTTATTGAATTTCTGCCGGGTGCACAGGGTCAGCTGGAAAGGGAGGGGGAGACGGCAGGAGGGAGGGAGGGAGGCTCGAGGTTGCTTCTGGGATCACCTCGAGGTGGCTTCTGGGATCGAAAAAATAGCTAATAAGTGTTGAATACAAAATAAAAGGTTATTATTTAATTTGGGTCAATCCAATGAACTGTTCTTTTTTTCACTTTGCATTTCATTTATTCTTTATTTTTTAATATAAATTTTCCAAAATTACCTCACCTTTGTTTCCTTGTTTCTGTCTTGGTTTTCCATTCTATTTCCATATTATTCAATACAAGTTTTGAATTTTATTTTATTTTATTTTCCTATTTTATTTTATTTTATTTATTTTTATGAACTTATTTTCCGTAATTGTTCAAAATTATAAAAGTTCTTAATTTCGATTTTTTCCTATACTTTGCTTCTGTTCAAGATAAACATTTTTTCAGGATTTTGAGTTTCGTCCACCTGCCCCACTGTGACTCCTTTCCCGGAGGACATCTCGGAAACTGCGCGCTCTCCCAGGGCGCTCCGGCAGTAACAACAACAAGCAGGGCTGGAACAAGGGCAATAACAGCGAAAACAGCAGCAACATGAACCATCAGAACCAAAGCAACAGCAACAACAAAAGCTCCCCAATTATCTCCTTATGCAAATTTATCGCTCATAAAAGCAGACGTCGTCGTCGTCGTCGTCGCTGCAGTCGTCGCTTAATCCTTTCGACTGTGAAACCAGGACTCGACTCGACTCCTGCCTTTTGTCGGAACACGAAGGAACATATTCGTCTGCCTCTGATCCTCTTTCGTTCCACCTCCAGCCCCGCCCTCCAAGGCCTCTCCCTCTCTCTCTCTCCCACCCTTCCCGCGGGAACAGGTTTAAGTGGCGTGTGAAAAAAATCAACTGTCACTCGGGCCAATTTCACCGGTGGCAACAACACCAACAACAACACCAACACCAACAATGAAACGAACAACAATAACAACGGCAAGAGGGCAATAAGACGTCCAACAACAACGATTGTCGGCATCGCATGCAGGCAACACGCCATTTTTAACAACAATTGCATTTCCTTCCGGCAGCCATTTTGTTCTGTTAACACAAGGACTCGCAATAATGGCGCGCAATTTAACGGGTCCCCGAACACCCGCCGGCCCGGAGGGAGGCGACGAAAGACAGAGGCCGACTGCGGGTTGGCGAGAGGTTGGTGTGGTGTGTGTTGAAGGAGAAGGAAGTGGGATGTGGGAAGTGGGAAGGAGGAGAGTAGAGGGAAAAGGGAGAAGGGAACGAGAGAAGTGTGAGCAGCAGGGAATGGGAAGAAATCGTGTGAACCAACTGTTGGTCAGCTGCACAGTGGGCCGACACCTGGATGAACCGCCAGACACCTGTTCCTGCAGCCCTCTTCGGCCCCTCCCGAGCTCCACCTGAAGCCGTTTCTCCTACCGTCCGTCGTCCGTCCGCCTGTCTCGGCCCGACCGCCTCGACTTCGCTTTAATTCGCCTGCAGTCCCTTGCGCCAAGTAGGCCAGACTCGACAACAACATCAATAAAGTAGGGGAAACAATAACGAAACACAACAACAAATCACTCGGGCCAACAACAAATCGCCCGGACCAACAACAACGGACCAAGGAGGAGAGTCAAGCGACGCGAAACAGCAACCGGAAGTGCAATAAAAAGGCGTCGGAAAACGTGAAATTGCTGACAATTTGCATTATATGCCTTTTCGTACGAGATTTTCATGCCTTTCATGTTCACCTGCCCAATCTCCACCCCGGCTAAACCCCCCCCCCCCCCTCCACTCTTCTCTGTCTCTGTTTCTCCCGTCCGTTGCCATTTCAGGCACGTTTCTCTTTTTATTTAATTTTTAATGTTTCCCCCCATTTTCATTTGGACTGACAAATATTTTATGATTAACATTTTCACAATTTCGCAGAAAATACGACCGGGGCGGAGGACGGCGAAGGAGAAGAGAGGAGAAGAGAGAGGAAGAATGGGCCATGGCTAAGATTTGTATTGAAAGCGCCATGAATTCATTTAAACGGCGGCCCCGAGACTCACATGTGGCTGTGGCTGTGGCTCTGAGGGTGTCGGTGGCTGTGTCTCTGTGTGTGTGTGTGTGTGTGTGTGTGTGTGTGTGTGTGTGAAGAGGCGAGGGGGAAAGCGGTGAACGGATGATGGAGGATGAACGGAGGAGAAGAAGGCGCGGCGGTGGCGGGGAAGGAGAGCGAGACAGAGCAATTTCCACCAAGGGATAATGAGGATAAATGTAAACTTGAGCAAACGAAAGCACCGAATGTGACAAGTGGATGAGGGGCGGGCACGAGGGACGACGGGGGACGCCGAGGAAGGAGTTCAAGGGGCGTCACAAGGGCCAGGCTGGCTGAGGCGAGGGGCGGAACTCATGAACAGATGTCGCCTCGTGTACTACATTAATTTGTTAATCGGCACTTGCGATGTTTCCATTAGTTCAACACGTTGTCGCCGATGTCGCCGCTTGAGGAAATCCCCAGGAAGTGCGGGCGCCGACGACCGACGGGAATTTGCAAGTGAAAATCGCGCCAAACAATCGTCGATTTCACGCGATTCCCTCGATTTCGCACCGCCTCCTTCTCCGGTTGCCCCTCACAAGAGCCCTCGCCGGACACGCACGGATCACGCCGAGATCGTCACACGCTGAGGCGTCGCCAGGGCTGCCGGAGTGCGTTAGACGAGGGGCACTTGGAGGCTTTAGCGGCGCAAACGGGGCCCGTGGACCCCTCAAAGTCTGCGAGTCATGCAAATGAGGACCAGGGACCGAGGGTCGGCCGCACCTCAGACTTCAATTAGTCGAGCGGGCCAGAGAAGGGGAGGGGAAAAAGGGGCCTTACAGAGAGAGAGAGAGACAGAGCGAGAGCGAGATGGAACGAGAATGAATGGCGACTAAGCGGTCCATTCGAAACATAATCAGGAACTTTGTATGCAGAGCGTGCTCTCGGGGCGCCCGGCGAGGCAGCCTTCAGTGGTCGCCCCGTCTTCCTCTTCCTCTCCCTCGCACCAGCCCCAGCCCCAGCCCGGTGACGGCGGCAAATCCTTTGCCGTCGCACGCCATTAGCAGCGGAAGGCGAGACACGCTGAGCGAAAGCGAGAGGGAGCGATGGAGAGGAGGCGACGGAACTATTTTAATGGACTCTTCTTCAGCACCTTCGCTGAGCGCCGATGATGAACCTATTTAAGTGTTATTCTTTTATTCCTCCATTTTGCCGCAGCGGCCACGCCATCAGGTCCTCCTTCTCGCTCACTCGCTCTCCCAGCCCTCGTCCTCTCCGCCCTCTCCGTCGGAAGCGCCCGCGGAGCCGACTTCGTGTGTCGGGTTTATTGCATTTTTTACGACATTTCTCCGTCCCTCTGTCGCTCAGCCACCCCCCCCCCCCACCCCTCTCTCTCTGTCCCTCCGCCTTTCACCCTCCCCACCTCGCTTTCTTCTCGCCACCCCTGCCTCGCTGGGCCCCTGGTTTTTTGCCCCAAGTTCGACTGTCCTCTGGCCGAACGTGGCCGAGACCCTGGTTATTGCAGCGACAGTTGCAGCATCGTTGAGCCCACATCGTTGTTGTTGTTGTTCCTATTCGGCATATACATAGGCACACATACATAGATGTACATATACCCAGCCTCTACTATGTGTGTGTGTGTGTGTATTAATTTCTTCCCGTTTCATTTTATGATTGAAACTTTGCCGCTTCCTAGAGGCCGGAGAAGACGAAGGACGACGGGAAACCGAGCGACCGGGAGGAGGACATTCAGACGATATCCTGGCCGTGGAATGTTGCATATTTCCACGATAAGAGGGAGGCGGTGGCGGCGGGGCGGGGTTGAGGGAGCAGCAAATGAAAAGAAGGCGAGTGGCAGGACGGGGAGGGAAAAGGTGGGGGGAGAAATTGTGGGGAGAGAACAGATTGGGAGAGAAGAGATTGCAGGAGAGAGAGAACAGTGGGGAAGAGCACGGAGAGCGAGGGCGAAGACGAAGGCGAGGACGAGGGCGAGGGCGAGGACGAAGGCGAGGACGAGGGCGAGGACGAGGGTGCAGAAAAGCTCGAGGGCGCGGAGACAAGTGAGTGCGCTTAGGCGCTTTGATTGCTCTGCCAATTAGTGTAATGAGCGCATTTGTGAGCGTGTTAATATCCTTTGGGCGGCAGCGACTGAGGCGAGGCAGCGGCTGAGCGAGGGCGACCGAGGCCCAGGCGGCTCCGAGATGGTGATGGAGGAGCGTCCTTTAATTTGACGCCATTTTTCCACGCATTTTTTTACTGCTGCAACGAAAGGGACTCCGTTCAACTTCGGACCTTCGCTCGCTCCCGGGCAGCTGCTGCCGCCTCTTCTTCGACGACGGCGACGACGACGTCGACGACTACAAATGGTGCGCGAAATCCGGTTCCGGTTCCGGTTCCGACCCAGGCACCGCCGTTTAAGGATATAAAATATCTCCTTAAAATTAAGGAAATTGAAAGGCAAAAGAACGATGTCCTAAAAACCCACTCAACTCATGGCGGCGGCGGCCCTTGGGGAGAGCGAACATTTCTGCGGCGATGAAAGCAACCATGTTGTCCTCTCTCTCTCTCTCACACTCCCTCTCGCTCTCGCTTACGCCCCTAAATCCCTTCTCCCCGTGCCCCAAATGACGAGTACAAGAACAAGGAGTGCACAAATTGTTATCGCCATATGAGATCATTGCAACAACAACAACAACAAGAACAACAACAATAAAAGCAATAACAACTACAACGAAAATACCAACAACATGAGCACCGCCAACAATGGCAGGAAACTATTTTCATTTTCTTAAGCAATGCCTTTGGTGCACTTCCGTTTCCGGTGCAGCCACCAGCGCGGTGCAGCGCAAAGTAAACGGAGGCAAAACAACAAAAACAACAACAACATGAGTAACAAAAACAACAATAAAAAATACTGTGGCAACCAACGAGGGAGAAGAAGAACAAGAGGAGCAGCAGCAGTCGAACGTGAGAAGGAAGAAATGCGATTCAAGAACGAGGGGAGCATGCGTAGAGAAAGCGGTGGAGAGCGAGAGACAGACGGGAGACGTGGAGAGGGGGGACGGAAGGAGGGGATGAGGGGAGCAATAAGAGGTATGATAAGGAGGGAAGAGGTTGAAGGAAGGCAAGGACGAGGGGAGAAAAACCAAGACAATCCGTGCCGTGTTTGTTTTGAACGCAAACCGCAAGCGAAGCACCAGCAACTGCTGCTACTTCTTCAGATGTTGCTCTTGTTTTTCACTCTTCCTCCTCTGCTCTCCTCTCCTCCACTCCCTCTCGATCCGCTGACTACTTTGTGTACAAATAACAAGAGCAATAGTAATAATAATAATGAAGCAATGAATGCTTTTAACATAATTAAAGATGATCAACACCGGAGGGCCGAAGAGGGAGGCAGCGTGAGACAGTGGGGGAGAGGGAAACAGTGTGAGAGGGGCTGAGCGCAAGGAAGAGAGAGAGAGAGAGAGAGGGAGAGAGTAAAAGAATGAGAAGGAACTGTAAAGCAAATCGTGAGAGAAGTTCGATTGTTCTTTCGTTGTTCTCTTTCAGGCTCCATATTGGGATGAAGGGAGGAACGAGGAAGAAAGAAGGGGAAACAGGATGGAGAGAGGGTGAAAGGAAAGTGGACAAAAGGTGGAAAGAAGGTGAATAAAGGGGCAAGGAATAGAGAAAACTTGCGGACAACAAGAGCAACTGGGAATCTCGACACTTACAAGAACTTTCGGTATGGTAGCGCACGAGATAGAGAAGGTACAGGGGAAGAGCTGAGAACACTAAGCAGGGAGGGAGAGAGGGAAAAGAAATATAGAAAAAGGGAGCGGAAAATTGATCGACCATGGACAATGGGATCAAACGACGAAAGACGACAGGAGGACGACAGAAACTCCCAGAGCGAGAGAAGAAGAGGGTGAAAAACTGAAACCAACAAGGACGAATTAGAAAGAGAGGGAAGTAATAAAGCAACCCCACGTCCACTTCCGTTTCCGTTTTGATAAGGCGTAATTTCGTGAGAAGGTTCGGTGGAATTCCGGAATCTTCCTCGATGATTTATTCGAAAGTTTCCTGGGAAAACCTGAGTTATTGTCATTGTGGATTTTATTTGCCAAAAATCTGTTTGATTCGTTGTCGCTCTCGTCGACGTTGTTTCTGTTCTCATTCTCTTTATCGTATTCGCTTTTGGCGAAGCAAACCAACAGGCAACAACAACAATAACACAACAACAGCGAACGGTGCATGCGTTTACTTTGCAAATGAAGAAACTTTCCGCCGACGAACGAACGCTATCAACGCACGGCGAACAACTTCTTAACTTGTTTCGGCAGCTGCTTAGAAATGCATTGCAGAAGTGCGAAAGCAACAACAGCAACAACTCCAGCAAGTCAGGAACCTGCGTCCAACGCCCGAGGGCAACAGCAACAACTAAGGGAAGCCGTAGACGCTGATGAAGAGGGGCAGCGAGAGGAGCTGCAGATGGAGCTGCAGATGGAGAAGGAAGGAAGCAGAACCTCGAGCTGTTGTAATGGACTGTAAATTTAAATTGCGCAAATTTTCAAGCGGAAAACTTTGGCAACGTGCAACTGCGTGAGTCATCTGTATGTGTGTGTGTGCGCGCGCCCCAATCTGTGTGAGTTAACTGGAGTTTGTGTGAGTGCTTGATATAAACAGCAGCAGCAGCTGCTGCAGCCGAGGGTACCGTGTAAATTGCTTTACAAATGCAAACGGAAACGGAAACCTCACTCTCACTCGCACACGTACACTCACATGTATTTCTAGCGCTCTCACACAAAATGCACTGTGCGCACACACACACATACACACACCCCGACAATTGCAACTCAAATAAGTACGCGAAATGTTGCTAATTAAGTTTTGAAAAATGTTTCACAATTTAATTGCGAAACTTCGAGCGAAAGTTTTTCGCGAAAAAATAAAACGGCAAAAAAAAAAACGTCGTCTCCAGTGAGACTCTGTTGGCAACCCCGGCCACCCACTGGGGCGTTTTGTCCCACTGTTCCCCCGGCGATAGATACACTCGTTACTCCACGGCTCTCAAAAATCCAGCGATAACGATAGCAGCCACGACAACAACAACGTCAACAATGGCAGGTAAACATCAACAGACAAGATGGCGTTGAACCCGCCGCCATTCACAAAAACCGTCACCATTTTTACATTTTTTACCATTGCACACGACGTTCCATTCTGTTTTTATTTTTGTGTTTTCTTTTTCAATTCTTTTAAAGCCTTTCCATTGTTATCGCTGGCTGGTTATCATTACTAAAACAACAACATCAATATCAACAGCAACAACGACGCATCGTATCTGTGATTAATGTTTTGTTTGATTTTAATAACGTTCCGTCAACCATAATTAGTTCTTACAAATATCTCCTTGTTGTTGTTCTCGTTCGTACATCATCATCATCATGAATGTATACATTTCAATGGGATTTATTTCGATATATATGCCTTATAAATGAGTCCACAAATATGTTCAACTGAGTGACCAGTGTAAGTTGCACCTCAAACAATCCGATCCACAATTAACAATTACCTATTCCTAGAATTCACGAATTTCTTAAAACCTACGCCTATTTACAGTAAGAAATTGTAGCCCCAGAACCCGACAGACCAGCGTCTAATCCTCATCCTTGATGCAGTTTTCCACCAGTTCTCTGAGATTGGGATTCTCCATGGCAGCCGCAATCCGCTCCTTGTCGTTGATTTGTTTGTTGACTGGGAAGAGTAGAGGATTTATTAAATAGAATAAACATGAATTACAACGGTCATACTTTCATCCTCCGTCGTGTGGGTTCCCTTCTTAATGTAAATATCCAGTTTTATATTGTGTGGCAGACTGCGTTCCACCTTTATTCGGATGCAGAGCCCGATCAGGGTGGCCAGAGAGCAATGTGGCACAGTGGGGTTGAATTCGATGCGCACCTGAAAGACAACGCCATGCTATAGATTTGACCGAGACGCACTTCCTCCTGACTGTGCTTACCACAGAGACATTCGATTTGGTGGGCGGCAAGACGAAAACTCCCTCCTCGTATATCACATTCAAGTCTTCGAGAGTGCACGGCTTCTCGGGGTCGCGTATGTGCCGTAACACGTCTGAAATCGAGGCATAGATGATAGGATGTAAATCTAATGCTCGTCGTTCTGCGGCCACTCACCGAAGATGGTCTCTTGCAAATCGTTTGCATTTTTGTAGCCCAACTCGTGCAGAAGCGCCTCCTCGCCAATGGGAATGCCCTCGTTGCCGTCGACAGACATTTGACTCGTCTTCCGTGCCAAAGCCTGGATCTCTGCGTCTGTGGGTGTCGCAGTCGTTGCGCTTCTGCTGTTGGTGGCGTTGCCTCCACTGCTGGCTACAATTGTGTTGCTGTTCGTCTCCGACTCCGATGACTTTCGCTTGAAGAATGATAACATTTTTACGGTTTACTCTTTTGTACTTTCTCTCTTTCGACTTGTATTATCTGGGTCTTGTGTTTGCAGAGAGTTCGCGCTCTGTTTTGTGGGATTATGTAATTATCTTCGTGTGTTTCTCTTAAAATTTAGGTTGTGCGGTATGTTTTCGGCTCGTTGTGTTCTTGTAAATTTAGTTTCGGTGTTCTTCTTTACTTATTTTGCTTTAAGTTTGCTCCTTTCGTGGGCCAAATACAAATGCCGCAATTTCCACTTGACAACTCGAACAGCTGATTTTGTTTAGTCGACGTCAGAGAGACCATTTCAATGTAAGGCGTTTCGGGAAATGAAAATGATATTAAAATATCATGTCTCAGCAAAGTTGAAGCTAGTACAGTAGAAAAATACAAAATTCGTGCTGCTAATCAAACCAAAATTGATTTATTATTTAAAATACTAACTAACTTATATATTTCTTTCTTACATCACTAATATTTGAGGATTTTTTTTCGAGCCTCGTTCAAATCGCCAAGTCCACCCTGTTCAGTTCCTCGCTCTCACTTGCACCGTCGTACAGCGGATGAATTTTATCCACCCCATCAGCTGAGCCGACCACTGTCAACTGTTGCGCTCGAAAATCTTTTACGTTATCAGTTCAAAAAGTGTGGTGCTCGTGCGTACTTCTGGAAAAAAATTTGCAAACTTAAATTTCCCCTGTGAAAAGAAAACATAGTGGTAACGAATTATCATTGAAAATTTCAAAAGACAGCAAACAATCGTAGGAAATCACAAATAAACTCACTTCAAAATATCCGTGGGTAGTCTTGTAAGTAAGGATCATTTCTCCGTTTGTGATACTTTTCTCTATCAGCTAAATTTAATTAACCTAAATTCAAAGAATTGGCTAATGCAATGCACACACATGGAGCCACTTGTAGTGCGGTTATTGCGATTGTTCTGTGTTTCCAGGGAAAGAACCGAATTCAATCGTTTGTTTTCAATCGCTGTTTTTAACAGCGATTCTCTGCTCTTTTGCAGCATTTTTATTCGAGTTTCGGCTTTGCTCGATTCGATAACACGAATATGAATATAGTCAAACACTTTGCACCATGCACTCACATAACGCTATACTTCCACCCGGCGCGGCAGAGCAGGCGACGTTCCCGGGCCCGGCCTGCTACCATACGTTGTTTAAATATATGAAAAATTATCGAAAACGGTTTCTTGGGAAAACATTTTGTTTTTGTTTTTCGTACGAATTGTTTCGTTTCTTGTTGCGCTCTCGTCACAGCCGACAACGCCAGCCAAAGCAAACGCCCACACGACGACCACGACCACGACGAAGATCAAATTGAGTCCAGAATCTGAATCCAAACAGCGAAGAGAGTCGACAGACCACGACGCGTCCAGAAAGTCAATCGAAAGGAATCGGCTTATTGAGTGAGAGTGAGAGAGACAGGAAAAGTCCTACTTCTTCCAGTGAAGAACGTTATTCCGAAACTCTCCGTCTTCTCATCATCCTTTGTTCGTACCTCTGCTCTAAGAGAGTTCAGGAAAAGAACCGTCGTTTGTCCGCCCTTCCAGCCAGGTTGCTGTTGCATCGCCACGTGCCCGACCCTCATTCGGAAACTTGAGTTCAAAGCGCGCGGAACCTGAAAATTATTGCATCAAAATTATTCGAGAATTTCAGAAATTTTCCATTTTAAGAGTTTAATTCTAATCAGAAAATCGAAGAGAAAAAATTCGTAAAAAAAAATCTTCGTTTAAGAAGAATACACTATAACCGAAGACTCGAAATTCATAAATCGTTTCTTTGGAACTAAAAGTATGCACCCACGTGACTTCCTGCAATTTTGCATTTGAAATCTCCATTATTTTATAGTTTTCGTAAATTTCTAACCTCAACATTTTCAACTTCCTTCATTTTCAGCAAATCCCGCTTTCGCTTCGCTTGCATATTTTTTTTTAATTTGCTCTCGATTCGTTTTAATTGCGAATATAGTGGGAGGAAGTTTTTCTCGTTCAGGAAAATTCCAATTCGATTGCAGAGTAATAAAACGTTTGGTCAGAAAGAAGAGAATCAGGTAAAACGTCAATACTTCATTCATTTATTTATTCTTTCATATTTTCTCTTATGCGATAAGACTTTTCTTTTAATTCCATTTATTATTAGTACATTTATTACTGTTTGTTGTCTGCTCATGTCCGTTCGCCAGCTCGCTCACTTATTATTAGACAGCCAAATAAGAGATTAGAGAAGCAGGCGAAAGAGCGCGGAACAGATTCATCGTTATTAGAGGTGTTCTTATATTCGATTTGCTATCTTAGCACTCCAGTCCCAAGCCATAGTTGCCACAATAGATTTCTAAAACTTCGCCCATTTCCGGTCACCTTTAATTTAGCCCTTGAATAAAATGAGTGCGCTTTCATACCTTATCGTTCGATTGAAATTTAAATTGAAATTTAAAATTTATTCTTTACTGCGGTTACTTAAAGACTTTCTGATTAGTAACTATAAATAAAGCTAATAAAATCTTAGTCTCAATTTATTTTCACAAAATTCCAACCTCGTTAAAGACTTCGGTACAACACAAATCTGGAATAATTTTCCGTTAATTTTAGCTCATCGCATTTAAAATGGTCGCTTCTACAGCAACAACAACTAGTCCTATCCAAAACGGCAATGTTGACACAACAACACCTGCCAGCAGCACCACCACTACAACCTCCAATGGATCAATGACGCCTTTAAAGACATTGCCCATAGGAAAGTACACGTTGGTGGGCATTGATATCGACACAACAGGACGGCGTTTAATTGACGAGGTGAGAAAGTGATCTAGCATTAATATTTTCATTTAATGCACACACTGCATTTGCATAATCCCATCGACCGTTATGCGGCGCGCGCTCACACGCACACGCATGCGAAGTCTGATTTGCCGATGAATGCACGGATTGAAATTCTTCCGCTCTTAACAAATTCACGTTTCCCTTTTCTTAAATTTATTTTTGTTTGATTCAGATTGTTCAATTGGCTGCCTACACACCCAAGGATCATTTTGAACAATATATAATGCCCTACATGAACTTGAATCCTGCTGCACGGCAACGACATCAGGTCCGCGTAATCTCAATTGGATTCTATCGCATGTTGAAGTCAATGCAAACATATAAGGTGAGATTCCTTCATACAAATTATCCCTTGTCTCTAACAACAACATTTGCGTTATTTTGCGTTTCATTTACCACGACATTAGATCATTAAATCGAAGTCAGAAATTGCTGCACTCAAAGATTTCCTCGATTGGCTGGAGGCGCTGAAAGCCAAGGACAGCCAGTCACAGGGCATCATTTTGGTATACCACGAAGAGCGCAAATTCATTCCATATATGATCTTGGAATCGCTTAAAAAATACAACCTGCTGGACAGGTTCTTTACCACAGTGAAATCCTTTGCCAATGGCCTTAATCTGGTCAAGGCCAATGCCAATGAGGCACTGCAACACTGTTCGTTGAGCAAGCTCTCCAAAGTGTTGGGATCCCCATCTACTCAACAGAATGGTTGTTCCTCAGAAAATGAGCTCGTCTCTAGCTCCACTCCCATTAACAACAATAACAACACAACCGTCAACAATAACAACAACGACACAGAACCACAACAAAATCGCAAGTCATCGCATCCACCACATCAGCAGTCACGCGAGCTCTTCGATGGCAATGCCAGTGTGCGTGCTAAGCTTGCCTACGAGGTGGCTCTCCACCTGAGCAATCAGGAACAAAAACCGGAATCCTTCGATTCCCCCGTTGCCATCGAGAAATTCCTCAGCGCCATTCAGCCCTACGCACAGCCCATCGATTGTGATCTCAACGAGCTGCAGACACAGAACGAGAACCTTGAACGTCAGAATTCATTCCGACCAGTGTTCTTGAACTACTTCAAGACAACCATTTATCTACGTGTGCGTGCAGTAAGGTTCCGGATCATTTTGGCAGAGCAGGGCTACGACTTGCAAACACTGAATGCCATCTGGTCGGAGAAGCAAAAGGAAGGTTTAAATGAAGTCCTGCAGGTTATCGAAGAGCTGAAGCCAGAGGATAAGACGGAGTTGGCCGATTTGTTTGACAGTTACTTCGATCCGGCCAAGACGACTATTAAGCCGATTGTCAAGAACAACAATCGTCGCCGAAATAGGCGTGGAGGTGGGTCATTTCTCCGTTTCAGAAACAATTGTTAAATTTTTAAATTACCTTTTTTTTTTTGTTTTTGTCTTTATAGTTCGTAATAACAATGGCATGGCCAAGAACGATGGCAGTAACCATAACAGTAGCATCATCTCCTCAACTACGGGCTCATCATCCACCACCGGTGGAGAGCAAGGCGCCGGCGGAGATAAGCAAGGTGCTGCTGCTGCTGGTCAACAACAGTTGCCTGATTCCACATCCAAATCGCTGACTCCACCTGCCAGCAATGGAGCCAAAACACAGCGCGCTGGCAAACGTAATCCGCGATCGCGCAACAACTCCTTAAAAAGTTCTGGACAAGCAGCACTAGATACTCCCACTGCAGGCACAGAGACTGTGACAAACAATACACAGCCAGCCGTTGTGTCTGTTGGGCCAACGACGACGAACTTGTAATATGGGGAAGAGGAATCAACCAACACAACAACCTAACAACGTAAACCTTTTAAAATGTTATTGCTTTTTATTTTGTTGTACAAATTTATTTAACAAACGTTTCACGTTTTCGCTTTTACACAAAGATTTGTGTGGCCGCAGGTGTCGTCGCTACAATTGAATATTGTAGCACACGGCGGTTACTTTTTTTATTATATTTATTGATTGTTAAGAAGTCGTTAGAATTGCCATTCAAAATATTTAAGCAGCTTATTCAATTGAACTTAAATATTTGAAAAGAAAAAATAATTGTTTATATAAGTCAAAATAATCTGAAAAATAACTACAATGCATAGATGTAGTTTAAAAACTGAATTAATATTATAAAACAAGGAACTATGTGCCACGCATTCAGGGCGTAATTTACTTATATTTTTAGTTGCCTAATGAAAAAGGAAAAAAAAAATATTTTGAACATATAAATTATGGCCAAAAATAACCATTTGTGAATATAAATAATTATGCTTTATATGTAGAACAACACTTAATGAATGCCTTATTTTATATTATTGAAAACGTTATTATATTATATGTATATTAGCACAAACCTAATGAATTATCCTTTTGCAACGTAAAGCAAAGCAAGCACATATTAATATGCACATAAACACTGAAGACAGAAAATATCAAAAAACAACTTGTTATTATATGAAACTATTATTTTATTATTGAACAAATAGAAAACCAAACTATATGCTGAACTTACAGAAAACGAAAGAAAAAATTGATGATTTACTTTGAAAGCAATAAATATGTTTAATATATGAAATGCTTAGTTTTAGAGCTTTAAAAGGAAAAAAGATTTAAAAAATTATTTCTTTATTTCTTAGTTCTTGTTTTCAGATTAATTGAATCAATTGAAATATCTAATTTCCAACTCTTCTCACTTCAGCTTCGAATGAATCACCGTGGAAGTGTTTCAAGTAAAATATAAAAAAATTCATTGAGAAATAATTATTACCACATTGCTTATAATCTTTCTGGCAAAGAATTAAATGCAAGGACATCACCTTTATCTTCACATTTGAGTAAAAGATCCAAGATGCAAACTATTAAAAACCAAGAGAAATGAAACAAGTTCGGCTCGCTCAAAATTCCAGTAACAAAATTTGAAGATTTTAAATTTTTTCTCGCTTTTGCAAAAAAGTTTGAAGAAAGAAAGAAGTAAAGAAGAAGAAATCACATCAAAACAAACCGTTAGCAAGAACCAAACCCTATTCTTCATGGCAACAGAGGATTTGCTGACGTTACGAAAACGCAATGCAAGAAAGCCATCGATTGATCGCATCCTGCATCAAAGGCAGAAGACAGTACTGCTCGGAGAGTCCTTGTGGACAAGGACACGAAGTTTTAATTTTTAGTTTATTTCAAACAACAACAACAAAACTTACAAACAAAAATATAACATAATTTTCATTAGTTGTTAGTAAACGCTTAAAACAATATTTTCAAGAATTTGTAAAAGCACAACTTCGCATCGCACGCGCTGCTTTGACTACACAACACTTGTTAAAGCGACAAACAAGTTGTTGATTGCGCTCTGCATTTTTTTGTAAAATCACTTAAAAAAGCGCTTCAGCAAACACACCCTTATCGATCCCAAGCGATCGATCCTTATTCAATCAATTTGTTCAATTTAAAAATGGTACTTTTAACTAATTATTCAAACTTCCATCTCGCGCCGATGAGTATGAGAAATCAATACACAATTTATTTATTCGTAAACAAGATCATGATCCGATGATGATCATTTAAACCGCATTAGAAACCTTCGCATTTGCATTGTTTTAACCCTCTCGCATGTTTGCGGCAAAAAATGCTTTAACTCTTTAACACGCTATTCCATTTATTAATCTCTCCCGCCTACCTCCCCCTCTATATAGCTTGATATCTTTACTCCAACTACTCCACCATTTGCATTTCTGCACGCAAACTCTTGTTTTTAAAATTGATTGTATCGTTTCTGTTCTGAATATTTGTCGATATAATTTTCACTGTATGTAGTATTTGAAATTGAAATAAATTCAAAAATTACATATGATACATTTTTCATTGTTTAAATGATTATTTTCGTTCAGTTATAGATTCCACATTTGATTTTAGGTCTTTTAACCAATTATTTCATAATCAAATTCTAGCTTTATAACTTTTATTAAAAATTCAGTTACAAAAGAAATGCCGGTTTAATAGTTTATATGCATAAAGTACGCAGGAGTGAGTAAAATAGATTTATTTCAATTACTAACATTTTCGCAGCAACAAGTTGCACCAGCGGTGTTGCCAACAGCTCCGAACACAAAACTCTGTGATCAGCTGTTGGCTCTCTGTTGCTATCGAAAATTTTCTCACGCTGTCAGTTGAGCTGAGCGAACAAAAATATTTTTCTGTCAGTTCCACACGGATTTTCACAGCGGAAAGTGACCTCAAAATAGTGCTGGCGGAACAGTGAGAGAGAACGAAAAATACATAAATAAACATTGCGAACAAACAAGAAAACAACTATAAAGATTAGTGAAAATTAAAAACATTTGAAACTCCTTGTGGGAAATCTCAATCGCTCCAGGCTGACTTCTGACTGGGTTTGGATTTAGAATTCGCAAGAGCAACGTATCGTGGTGCGTTTATGTGCACCATTCCCGATCCGCTGGATACATTTCTGCTGATACAGGACGTCGTCATCGTGAGCGCCATGATGGATGAGCTGCTGGAGGAGGTGCAGACGCGCTTCCCCGATGAGAAGGTGCCCACCACAATGCTGACCACCATCTATTACGCCGCCAAATTGGACCACGCCAAGCAGCTGGTCGCGGCCCTCAACGAAGTGAAGAGCGACGAGCTACGCAGATACCTGGTGAACATCGTAAGTGCTCCTGGACCGAGGTTCTGAGGTTAGGTCCAGAATCGTGACCTTTCTCAGGCTCGATTACGCTAAAGAAAGTCTGGTCGATGGAAAATGTCGTCATGGGGTTGTTATGAACAATCAAGCTATCGAATCCTTTCTATTAGTCTAACACTGGTTCCTTTACGAATTTTTTTGCACTACAAAATTCGCTTTCTCTTCACATTGAAGCAAACTGAAATTTACATCAATTAGTTAATCCATCCTAATGTTCTCGAAGACAGATTCCTACAGCTGTTCCTCGTTCAAGATCAATGACAAGGCAAATTATGTTTTATTTCCCAACGCATTACGAATCTAATCATCTCCTCCCTGTCCATCGATCTAGAAGTGTCTCCCACGCTCCTTATTAAGGTGCTGCTCGGTTCAGCACGTTCAAAAATTTTTATTTGCGTAATTTTTTGTGAACATTTTCGAGTTTTCTGCGAATCTCTTGCGCTTCGTCATCGCATTTTCTCTAGTTTTTCACGACGTGTGCTTCGTGATCTACTCGAATATTTCCTTTTCCAACGTAGAAGAGCACCATTGTCTATCTGTCTATCGTGCTCACTCGTTTCCCCTTTGCGGTCTGAGTCTTGAGACGATGGCGACGACATCGACGACGACGTCGTTGACGATGGCGGCGACTATATAGTCAAAGTAGCGGGTGATCGTATCTTGAAGACAAAACATCTGTCGTTGGTCGACAGACAGCCCGACAGACGGACAGACAGACGAATATTCAAATACATAAGCGTCGAATAAGGAAACAACAAAAGAACATGTGAAACTCGTGGTCGTCGATTGGCATGGAGATGAATAGATAGAACTTCGCAGATCGCAGCCACGTTGTCTGAGACACTTCAATTGGTCCGCACCATATGTACATGTTCGATCAGCTCGAGCAGGGTGTTGTTTTTGGCAGCGACCCCTTCATGTAGTCTACATTTCTAACTCAACATGTCTTGCATTAATCACTGAACTTCAAATGAATTTCCCTCGATCATCCTTGATCCATACAAACATGAAGACTGACTGATCGCCTCGATCCTCTGGGAATCATTATATGCATATGTTTGCGGCGATTCATACTTATATCGTTGATCTTGAATGCTGTACAAATTAAAAATCGCAATATACGTAGATCAATCAGCCGCTGTTCGGGCGGAATACGAGGCTCGCACGCCCGCCCTCCCATTTCGCCGAATACAGGCCACAGTTTTCCTCTCCGTCTCTGTCTGTCTTTTTGCTCTCTTTCTCAGTCTTAATTCGTTGGTCCGGGGCCCCGCCACCCGATGGCGGTCACTTCGCATCAGAATTTATTTATAGTTTGTAACAGTCAGTGGAGCAGTTTTTCTGTTTTCCCTTTCTCTTTGTTTTTCCTCGATGATATTTTTAGCTTTTTGTTTTCTTTATTTTTTTCATGTTCCTCCTCTCTTGGCTTTTATATTGCACCTTTTATCAAAACAATGCGATAAAGAGAACTAAAATAATCGACAACAATCCGAAATATATACAAATGACAATTCTTCAAATTGTTTTAATTTGAAACGCGTCATTGTTTATGTTTTCTTTCTATCCGATCCCTGATGTCGGCGGCGGCGGCAACAACGATAGCAGTAGTATGTTTTCTAAATATGTTTTCGGTCTGACATTCTTGCTTCTGAAGATTTTGTTTTTATTACTCTCGACACCACCTGCTTCATTTGCCGACAGTCGTTATTTACAAGACAATTACAAGATAAATATTACAATGTTTACATTAAGTACTAAAATCATTGAAAACGATTTGTTACAAAATGTTACTACTAATCATATTCCCATGCAGAATCCCAACAAGCTAATCCCCATTAGATGTGCTCGTCCACTACGTCGTCAGTCAGCCACATCGTGTTCAATTAGTTCATGCTCCAAGGGGTCCTCGACCGCTTGCTCGTCCAAGTCGTCCTGGGCTTCATCCGACATCTGCACCTTGTCGTATTTGTGCTGGGCTTTACTGATACGTCGCAGCCGATCGTGTGCATAGTTGAAGAAACGCATCGTCCGCTCGAAGAAGATGAATGCGTCGTGTCGCTCGTAACGTTGCAGAAAGCATTCTGCAAGAGAATTCAATTGGATGCAAAATAATAACATTTAATTTTTTTCCCACCCTTAAATATCGCTGTAAATGTGTAGTTCTTGATGGCCTTCTTGTCCGTCTTCGCATTGCCGCGGTAGGAGTAGCATTCGGCGGCTTCGTCGGACAGCAGAGAGCTCCAAATGTGCTTCACGTACTTCTCCGCATCGTCGAAGTGCCCTTGCATTAGTTCGACACGCTGTAAAAGTTTTCTCAGTTTTAATTTCTGTCTACATTACACTAAACTCCCACCCACCAGGTGATCCCTCTGATCTTCGTCGTTGGCCAGCAGACTCTCCCACTTCTCGAAATCGGCATCGCTTTTGAACGGGCAAGTGGGCATTATTCGTATGTGGATGCCGAAAAACTCTTGGACCGGCCGCATGGACGACTGTGAAATGATCCGTACATTGCTCACACTGGTCGGCTCCGGTTTGATATCCAACTCGGAACCCCGTTTTTTTCGTGACTGGCACTGCCTACTTTGGCTGGAATTGGATTCTTCTTCGTCTTTGAACTCGTCTTCGTGGTGCCCGCGACTTCTTCGCTTGCACGGTGGACTTTCGGGACTGGACGACCGGGACGTGACGTTGGTTCTTCTCTTCCCACTAGCCGAGCCCGAGGGGTGGACGATGACTTCCTCGCTTTGACCTGCCATCGACTTGCTGTCCGTCTTCTCCGCGATCACGGCGCGCAGCTCACGACGCAACTCGACGATTTGGTTGCTAAAGCGGTGAAGGAGTTTCTCGAAGTTCTGGCGCATGGAGAATATCTCCTCAAGCACCTCGTCGCAGCACTCGCAACGTGGACGACGTAGTTCATCGGCCATCTCAAAGCCTGTAAAAAATGTACCTCTCAATTAAAACACTCTATGTTCAAATATACGTTGATCAATCTGATATTTTTTCCGAGAAAAATCAGTTTGATTTCATCCGGAAAACGTCAGACAATCTTCCTCTTCTCCCAACGTCACTCACTTTATGTTTCTATTTTGTTATTATTTATTTCCTAGTTGATGGGAAACTCTTCGTCGCCTATTATAGTAAATGCACTGTTGTGGAAAATATTTTACAATTATTGTCCGAATATTATTGTTTCCCGTTGGATATTACGTCGTTTTTACCTCAGCGAAAAACGAGCCAATTCTCAGAGTCTGAGGGAATTTCTGACATTTCCCTGACATTCACCAAGACGTAGCTGTGTTGCCAACCACTTATTTCATGAGTGAAACACAGTCGACGCGGCAGCGACATGACGACAGATGTCACATTATGGTAAGGTAGTTCTTAAGGAGACGAATATTTTGCAGGCAACAAGGCGACACATAACTTAATAATTTACTAATTATTTAATGAAAATTTAATTAGTAGTATTTTCTGAGAAGTTCATAACTGAACCAACGTTGAAGAGAATAATTTATTTAATGATTTGTTCTCTTCTGAATTATTCAATTTGCATACAACATTGAATATATAAAAATTGGCAAATTTGAAAATTTTTGGAAGACCTCATTTCATAATTATTACCATTATGTCCCACGACAGGGTTCAATGACTGCGGCTGGTCCCACATCGAGTGGCGCTAAAATAGTAATTCAAACGATAACTGTCTTCACATGGCCCGAATCGACAACAATGGAATTCCTTCCGTTCACACTCCTTTCAGCTGCTCTCCTCCAAACTGCGGGCTGTCGGGGGTTGGTCGGTCGATCGTGTCCTCGGCGGAAAGGAATGTCGTCGTCACGTCTCCGGCCGGACGGACACACGGTCAGGCAGACAACAATCCATTTCTGACACATGCCATGCATTGCTCCTGCTCCCTTCCCAACAAACGCTCGCACATGGCACATGCAACATACTATCCTTCTCGCGAGAGAGCACCAGAGAGCGCGAGGGATGATAGGGAGAGAGGGTGAACAGAAGAGCGGGAGTGCGAGAGAGAGAGAGAGAGAGAGCAAAAGGGCATGCGCGAACGGCAGTTGTTCGCTCTCCGTACAAATCAGCTGTCAGAATTCAACCCCCGTGGTATGCAAAATAAGGGTGAATTTGGCGCAGGATAACCGAGTGGTCGAATGTCCTGAAGGGCCCGTTGGTGTATTGAATTTTTCCAAATGTCTGTCAGTCAGTCGGTTTTCGTCGTCGCATATCCTGTTGGAGAGTTTCTTGGTCCTTCGTCCATGTTCTGTGTTTTAAAAACAATTGTAAAATTGTCACAAAAATATTATTTATCAAATAAAAGCAATGAATTTTGAGCTTTATCGGTAATTCCTTCTAATCGGAAAAGGTTTCGGCCTCAGTTTTGTGATAATTATGTTTCTGTTAACATTCAGGACCCGGCAACGTTGGTTCTCATCGCCTTGGCCCGGTCCGAAGTTCTGGAGGGGATCCGCCGAGACACCGGTGTCTCCTGAAATATCCTATCCTGCGGTGAGTTCGGCGACATCGAAGTCTGGAATTATTATTTTCAATTTTTTCGACATCTGTGCTTGGACTGACATATGGACGTATCAGACAGAAAGATCTCCGACTGTAATTTACTGCCGAGCCGAGGCAGTTGCAACAACTCAATTACTCGCAATTCAAAGACATCAAGTCCTTGAGAACCATTCACAGAAGTGGAAGATGTATGCAAATAGTATCCACATCGACTTGCTACAATGATTCATTGTAGAAATTGGCAGAACTGCATCGGTCGATAAAGTCATTGCCTGTTATAAGTGGCCGAAAGTGAATCATTCGATCGGCGATAAAAACGAGTCATTTTTTCGCCCCCCCTGGCATTCGCTCATTATCGCCCAACACTAATTGCAAGATGAACAGAGCAGAGAGAACAGTTGAATTCCTGCCGTTCATGGAACTCAAAAACGATGTCTTTCGCGTGGCAGACCCTGAACTTCACGGCTGCTTTGTCTTGAAATATTGTATCGATTCCAACACATTTGTCTAGAGGTCAATTCTCTTTGGCCAGAAGTAAACATCGTTATAGAAAGTTCTCACGTTTATTGCTCCTCCTTGCCGTGTTTATGGAATGCTCGGTGTTGCAGACAAACGCCAAAGTGTGCAGCAAACGACGCAATTTTCACAAGACCCACACAAGCCACAAGGAAAATTTCCGCAGTTGTTGTGGGGAAAATTATTTACTTCTACCGCCTTCTGTGGTGATCTCTGGTTCGTCCATCCGTCCGGCCATCCGTCCGTCTGTTCGTTTTTACGACACCTTTCGACCCATACGCTGTGAGAACAAAGAACGAGCGTCCGACTCCTGCTTTGCATCTTTGCAGTTTACACAATCTCGCAATTCCGTGCTAAAAATAGGTTTGGCAGTTACGGACGCATTTTCTTTTGGAAAACACGCCATCGGTCGTTCATCGGTTTCCCGTTTACCTTGCTCCCCATTTCCCACGTCGTCCCCGACGTCACAAGAGATTTCTCAGAGAGAGTGAGAGACAGAGAGAGAGTACTTGGGGAACAGCTTACTGCAGGATACCTCGCTTACCTCCTTCACCTACTTTCCACTCAGTACGGCCGGCTTTTGTTGTTGCCTTCTTTGTTTCTCTCGCCGATGTCACGGGAAACCCCCAAGGCCGTGACTCTGATTTGATTCGCTCTAAATCTCGCTATCTCTCGCTCCCTCTCTCTTATCTTCGCTCGCGTTTCCCGTTCTTGTTTAAATAATTAATTTTCCCACACGTTCAGTGCTTGTTATTTTCAATTTATTATTCTCCACTTCTGACTTTCCCACATTTTCCGCGTGAATTTTATTCGCATTTCTTCAGTTCGTTTACATCGTTTTCCTGCCCATTTGATTAATTGAATTATTAATGTTGTTGTTTTGATCTTTGATCAAAATATTTTCTTTTCGAAAATATACAAACAGATCTTCACCCATATTCCCAGTTGTGCGATGCCAAAAAATAAATTTTTATACGACTTTTGGGAAAATCTTCTCCGAGCTTTGACCGAAATCCGAAGTCTAAATCTCGCACCTTTTCCTATACATGTTTAAAGTGACGATTTTTTTAAGAGTTGGCATTTCCTTGCTCGTAGAAATTCGATGAAATCGATGGCCAGTCCTTCACCCCCCTCACCATGGCCGCGATGTCCGGGAACGTGACGTTCGTGAAGACCCTGCTCGGCCACTACGACGTCGACCTGGAGCGCGAGTGCAACGTGATCTACGACGGCCTGGTCGTCTACGGCGCCACCGCGCTCTGGGTGGCCGCCGGCATGGGGCACCTGCAGGTGGTGAAGGCGCTGGTGCAGCGCGGCGCCGACGTCAATCACAACACAAAGGCCCAGTCCTCGCCCCTGAGGGCCGCCTGCTACGAAGGTATGTAGCTGATTTTGATTCGATTCGCAAGTTTGCCACATGCAAGGACTAATCCAGTTGTTGTTCTCGAATGCCCTCCGCAGGCCGCTTGGACATCGTCAAGTACCTGATCGAGCATGGAGCCGACGTGAATCTCGCCAACACGTACAACAACACCTGCATCATGATTGCCGCCTACAAGGGCCACACGCACGTGGTGAGTGGGAGTCACCAGAATCCCTCTAATGCTTACTTACTTTCATTGCTTATGCCTTATATTCATTGTTGTTCTCTGCGCTGCTCCTCAGATCGACGCCCTGCTGAAGAACGGCGCCAACCCCAACGAGCAGGCCCTCTGCGGCGCCACCGCCCTCCACTACGCCGCCGAGTGCGGCCACCTCGAGGTCTGCCAACTGCTGCTGGACCACGGAGCCCGCATGCTGCGCAACGAGCACGGCCTGACGCCGGTGCTGCAGGCGGCCGAGCGGACGCACGAGGCCGTCGTCGAGATGTTCATCCAGCGGCCGGGTCTCATGACCATCGAGGAGGTAACGCGGGCCCCAAAATTTCTTCTGGAGTCATGGTCTTCAAGTATTCATTTCGCTTTCTCAGACCATCACGGCCATCGAACTGATGGGCGCCTCGTTCGCCAACGACAAGGACAACTACAACGTGACCAAGGCCTACCAGCACATGGTGCGCGCCATGGAGATGCGCTTCGCGGACCCGCGCAAGGTGATCCGCAAGAAGGTCCTGCAGCCCGTGCCCGCGTACGACCACTGGTTCGAGACCGAGAACATCTACGAGCTGCAGGCCATACGTCTCAACCACCACTCGATACACATGGAGGCGCTGACGATACGCGAGCGCATTCTGGGCAAGAACTACCCCGACCTGCCGCAACCCATCGTCTATCGCGGCGCCGTGATGGCCGACCAGGGCCGCTTCGCCCAGTGCCAAATCCTGTGGAACTACGCCATCGACCTGCGCATGATCAACAACGTGAGTTGCGACTTCCCGAATAGAAGAACCAAATGTCTAGGTTCCCATTTCGTTTCAGCTGCCCGTGGAGCGGGACCTGTTGCGGTTCGCCCAGCTCTTCTCGCAGATTCTGCGGCTCGAGGAGCAGACGCTCGACCTCTCGATTGTGTTGTCCGTGTTGGTCAAGTGTCAGCAGGAGATCGAAAACAACAAGCACAAAATCGCCCACCCTGGCCCGAAGGACGTCCCACAAATGATTGCGGTAAGCCAATTGTGTATGTGCGCCTTTTGGAATGGAAATAATTTCAACATGTCTTCGTTGCAGGATCAAAATGAACAAAATGTCGTCACTGCCCTGTATCTTATAAAAATCATCACAAAACTTCTCTCCAACAACGCGGCTCCTGTGGAAATCGAGAAGCAGCAAATCGAACAACTCTACACCACCATAAGGAAATTCATCAAGTACGACACACGGCTGGCCGATGGACAGACGCTGCTGCACCTGGCTGTGAATGGCGTGACGCCAGTGGACGACTTCTACACGAGTGATATATGCCGGTGAGTGTCTGCAATGGTGTGGTGTCGACGAAGGACGGGTGGCAGCAAATCAAACATTATTTAATGGCTATTTATCATGGTACAGGTTCCCGTGCTACCGGACCGCGCTGCTGCTGGTGCATGTGGGCGCTTCTCTGTCCGCTGTCGACTGCGAACGCAACACCCCGCTGCACACACTTGTCTCTAGTGTGAGTTGCTCTTAGTTTTGAATCGATTTGAAACTCGGTACTCAACGAAAATTTCCCTTTGCACCTTCTAGATACAGTTCCCGCGCGACAATACCCAGGTTCTCGTCCAGGCCGAGAAGATTGTGAAACTCTTCGTCGAGGCTGGGGCCCATTTGGACGCCGTCAACGCGCAGGGTCTGACGCCGGCTCGTGTGGGCAACATTGGTTCGTGACATAATTAATTAAAATGTATTCCCAACTTAAATGCTAATAATTCGGCATATTCCCGCAGCTGGCATAAGCAATCTCATACTGAGCTACCAGAACTCGCTGACCTCCCTCAAGTGCATCGCGTCGCGCTGCATCGCCTTCCACAAGCTCAAGTATCAGGGACTGATTCCGAAGGCTCTGGAGACGTTCATCCAAATGCACAGCGCCGAGAAGTTCTGCGCGTAGACACGGCGGACGGTGATCGGACGGAATGTAGTTGTTAATAATTAACTGAAATCGAATTTTAAACTGTAAACTGATGAACAATTCATTTGATTTAAATTTCTAGTGAAATAACATTCGTACTTTAAGTAAGATTTATCATATCTCATTGTAAATTGTCTGCTATTTTTGTATGAAATTTTATTTATTTATTCTCCCTCTTTATAAAATAACTTTTTATTATTTATCTTAGACCTTGGACACTAAAATCCAAGATGCAATCGTGATCAAGTAAATGCCGATACTTGTCTGTAGTTTGGTCTGCTATTTCGTAATTGCTAATGAATGTTTATTTTAGATTTGAAATTGTAAATGATCTATATTATTTATGTTTAAGCAAATAATTTAATTTTTTAGTCTCTGCACTGAAGCAAACTCTCTGCGCTGGCGATATAATCGCTTTGAATAAAATTGAACAGCCAAACCAAATCAATTTCTGAAAAAACTGAAATTATTATTATTTTTTTTTTTTTGTTTTATGTTTTTTGCTGAAAGTAGTTTTTATTCTGAAAGTAGTTTTTGGTTTTGGGAAAATACTATAAGCTTAAGAAACTAGTCGAATAATAATGTCAGTGAGTTTTTACAACAATCGCCTGGCCTTCTTTGTCCATACCGAGATCAAATACGTAGAGAATCTCATCAGTACTTTCTCATTATGCGAACGAGCCACCGTAAAGCTGTTGTGTTGAGCTGTGTCGGAGCGGAATTTTTGAAATTCCGCCAATCCGCAAATTCTTCTATTCAGTATCGTATTCTTAAGTATCACAGTCGCATTGAGAGATTAAATTCAAATTCAAATTGTGTTTGTGTTTGTGTTGGGTCGCGTCCTCTGATCCACTAAATGTGCGCCTCGCTGCTTTTCCGGCAGGTCTGATGCACCTGGGGATAGATCTCCGGCTGTCGCATGACCTCGTCGTACGAGGGAGGTGGAGCTGAAACGAGAGGCCGTTTAAGAGGATGGACGGGATGAAGAGGGCGTGTATTGTTCACATTAATGGACAATTACGCCAATAATCGCGACCCCTGCTCGCACTCGTGCTGGAGCCCGTTAATTGCGATGATTTAATTGCGAGTCCGCCCGGTCCGCCCCACTCACCATTGATGATGTACTCCTCGTCGTTGGTGTAGGCGGGGTTGACGACGGCGTCCGTCGGATACGTTGTCTCTATCGTGCGCTCGTCGATGGCCGCCGACCGGTGGCCGACCGCGTGTCGGTGCGAGTGCCGTCGCAGCGCGTTGCTCTGCAGATGGTACGTGTCCATGAGCTGGTCCTCGTGCTCGATGTCGTCCGACGACAGCTGGATGACGTGCACCGAGGGCCGGCGATCTGGCGAAGAGGGCATTTTGACATTCGGGCCATTTTGGCAAAGCTGAAAAGGGGGGCCGGCACCGCGGGGCGTATGAGTGACATCGGTTTCGTGTCCCTCACTCGCCGCGCAGCCCGACCAGACCCGAACCAACCCAACCCAACCCAAGTTAACGCACCCACGCCATTGGTGTCCGTGTAGTTGTCGGTGAAAGCGAAATGCGGCGTGATTGTCTTCTTGCACTTGAGGAACAACACGATGATGATCCAGCCGAGTATCAGGACCAGGTAGACGAAGCCCAACATGTTCATCGAGACGCTGCCTCCGAACGATCCTCAGTCACATCGGTCGGACGCTCGATAATCGAATCGACCCGCGACACCAACACGACAAGGACTACGCGACAACGACGATGACAACGACAAGGAAATGGAAATGAAAGCGAAAACGAACGCTGGGCATTCGAACTGGGTCGAATTTCGTTCGCCACTCGCGATTGATTGCGCGAAATTCAAACGAAGAGCGAAACAAGGAGCGAAACCGAAATTGGAAATTAGAAAAAATCAATACGGGAGGCGCGAGGATGACCAGCGAGTCGGCGAGAGGCCACCGGACATGTCTGCACTTGCGGGAGCTGCGAATACGAACTGAAAGGAGCCTCGCAACTGCGGCCGCCGACGTCCCGTGGCCAGCGCCACACACACACACACACAGCCACGGCCATCACACAGCAATCGTATTGGGCGTTTGTGTCTGGGTGTGTGTGAGTGTGCGTGACGGCCGCGCTGCTATGGTGTTGCATACAATTAGGCGCTTGACCAAAACAAACCGCCAAAGCTGCGCTGCCCCTCGCCCCCACCAGCCCCATGGCACGGTCCGCATATCCGGGCCCAACGAACTCTGATTTCGTGCCAATCGCCGCCCGCTCCTCGCCCACAGGATGAGGAACCCGTTTTTATGGGCAAATTAATGAATTTTAACCAGGGAAAACGAAAATGTTCCCATTGAAACCGCTCGATCCGGTCGAGTCTCCGCGTCAAGGCGACGAGGCGGCCCTGGCGACTCCAGCGCACGTCCTCGATGTGCTCCAGTTGGCAACGGCGCCAATTGGCGCACTGCGGGGGCCGCGGTGCGCCCGTGGGCCTTGGGGTGGAGGTGGAGCTGGAGCTGGAGGAGGAGGGGTCGCCGCTGGTCTGCCTGGGTTGTCATTATTTTCACACGCATTACTTCGTCTCGATAATTAAGTAATTCCCCGGTCAAGCTCTCCCTGCCTCTCCCTCCCTCTCCCTTCCCTTCCCCTCCCTTCTCTGCCCGGTCACTCAGATCGTTTATGCAATTATCGTAATTTATTGAATTCAGGTTAAAGTGATTTTGGCCGCAAATCCACAGGGATCTCGTGCCAACCCCTTCCGCTCCCCAGGGCTCCAGCACTTGTTCTCCAACCCATTTGCCCTCGGACCTATGACCCTTTGGGGAGAAGTGCATGGGGACAAGTTCTGGAGTGCTGGAGCGGCGAAAACTTTTCGAATTCCTCAACTTGGAGCCGTTGAAAATCGTGAAATTTGAATAATTAATACGAATTCTGGTTATGGTTGTTGCTATTGTTGTAGTCTTTGTTGTTTTTTGTTGTCGTCGTTATTGTTGTCATTGTCATTGTTATTGTTCTTGTTGTCGCTGGGTTGTGGTGTTGTCGTTCTCTTTGCTGTTCGCTTTTATTGAAAGTTTACACTCGGAGCAAACTTTGCCATGGACTTTTAACAGCTCGCTGGCGGAACTCGCTCATGGAAGAGATAGAAAAGGGCAAAGCAAATAATATCCCAGTTCTCGTTCCTCAATAATTAATGTAACAGCACAAACACACACACACACACACACATGAAGTGACAAAAACAACAGCAGAACCACTTCGAAGAACCGACAAATTTCCAATTAATGACCGCAAGTTCTTCGTAATAATAAATTCATTACACTGGAGCTCGATGACGTCACTGTTACAGCGATTGCAGTCGATGACGTCACACACTCCCACACGCACAGCGGGGGTCGCGATTGCGTGCCTCGATTGTGGAATCGTTGCCGTGGTCTTTTCTGTTTCTCCGCGTTTATTGAGCTGTTGAATTTGTTTAAACGGACGGTTTTTATCAGTTCGCAGCACGCACAGGGGCTCAGCAGGGTCGTCGCGGCCGGCGAAGGGGGTGGCGACACGAACAACAACAAACTAGTCGAAGGTTCGGTTCATGTGGAGGTCACAGGTCTGGGCCTGGGGGAAACTTGGTGAAATCCATGGAATTGATGGCTTCTGGCGGTCGTAAAAAGGAAGATACGGGGCAAAATCTTCCGCAGATGTCCCATAAATCCACCAAACTGATAAATCCAAAAATTCCATAACATTCGATGACTTAAAAACACTACAATTAAAAGAAACTCCAGAAGTTGTGTTGATTTTTTTTATTGGTGACAGAAATCGGTGTTAATAAATAATTATTTCGACAACTAGGTGTTAATGTTAATGACTTAAGGACTTATCAAACGACGATATAAACATACGAATACAGGGTGATGGTGCGAATGGAAGGTCTCGAAAAGGAATATGGCACAGTGTACGATATTACGAAAAGGAAGAACAAACTGAAAGGGCTGAAAAGGGCATGTGGGAGGGACGGGTCCGAGGGACTGATGCGGGGGCCGACCAAAGGATCGAACCAAAGGGACCCAAGACAGGCAACTTGCGCCATCATTATACGATTTCTATATATATTGATGTAGTATACATTTGCACTTGCCATCAGCAGGTGGTCGGTCAGTATGTTTTTGGCCTACTAGCTAGGGTTAGACAGGAATCTTCACTTAATTGCTAGATAATTGCTACAGCTAAAGTGAACATTTACATTATTCGCCATTGGAATACAAATCGTCGGTCGTCGGGGAAAGTCATGATCAGAGTTACATTGGTACACGGTACCGTCAGCGGGTACTATCACAAGAGTTGGATCCCGGGGCGTCCAGGATTAGGCGCGGAGTTTCGCCAACTCACGAAGGGTCTCTCGCTCACTCACACACACACACACACACACACACACACACACACACACCCACTCACTTTCTCGCTCCCTCTCGCGCTGCCGCTCAGAGGCTGGTCGTGGCCTGGAGCTTCAGGTACCGCGCCCCGCTCTCCGCGTCCGCCAGCCGCGCCAGGTGCTCGGACGCGGCGTAGCAGGTGGTCGCCGTCGGCGTGGTGGGGCGGCTCGCGTTGTTGTTGTTGTTGCCGACGCTGCTGCTCGTGCTGTCGGCACCGCTGCCGTGGTGATGGTGGTGGACGGCGTTCTGTCGCAGCCGCGCCGCCCCCCACACGAGCACCACGACCGAGGTGACCAGGACGCCGAGGCCGAGCCCGGGCAGGAAGCTGCGGTTCAGCGAGTCGAGGAAGTCGAAGCGGTCGGGCCGGTGAAGCGTATGACGACCCTTCTCCCCCGCCCCCTCCGCCTCCGCCTCCTGCTGGCGCTGCTGCTGCCGCCGGTCGAGCTTGTTGTAGTCGGCGAACTTCCGGTCGTTGGCCACAACGACATCGACGTCGACATCGCTGTCGTCGCGCGGCCGCGTCACCGAGATCCTCTCGAAGTTGGTGATGTCGGCGTAGGCGGGGCGGCGCTGGCGCAGCCGGACCTCGGGCACGGCGGCCGGGTTGCTCAGCTGGAGCTTCGTGATGTTCGAGCAGCCGATGTTGAGGTCGGCCTTCGGGTTCTTCTCCTGCACCATCACCAGGCAGAAGCGATAGCTGGGCGAGAGTGAAAGACAGTTGTTACTGGGGAGGGAGCGATGTGGAGCGAAAGGACGAAGGACTCACCTCTCGCCAATGTCCAGGGAGGAGCTGTCGGGCACGATCACGCTCACGGTGTTCTGGCCGTTGATGACCTTGCTCTCGCAGTGGATCTGCAAAGGAAGAGAGCGCCAGAGGCGGGTCAGTGAAGGGTCGGAAGAGTGAGCAGTGGGCAAAGGCCAAAAAGCATCAAAGGGAGAGGTTGAGGAGGACAGCGAGAGTCGGCCGCGCGACCTACCGGAGAGTTGTCGATGAGGATCTCGTTGATGTTCTCCTCCTTGTAGACGAAGATCGCGTCGCACATGTAGTCGTTCTTGCTCAGGTTCAGGATCCACGTCAGGATCAGCCCGTAGTCGGCCGAGTAGTGCAGCTCGTGCAGCATTATCTGGAAGAGAGGGAGATGGGTTGACTTGTGTCCAAGTTAGGGCCAATCTCTCGGCGTACCTCCTCGGAGAGATCCCGGACGTGGGTCGTCTCGTTCTGGCGCGAGATCGCCTCCAGCTGCTCGAGGATGTTCGCGTTGTCCTTCTCGACGTTGTCCATGTCGCAGTTGAGCGACTCGACCGGCACCTGGATGAGCGGGGCGCCCTCCAGCCGGGGCGGCGTCACGCAGGTGGGGCTGATCAGGTCCTGCGACTCGATCTTGGCCTCCTGCAGCCACTCGGCGAACGAGCGGATCGTGCAGTCGCACGACAGCGGGTTCTCCTGCAGCGACAGGCTCTTCAGCTCCTTGGCGCCGTCGAGGGCGTTCCGCGCCACGATCGAGATGTCGTTGCCGGCCAGCCGGAGCTCGCGCAGCGACGGCAGCGGCGCGATCAGGTCCGAGGTGAGGGCGCGCAGGAAGTTGTGGGTGAGGTCGAGCGTCACCAGGCGCGTCAGGTGCTGCAGCGAGGCGCTCGAGATGGCCACGATGCCGTTGTAGCTGAGGTCGAGGCTCTCCAGCGAGCCGAGGCCGTAGAAGGCGTGGTCCTGCAGGACGTCGATCTGGTTGTGGCGCAGCGAGAGGCTGCCGAGGCGCGAGAAGTTCTGCAGGGCCTTGTTCTGGATGCTCTTGATCAGGTTGCGGTTCAGACTCAGCGACTCCAGGCTGCGCAGCCCCGGCAGCGTCGCCGCCGACAGCGGCCCGTTCAGGTTGTTCGCCGTCAGGTCGAGTTGCCTGCGAATGGGAGGGAGGGGATCGTTACAGGGTTCAGGAGGGACCTCTCGCGACCACCTACCGCAGGCTGTAGCACTGGCTGAGCGACTTCAGGCTGGAAGGGTAGTCGCCCAGGCGGTTGCCGGCCAGCTTGAGCACCTCCAGCTTGCGCAGGTTCGCGAACGTCCGCTGCGAGATGCTCGAGATCTGGTTGTTGCTCAGGTCGAGGAAGACGAGGTTCGTCAGGCCGGCCAGGTCGGAGGTGCCCAGCGCCTTGATCTTGTTGTTGGACAGGTCGAGCCGCTCCAGGCCCACCAGGGTGGCGATCGAGTTCCACGGCACGCTCAGCAGCGCGTTGCTGGGGAGACCGAGTGCCTGCAGGGGGCCCCTGATGCCGAGGAAGGCCGACTTGTGGACGCGCTTGATCTCGCCGGAGGAGATGACGAGGCCGTGCAGCGCGATCCCCTCGAAGATCCGGGCGTCGCTCAGGAAGGTCACGTTGCGCAGAGAGCAGTCGAGCAGCGAGATCGAGTAGGGCGACGAGCGCAGGGACTGGGCGAGCACCTGGAAGGAGAGGGAGACGATGGTGATGAGATCTCGATGGTGAGAGGTCGATGAGGAGAGGTCGATGGAAAATTGTCGATGGTCAGAAGTCGATTGTGCGATGGCGAAGCTGCAGGGTCGATGGTGAGACGACGTCGATGGGGATAATGAGAGGCTTCCCTGTGGTTTTTCGAACTTACCGTGAGCCCGTGGAGGTCGCCGTTGCAGCGGAGGGTGTGGGGCAGGTCGCAGCCGCACTCGAGACTCCGGGAGCCGGTGATGTTCGGGCACTTCCACTCGCCGGTGTCCTCGCCGAAGGGCAGCGAGGAGACGTCGGCCGACTTGCGCTTCTTCGCCGCGCCCTTGTTGAAGAACTTCGCCGTCGACTTCACCGCCGGCGGGGGGTGGGGCACGAGGGGCGTCAGGGGCAGGCCCGGCCCCGTCGAGGCCGAGAGGAGGACGACGGCGGCGGAGACGGAGGCGGAGGCGGGAATCGAGGTGGTGGGCGGCGATGGGGACCCCGCTTCACTGGCTCGATCCTCGGTCCTTGGCGTTGTGGACGCGCTGGATGTTGATGGTGGTGACGTGGCTGTGCTTGTGCTTGTGGTTGTTGTCGTCGTCGTCGTTGTTGTGGTTGTGTCCTCCAACAAATCCCGCAGATCGGTCGCCGCCACGCCCGCACTGAGGACGGCCAGCAGCGCGTAGGCCGCGATCGCGCATAACATCCACATGCTAGAACGGGAGAGAGAAATCCATTAGTCGATTGGCGAGACAAGGCGGGAGAGCGAGGGAGTTGCTTGGAAATCTGCCATGGAAAATCCCGTCAATCACGTTTGAGTAGGGTGGGAAATCGCGGGCGACGCCGCCAGAGGGCGCCGCAGACACCCGGCGACGACGACGACGACGACGGTCACGTAGGATGCGTTTCGAGTTCTTCCACTTGTTATTGTTGTCTCAATTTGATATTATTATTGTTATTGTTATGATTGTTGTTGCTGTCATAGTTATTGTGGGATTGTTATTGCTATCATTTTTGTTGTTGTTGTTGTACAGCAATAAGTGAATTGGCGAAATGCGTTTTCGAGTCGAGTCGAGTTGAGTCGATTCGAGTTTTTTGGGTCAAGTGGCGTCGACATTTCGGCCACGCATTTAATTCGAATGGAGAATTCACTGAATCTCATTTCAGCTCTACTCTAGTTCTAGTTCTAGTCGTTGTTGTTATTGAAATTGTTATTGTTAATGTTGATGTTATTGTCGCCGTTGTTGCTCTCTTGCTTCGCCGTCACAGCGACAACCCAATTTGCCAATTACGATCTAACCCAATCGCCACGCGAAGATTTACGACTCGACCCGAGGAGATCGAGAGAAGCCGGCAAAATGGAGTGAGTGAGGAGGGGTGAACGAGTGGTGTTAGGAGAGGTTGAGCAGTGCGGGAGAGAGCGAGAGAGTGTTGGGACTGCCTCAATTTTCTCAATGCACCGCTGTAAACGCGAACGCGACCGATGCAGCAGTGGCGAAAACACCGAAACAGTGAGAAAAACAAACGAGGTGATTTTGAGTATCGTAAATTCGGATACCGCAAATTCGAATGTCTTAAATTATAATCGTGACAAAGATGATTTCGATCGCTAAGGGAATCTATGTTATGAATGAAAAAATATTCAATATGCAAAGGTAAAAAGAAATCCCATTCAGTATCATAGAGATATCGTTGTTGTTTCTGATGTTGACATGTCATTGTTTTCGTTGTTGTTGTTTCCAACGATCATAACGATTATCGTTGCATTTCAGCGAAAGTGTTTCAATTGACGAGCGGCGATTGTGAAGCCCGAGGAGGCTCGAGTCTTGGCGAGCGACGAGTAGCGAGCGACGTATAGTGAGGGGCGACGTGCAGCGAGCGGAGAGCGACGAGTGGCGTGCGGTGGCCGGCAACGAGTGTCGAGTCCGAAGCTAATTTTATGCTAATTCGACACTTATTTTATTTTATTTTAATTCTATTTCCAGAGGTATAAAGACAGAGGACAGACCGAGAGACCGACAGACAGGCGTGCAGGGAGACGGACAGAGAAGTTCATTGTTAGAACATAGAAGTAACAGAAAATATATAGAAATCACATACGTACATAATCGAGAACGGAACTTTGGCTGGCGAGCCCCGAGGCTTTAAAAGCTCCCCAGGCCGGCTGCTCGCCACCAGTTCGGGACAAGGAGTCGCGCGCGAGACACTCGGCCGACCGATCGACACACAGAGAACGACAGACAGAGAAAGGATTACGAGTAGGAGAAGGAGAAGGAGGCGAAGAGAAGAGAAGAGGCCTAAGAAAGCCCCGACCCGAACCAGATCCTCGTATTGTAGTGCTCACGACCCGGAGTCGGCGCAGACGTACGACGAGCCTGAAACGTCCACAAGTCGACCCTTGCTTCCGCCAATTTCCCCCGACTGACCATGGAGAGCCAGCGAACAGCGCGAGCCTGCGCGGCGCTCGTCCTCGTCCTGACCCTGGGCGTCCTGGCCGCGCCCGGAGCGGACGCCAAGATCTTCACGCGCTGCCAGCTGGCCAAGGAGCTGCTGCGACACGACTTCCCACGCAGCTATCTGTCCAACTGTGAGTACCATCGCCTTGTCCTCGGGTCCGACGTCGACAGGCCCGTTTCATGTCTTTGGCTCTTGCCTGGTCTTGTCTTTTTCGGTTCCTCCGCTCAGGGGTCTGCTTGGTGGAGAACGAGAGCGGCCGAAGTACTTCGAAGGTGATGCAGCAGCCGAACCAGAGCGTCAGCTACGGGCTCTTCCAGGTGAGGGCTCCACCCACACACACAAACACCCTCCCACTCACCCGCTTCCCGCTCTCCCACTCTCCCACTCTCTCTCGCTGTGTCGTCTCCCCTAACTCATGCTCGTGCCCTCTCCCTCCCGCGCAGATCAACAACAAGAACTGGTGTCGCAAGGGACGCAAGGGCGGCATCTGCAACATGAAGTGCGAAGGTGTGTATAGCCATCTCCCTCACTCCCTCTCCGTCTGTCGCTTAACCCTGGCACGACGGCTTCTAATTAAAACCCTCGCCGGCCCCGCTTTGGCGGGCCGCGCAGCCCACACGAAGTCTAATTAAAGCTGCATATATTTATCGCTCCTCCCTCTCCCTCTCCCTCTCCCTCTCTCCCACTCCGTCTGTCTCGCTCTCATGGGTGCCTCGGTCTCCCCGGGTGCATCGCAGACTTCCTGAGCGACGAGATCTCGGACGACTCGCGGTGCGCCAAGCAGATCTTCAACCGCCACGGGTTCCAGGCCTGGCCCGGTTGGGTGAGCAAATGTCGTGGGCGGACCCTGCCCGACGTCTCCAGATGCTGAGCCGGCAGCCGACGTCGTGGTTCCCAGCGCCAGCGCCAGCGCCAGCAACAACAACAACAAAGCAACAACCGAGAGTTCGCCGAGTTTCAAGTTCTTGGTTAATATTTGTTTTTTCTTGTTAATATTTCGATTTATTCGTTCAATGTTTTGTATTTTTGGGTTCAAAATGCGTGTTTTTTTCTTCATTTTTCTTCATTTGCGGTTTTCTCGTAGTTTGGTCTAAAGTGATATTTTTATAAATTGTTTTTATAATCATCTTTTTTCGTTGTAATAATTATGATCTTCAAAGGTGCGGAATTGATCAATTGTTTGTTGTTGTCGTCGTGTCGTCGTCAGACGTACATTTCATTCTCGAATTACTGATTATTTTTACAATTTACATATAAGTTGTGGTTTCGCAATAAATCCATAATAAAAGGGTTTCGCCATTCCGCGAAATTTATTTTGAAAAAAAAAAAAAAAAAAATAAATAAAAACTGCACTCTATTCTACGCTTGGGAATTTATTGCGCCGTGACTGCTGGAGAGACGAAAAGCTGAAGAGAGAAAACGGCAAGGGACATCGATTGCCTCAGCCCCCGATTCCAACCCCTTGCATCACAGCGGCAGCAGCAACCACACCAACTGCAATGTTTACCGATCGCCAATCGCCGATCATGATTTCCTTATCAAGGTCCGTTGCCCAACTCCTGATAAGCGACCCCGGCTGCCGGTGAGGCTCGACGAGCTTCGACGGAGAATCCGCGATCGATCGACGGGAGCCGGCCGAGTCAAATCGAGGTGATCGGGCCCGAAGGTGATCTTCGGAAAAGGTCAAGGCAAGATCGTAAGACCGATTGATCGATAGACCGATCGACAAGAACCGATCGATGTGTAATCAAACCACGATCGATGTGACGATCGTCCACGGACCATCGATGGAGGACCCACGGACCATGGACGAATGATCAGTTTCTGAATAACTGATGGAAGATCGATCAGGAATCAAGAGAGGATGCCGGACATGTCAATAAGTGATCTCTAAAATTGAAATAACTGTGAAAACGCTCAAAGAAGTGGGAAAATAACGATTGCTTGCCAGCTGTAGATCACTTGAATGCCTACCGAGGATGTTCAACCCTTCATCCCCCATTGATCATTAGCGATTCTGGGAAATAATTCAATGATTATAACGCTCAATCGATTCGTGCTCAAGCGGCCCGTGCCCGGCTCGGTTCGGTTTGCACTCAACAATCGTTCGGTCTCGGTCTCTGATAAGAATGCAAATGAAACACGATCAGCTGGGCTCCCACTCTCGCACTCTCTCCGGGCCGACTGGGTTCCCTCTCTCGCTCTATCGCTCTCTCGCTCCCGCTCTCTTGTTGCCAGACGATTTCAATTAAAAGGTGGCCCAAGTAATCAAGTGTTTTGGGTTTCGCATTGTACTGTTTTATGTATGAGCAGTTTAGTTCAGCACGAGTGTCTGTGAGCTTTTGACATAAATTTCCATAAACAGAACTTTGTTTACTTTTTCACCGGAGAGCTTGTGCCATTCTTCTTGTTGTTGCCAGTGGCTTATTGTTGTAGTTGTGCTGGTTCTTAGAGCAAAATAATGAAAAACAAAACAAACGCTTGTTTCAAATCCCCAGACAGACCCCGAGCTACCGAGAGAGAGACAGAGAGTCAGACTCAGGGGCGCAGAGTGCGAGAGGGAGGCAGGGAGCTGACTGCGATTGGGAGAGAGCGAGAGAGAGGGAGAGATAAGCCGTGGGCTCTGGAGGTGAGCGAGTTCCTACCGATCGCTGTCCGTCCGTCCGTCCGCCTGTCTGTCGGAGGCTTTTAGAAACATCGGGAGCCGCGATCGCTTCCAACTCAGTTGTCACCGTCGGGTCAACAGACGTGCATCGGCTGTGATCGCGGATCAGCGGGCTAGACAAAGAGAGAGCGAGAGAGAGAGAGAGAGCGCGACAAAGTGAAGGAGCGACAGACCGAGCGTGGCTTTCGGTAATAATGCGGGAAAACCCGGTAGTCGCCGACCTGGGGGTGGTTGGGCGGCCGCCGCACCGCACCTCGCCACGCCCCCAACCGCCTCGCCGCCTCCTCACGTGCCGCCGAGTTGAAAACTACGTTTTTCGAAAACCTCCCAAGGTCGTTGGGTGTTTTTGTTATTGTGTTTTGCTGTTGGTTTTCTCTTTGATTCGCTTTATTGCTGGTGGCTTCAACGAGAATTCGAACAAGTTTATCTTAGCCTTCGCCTATCTTTGGCTTCTCCTTGTTGTTGTTGTTCGGCGTTCTCTTCAACGCGATAAAAAAAAAAATGTTCGAAGAGCTTTGGCGTATTTGTCGTTGTTGTCTCCGATTCAGTTGTTGTCGCTGGTTTTGTCTCTTGTTGTCTTGGAAAATTTCTTCTATTTATTCGTCTGATTCGTCTATTTGTTTCGCACGACTTTGACGCGATTTGGTGAAATTGCGTTGACGACTCATCAGCGCTTCCCAATCTGTGCAAGCACCAATGGTTGAAGCCTCTTCTCAAGCGAAGCCCGATAAGTGGAGATTTCGAAAAACCCTTTTTCCTTCTCAAAACAAATATAAAATGTTGAAATTTCGATGGAAATTTTTACATAATTTAAAAAATTTGAAACTTTGAAGTTGACCTTTTTTGAAATATGTGTTAAATTTTTTCTCTATAAAACTTATTGAGAAAATATATTTTCTGGTCAATTTTATTTTGAAGAATAATCTATGAATTTCCAAAAAAATGTTTCTATGAAAATATGTTAATTGAATGTTTCGTTTGTAAACGAGCGATTTCAACACGATTTGCGACTTTCGTGAAGTTTTTGAACCCCTGCTCAGCGAGTACGAGACCGCGAAGATGTTGTGATAAAAATACAGATCAGTTCGCCTTATCGACGGCACTTTGCGACACTGACGACGGCGGAGGATTTGCGGAATTTCCGGTGCTCCGAGTTCCCGGAAAACTCACGACCGACCCGACCCCCCAAACGGACGCCCCCCACCTCCCTTTGGACGGCGAGTGACGACCACGTCTTGATGCCGCTGATGACAATTGACAACATTTGTGCAAACAGCAAATCGAAAGAAATAATAACAAAAACACTCCAGCTCAAGTTCAGTGCAAATATTTGACCAAGGGTTGGGCACGAGGGAGGGTTGGCGGGAAGAGGAGGCGGGGGCGGGGAGGCGAGGCTGTGATAAGGAAGTCACAAGGTCTATAAAAGCCCAGGCGGCTGCCGGCAGCGAAGAAGCTCCGGATTCTCACGGCACTCGCTTTTCCAGCTTCACGACTGACGGAAACCCAGAGAGAGAGAGAGAGAGGGAGAAAGATAAACCATCATAGAGGGTGGAAAGGAATAAAATAAGGACGTAGCATGAGGTCCTGTGGGTGGCTCGGCCTCGTCTCGACCGCCGGCCTGCTGCTGCTGCTGCTCCTGGCCGGCTTGGGAGCCCCTGCCGAGGGCAAGAAGTTCATGCGGTGCGAGCTGGCGAAGGAGCTGCTGGTCAAATACCAATTCAGCAAGACCTTCCTATCGAACTGTGAGTGGCGCGCGTGCGAGCGAGACGACACCGTCCGTCTGCTGCAACTTCTACTTCTGCTTGTCCCGCTCTCTCCACAGGGATCTGCCTGATCGAGCACGAGAGCAACCTGGACACGCGCAAGGTGACGACCAAGGGCAACGGCAGCGCCAACTACGGACTCTTCCAGATCAGCAGCAAGCAGGGCTGCCGCGAGGGCCGCAAGGCGGGCGTCTGCAACATGAAGTGCGAGGGTGAGTCCGGGCGGGAACCATTGAAGAATTTTCGAAATGTTGTCGAAAAATGATCCAAAAGATCTCCAAAGTATCCAAAATATAAGGTCAGAAATGCAGCCAAAACTTATAAATTTGTCCAATAAATATTTACAAAAATATTAGTCAAGTTAATCAAAAAATCCAGACCAAAATATGGACAAAAAATATAGTAAAAATATGGAAATGGAATATGGTCAAAAAATTATTAAAAAAATAGTACTAAAGCTGGTTAAAAATAACTCAAAAAAATTATCGTAGAAGTACAGTAATAAATAATATAATAAAAATAAGAAAATATTATAAAAAATATATTAAATTAAAACTAAATAACGTTTGCTGTTGATCTTCCAGACTTCACCGACGACAACATCGACGACGACGTCGCCTGCGCCAAGAAAATTTTCGAGCGCGAGGGCTTCAAGAACTGGCAGGGCTGGAAGCAGTCGTGCCGCAACACCCTGAACCTGCCCAACCTCGATCTGACATGTAAAATTAACAATATAGTATGAGTAAAATAAAGAATTCCGAAACTGAAACCGAAGAATTTCAAAAGGCGAGCACTAAGAAGTGACCAAAATTAGAATAAAACAAAAAAATAAATGACGAAATTAAGAAAAAAGAAAAAATGTAAAAAAGCGAACGATTTGAAGGAAAAATTCCTAAATAAATTTTTGTTGAAAAAGTCTTTGAACAAAAGCCGGCAACGAGAAAAAATACCCATGAAAAAGATGTCAATGGCTGAGACGAGATTTGGTGCATTTCAACATGGATTTAATTGTAGATAATTAGCAACAACAACAACAATAGCAACTAGCAAATTGTGGCAACAACTGTTCGAGAAGTTAATTTCGGGTCTCGACATGGAACAACAACAACAACAACAGCGAAATACAGAGATCTCAGTGATTTCCTTTGCGTTGTTGGTTGACTTTTGAAAAAGCCGCCAAAAGGTGCTCGCAATTTGTTGTTGTTGTTGTTGTTGTTGTCGTTGCTGTAGAGACTGTTGTTGCGGCTACTGCTGCTGTTGTTGTTGCGGTTGTCGTTACTGTTGCTGCTGTTGTTGTTGTTGCCGTTTGTGCTGTTTCGCTTGCCGGCGGTTTTCACAAGCCCAAAGATGTTATCAACACCTTGCCGTGAACGAGAGTCCACGAGGCGAGAGGACGAGGGACATCGAGAGCGAGAGAGGGCGAGAGAGACGGACAGAGAGACACAGCGACCCAGGGAACTCCAGGTAGAGGCCGAAGACAACGAAAGGAAAACAGCTGGAGACGACGGACAAGTGTAAACACTGATAATTGCTGTAATTGAGGCAAAGAAGCCGAATTTTTGCGCCGGTCGCCGGTCGACGGCGAGACAACAAGACCAGAAACAACAACAACAAACGAGGGAAAGAAAACAAAAACAATGGGAGAAAAAAGGAATAACAAAAATTGTGACAACAAGCGGCAGAGACAACGCAAGAACGGCAACAGAAACAATTACTACAGAAACAACTACGCAGACAACAACAACAGGAGCAACCATAAAAACAGCCAACAAAAACAACAACAAAACCGCATCCGAAACCTGAAAGGAGACCGAAAGTGTTAATCGATTGATGCGGACGAGGGCCGAGGACCGAGGAACACCTTGGCACCAAGGACTCAGACACAATCAGCTACTCCTTGAATTCACGACCACGGCGATCTCGTCGCTTCTCTTGGCCACAAACAGCGTTCACGACCGACGAACTCAGTCAGAACTCGCTCGTGAATCACGGGGACGACGACGTCCTGTTTCGGTTTTCCTTCCCTCAACTGCTGCAGCTGCCGAAGGCGACGGAACCCAGTCGAGGGGAGTCGAATCGAGTTGACTGGAGTCGAGTTCGGCCGACTTGCAGCGAATTCCACAGCTGAGGAGGTCGAGTCGCTTCCTGGAGCGCCAAAGAGGACGATTGATGTCGCCTTCTCCTTCTCCCTCGCCTTCTCCTTCACCCTCTTCCTTCGCCATCGTCGTCGGTGCTTGGGCCTGATCTGCAGTCATTGCCCTGCTCCGCCCAAACTTCCTGCGATTCTCTGGGCCCTTCCGACCCCCTCCCTTCACCGCCGCCGATCCCCGCCCATCACCTTCGACTCCTCGTCGCATTCCCTGCGCCCGACCTCGAGTCCATCTGTGGCTTCCATTGAACCTGCGCATGAGCAACAACACACATGTTGTCGTCGTCGTTGTGGTTGTTGTTACGATTGTGAATGTTGTTGTTGTGCTTGTGAATGTTGCCGTCGCATTTGTGGTTGTTGCTGAAATTGCGAATGCTGTTTTTGTTGTTGTTAATGCGCCTACATATCAGCCAAAGACTGTCATTGTTGTTCTTGTTGTTGCCGCTGTCATTGCGGTGCCATGGCACAAACGACGACTGCGCGTGGGAGGCGTCGACGGCGATGGCGACAGCGAACCTGGCGTCGATCGCATGCAAAGTAGGCATCACTTGTGGAGCCCCAGCCTGGTCCGAGTCGCCGGCGCAGGCGTCGGAGTCGACGGAGGAGGGGGGCGGAAAAGACCAGACAAGCACAGGATGAATTCGACAGGGGACCTGGGAGGTGGCGGCGGAAGGCGTGGCGTGAGCGAAGGAGGAGATCGGACGGAAAATGGAGGCGTCTCGCAGGAGGAACTGAGAAATTGCCGACGACAATGTGATCGCTGCTAATGATATGCGTTTCCATAAAGCCAAAACCGCAACCACAGTCAAAAGAACAACAAAGCATCCATTTGATTTATTGGCGTCTGCGCACCAGGGCCCTGTGCGAAGGCGGCGCCTGCTTCCCCTTGGAGGCGCTGTGGCGAGCGAGGTGTTTCTTTCTTCTGTAGGCTTTTCGCATATGGCGAGAGAAGTGAAGGCAATTTGGTCTGGGGCTTCTTCCGACCACTCGAACAAAGGAGTCTGCAGAACTGCATCGCGCTTACTGAGGATTCCCTCCTGCTACCGTGCTTTAGCCACGTCAGGCGCGGGATTCTTCGGCTTCAACCGATCGCCGAAATTTTCGACCTAAACACGCCCTAAACCCGACCTAAACTTGGCTTAAATACGCCGTCAACTAACTTAAGCTCCCTTAAACTCACTTTAAACTCGCCTAAAACTACCTTAAACTCGACTTAAACTCACTATAAGCTGGACTTAAACTATCCATAAACTCGCCCTAAACTCGCCTTAACCCGACTTAAAGGCTGCCCATCAGTCGCGGCGCCTCGGCAAGAGTCACTTTCAGTCAATTAACACGTCGGTGATTCACACACAGGACCATCGACGGCTTCTTCAGTGCCGTTCGGCTGCATTGACCATGTTTAGACGCCACTTAGCGCCGTCTGCAGCCACTCGTTCACTTGCACCGAAAGCCGAAGTCCAGGATTTACTGGCCATGGGCAGGGCTTCTGGGAGCTGCTCTATATTCCAACAGTTCCATTTAACTCCTGAACCGCGGAATTTATCACCATCAAGGTCTCAGTCAAGGCTTGAAAATGATGGACGCTCGGCTCCGGGAGGGAGGGCTTTGAATGACAGACTTGGCGCGGCTGAACCCAGGAGGGGCGAGGCAAAGAGGAGGGGGAGGAAAGGGTGAGAGAGAGGGAAAGAGAGAGAGAGAGAGGAGGTAGAGAAATTCTAACACGTTCCGTTCGCTGGGGTTCCGGGAACGATCGCGATTTGTGGCATCGCGAAATCTTCGCCTATCGCTCGAGGTCGATCTCTGGGCCACATTTGCGGCTCACACACACACACACGCACACTCCCATTCGTCAGAGGTGTCGGGTAGGTGTGAGCGTGTGTGTGTGTGTGTGTGTGTGTGTGTGTGGGCGTCAAGCGCGGCTCCGTTTGGCAACCTTTGATTGTGGGGCGCATGAGCCAAGCAACAACAAAAGCCATGGTGAAGCGACAACGCAACTACAACAACAACAACAACAACGTAGCGGCAACGACGACATCACAACAACAAAATCGCAACAACAACAAGAATGCAGAGGGCGCCGCTCGCACGATGATGTGATTCATGGACCTGAGTCGGGTCCCTCGGTCGATTCGTTCGTTTCTTGGTTTCGAAATGAGTTGCGTAGGTCGTTACTGGGCTCCTCTTCTTCTTCTTCATCTTCCTCTTCTTCTTCTCACTCTTCCTCTTACCCTTCTTCTTCCCTTTCGTAACACGTCGACAAGGATTTCATTCTGTTCTTTTTATTTTTATCATTTTTAAGGTTCTTCAATTTTTATTTATATCTTTTTTATTCGATTTTGTAGTTTTTGGTTTTTGTGAATCTTGCTTTTTGTAGTTTTTATTCGTTTTTCTTAGAATTGCCATTTTATTTTTACTTTATTTTTGCCTGATCTTCGAAGCGTTTCGAGGGTTTTTCTTTCCTTTCCTCTCCTCCCGCTCTGTCGCCGCCTCTGCGTCGCCCTCGCCTGGCGACGGTTATCCGCGAAATACCCACAACAACAACAACAACAATTGCACCCCGCCACTTCCGGTGGTGGAGTTTCTTTGTTGTTGTCTTTATTTCCGCTGCCGCTGGAAACGCATTCGGGTGGACGAGTGCATGAATGGATGAAGCGAACGGTGACGGCTCTCGTTTTGGAACAGAGCGTCACAACAACAATCGCCACTGCTACAAAGTCGTCCTCATCATCATCATCATCATCATCATCATCATCATCATCATCATCATCGGCAGCGGCAGCGGCATCGGATGCACTTCCAAAGGCTGTTCCATTAGAATTCCTCCCGAAGATTCCCGCAGTCGGAGTCTGACACACTTCGTTGTTGTTATTGTTGTTGCTGCTGCTACTATTGTTGCTTCTGTTGTTCATACTTGTTGTTGTTGTTGTTGTCGTTGGCTTGTCCTCCTCCTACTCAACGTGTCCAAACAAAACGTCCGAGGTTCGGACGGCTTTTGTCGTGGGGCGAAAACGGAGATGGGCGACCAGAGCGGTCGGTCAGCGAGTGGCCGACAATGACAAACATGACAACAACAACCACAACAACAACAAAAAACAACAATGAAAATGATACGAGCAACAAAGAAGAAGAACAACAACAAACACTGCCAACAATCGGTAGAATGGGGAGAAGAAGTCGAGGAGGTTCACATAAAGCAAAAGGCAAACAGAAAGGAAGAAGGTACTTATTACCAACAACAACAACAACAATGGGGAGAGTCGACAATAGCACAAGCAACAACCAACGACCGGCAACAACAACAATGGTGCCGATGATTATGATAATGTGATCATGATAGTTTGGAAGCCTTTGCATAAACCTTTCAAACGGCCCCGTTCCTTTCGTCTTGCCTTCTCCTTCTCTCGCCCCTTATCCGCTGCTCCTTCTTCTTCTTCTTCTTCTTCTTAATTCTCAACATGCCCATCAGCAACAGCGCTGGTTTGTTTTCGTTGTTGTTGCTGCTGCTGTCGTTGTTCGCTTGCCTCATTCCCTTAGTATGCTCTTGCGAGTGTTGTTGTGTTTATCTATTTGAATACGGACAACAACAACAACAAATACGACAACAACAACAACAAATACGACAACTAGGAGGCGACGTCAGGTGTGCGGGATCAAGGGAGAGCGAGAGAGAGGGGATCAAAAATTGTTGTCACGGTTCCGAGATTTTTTCGAAACGTTTGACTGCGTTTAATTTCCGGTTTTTGTTGATGTTCTACAACAGTGCGTTGTTTTTGTTGTTATTGTTGATGATGATGATGATGATGATGAGCTTGGTGGTGGCGGTATTGTGTTGTTGTTGTTGTTGTTGCCGTTCCCTCTCCCTTGCGGTGGCCATGTTAATTACGCATAGACCAATATGTACATGACAGCAACATTATACAACAACAACGCCCAATACAACGACAACAAACGATTCTACGACAACAAAGTTGTACAACAACATCATTCTACAACAACGGGTAGAATAACCTCAACAACAACAACAACAACAACAAGAACAATAAACTCTAAGACAACAATAGCAATAAATTCAACAAACTCAAACTCCTATGACTAGAATTGCATTAGGGACAACAACTCCAACGGACAACAGCAGCAACAACAACAGAACTTCATTCAACAATAACAACAACTCAATAAAGACTGCATTCAACAACAACAACAGCATTAACAACAACTGAAACTTGGTGCTCTATGGAGCAATTTATTGCATCCGAACCTTTTGTGAAACCTTCGATGGAGGGGGAGGAGCGCGAGTGGGCGGCAGCGGAAGGGGCGGAGGAAGGGGAGGAGGACGAGGACGACGAGGAGGAGGAGCAGGAGGCGGTGGAGCAGGAGGAAGGAGGCCAAAACCCACAGAGCATAGCATGAATTTCGAAAACTCATACGCTCGTATGCATATGTATGTAAATGTACTTATTTCGAGATATCAGGCGCCGATCAGAACTCGGCGAGTTGGAACCGAAGGTGGGCAGGGGAGAGAGACGGAAGAGGGGAGGGAAGGAGCGGGAGAGGAGAGGAGAGGCTGAGGTGGAGGCCGAGTGCGAGTGAGAGGTGGAGAGGTGGAGAGGCGAACGTCGCCGCCGGAAGGTGCTAATTTGAGTGTGTTGTGGGTCTCTCGCTAATTGAGGAAGCGCTTCTGAGGAGCGGACCGAGAGGGGCCGGAGGGGGTTCTGGGGGTTTGTGAGCGCTTGCGGAATCGCCTGGCGTGGAGGGGCGAATTCTACACGAATCGAGATGATTCTATTGAGGCTTCAACGACCAGAGGACCCCGAGGAACCTCGGCACTTTCCGGTCGAATCCCCGAAATCCCCTCCTCCTCCTGCCCCCCTGTCCCCCTGCCCACTCGCCATGCAGCGCTTCACGGTCGCCGGAGCCGATGAAAGTCGGCCGAATTGGGTTTGGAGAAACCAAACCCGAAAGCGGTTATCCGAAATGGTTTCCGATTTACTCGAAATCAATATAAAGTCTTCGATTTATGTCGCACGCCGCCAGCCCTCGCCGAACCGCGTCCCCAGCACCTGCATCGGCCCCCGGGACCCCGAACCGCGCCCTTCCCTTCTCCCTTGAGCCCAATTCCCAATTTCCAATTCCAATTTTCAAATCCATTTAGTGTTTTTGACTTTTTTGTCTTCTCCGCTCAGTCGATTTCTGTAATCAGTGTAATTTACATAAACGCAAGTGTGTGCGTGAGGGGCCCACTCGAAGCAGTCGATGAGGAGGAAGAAGACGAAGCGGGGAAGGAGAGGGTGGGGAAATGGCTTTTAAGCCGTTTTAATTGACGCCACCTCGAGGCGGCCCCCACGCGCTTCCGCTCGACGGCTTTTTCGACCTCTTCAGGGGCAGCGATCGGGGGGATCGGTGGAGGCGAGGGACGGGGAGAGCGAGCGACCGCCGATCGAAGAGAGCGACGAACAGACGACAACTTGTTAATTGCACGAGGCGACGTCGCTCGCTCTCGCCTGTCGAGGTGACGAGACCTGCGCGGACCGGAAGCGCCGCCCACGCCCACGTCCAGGCCCCAGCGTAGCCGGACTCGGAGCCGAATCGCCGTCCCATGAATCACGCCCTGCCAACCGCAGGCCGGGTTCGGTTCGCTCGAAGCCGGTCCGGTCTCGAACCCACTCGGTCGACTCCCGGTGTTCTTGGTGCGGCCTTTCGATAGTTGGGCAAACGAAAAACACTTGAGACGTCCTCGCTCGGCCTCTCCCACGGTCCTCTCAGTCGTGTTACGATCCTTCGTCCACTGCCTGATCCTTTCGTTCACTGCTTGACCCATTCATTCCATCCACGATCCTCTCCTTCCCTCTCCACGATGCCTTCGTTCACCACCTAGTGCTTGATTCGCATGAGCGCCGATCCTCGAGTTCCATTCAGCCATTTCAAGGACGAGAAACCGCAGCCCGGTTGCTGGAAGGACCAACGGCGACAACAATCGAGCGGCTGCAGCAACATCCGCTTCCGGCTCAGGCGTGTGGGAACAATGAACGGAACAGTTTTGCATACGACTAACAACATACAACAACAACAGCACGACAATGGCCACTAATACCACTACAACAACAACAACAACAATAGCAAAAGCAACAATAAGAACAACAACCCCTTGGACTCCACTCGATTCCTGCTCGCTTTCATTCACAATTTCCACAAATCGCCGACTCCTTTGTCTCGTTCACGTCTCGCTGAATGGCAATCGGAGAAGGAGAGCCGAGCGAAAACCGAGAGAAAACGACAGAAAGGCACGTCGCACTCGCCCTCTCCGTCCGCCCTCTCTCCTTCTCGCTCTTGCTCTATCTCGTTTGCCCTCCTGTGCCACTTGACGGGAGGTCGCGCATGCGCATCGAGCTGAGGCTGAGGCTGAGGCTGAGGCGTCGACTGAGGCTTTGTTTTTGCTGCCCGTTGACTCCTGGACTCCGGTGGCCGGAGTCACGTCCAACGAGACCGCGTCTAATGAGGTTTTTCATTCTCTTCTCGTGAAAATTTTTAATTTTCATTGTTTTATTTTTGCCGGTTGTTCGTTTTTTCCTCCTGCTTCATTCACACCTTTTCCTCTGTTTCGTGAAAATTTTTTTCACAATTCCTTTCTACTCTTTTTGCTCTCTTTCTGCTCTCTTTCCGGCAAATTTGTTCTCTACTTCATTTACAATTTTTCCATTGTTTCTGTTCTATGCACATTTTGTCCGCCTTTTTTTCATCATGTTTTCCTTTTTTTTCTTCAATTCAATCGTATTTAAACATCTTCTCTCGATTAATTTGAATGTGCGACGAGTCCCTGCACTTCAGCAGTGACCGACCTCCGCCAGCCCCTCGCCGCCCTCGGCCCCCATGAGCCGGGTTCGTCAGCTCACCAGGGGGCTTCCTAGACTCGTGTCGTGGTCATGCCTTCGCCACCACTGTAGTCGTCGGGATCGACAAAATCCCCTCCGAAGAACCTGCTGCCTGCTGCCGGCTGCCAGCGCAAAAAACACCGTGGGAACCACGAGCGAAACATTTTAAATTTTCATTCAATTCGGAAAAAAACCGGTGAACGTTTTTAATTATTCTCTGCTTGGATCGATTTTCTGCTGCACTGTATTTTATGGTTTTTCTGAATTTGTCTTGATTTTCTTTTCTCGATTTTTCTTATTTGTCTGATTTGTAATTTATTTTCATTAATTTTACGTTTACAAGTGTTTTTATAGCTATTTTATTATTTTCCCGAATTCATTTTTTTTTTGCATTTTTCCGATTTCGCTGGCTTTTAATTTATTCTATTATTATTAATTTTTTGTGTTCGCGTTTTTTTATGTCTCCACGCATTATTTATTTCTGGCGAATTTTTTTCGATCCAAGAATTTGAAATGCTCCAATGAGAAAAAATCCTGCTGCTGCTGCTGCTGCTCTGGGAATTAATTGCAACAAGCGCCGACGGGGTGGCAGCAGGAGCTCCTTTTGTTGTTGCTGTTCTTGTTGATGTCGGTGTCAATTTCAACAACAACAACAACAACAGAATCCACTGCAGTGGCTGCTGAAATTTCAATTCTCTGACTGCTCGACTCGAAATCGCGAATCGAGTCGAGGCGATCGACGACAGCCGTGAGTTGTTGTTGACAACAACATGCCTAGAAAAGGCAACGGCAACAATGTCGGCGAGAACGACAACAACAACAACAGCAACATCGTCGTCGAGAACAACAACAACTGCCGCCTAAGATATGCGTGTGTTAATTGTTGGCGAAACAAGCAGCATTAGAGCCATTTATGGGCAGCAGCAGCAGCAGCAACAACAACAACATCACCGACTAGATAGGAATCATCAGCATCGGCAACAGCAACAGCAACAGCAACAGCAACAACAATAGAAGGAATATCAAAAACAACCACGTCAGCGACAGCGACAGCAACCACTAGCAAAGCAATCGAAAGTGAGCTCGGGCCAAGGATTCGCCTGGCGCTTCATCAGCGATGCGATGCGAATTTTCCCCCCGGGCCGTTGCCCGCCCTCAGCACCTGCCACGCCCCCCTTCGACGCCTTCACGCCGCCGCCACCGCCCACCCATCGGCCATTTTTTGCTAATTTGTTGCAAATGCGACGACGGCGACGGCGTCCGGCGTCGACTGCGTTCACCGAGCAGGTGCCGAAGCAACAGGAACAACAACAACAACAACAGAGAAGGCGACCAAACGATGTCGTCGCGAGCGGTGGCGACCTTTGTTGTTGTGGTTGTCGTAGTATAGTTGTTGTTGTAGCATACACAACATTGTTGTTGCATGGGTTTCGCAAGCGCTCGCCCAGCTGCGAAACGATCCGTTGACCCGAGCCAGCCACAGGTTGCGGGCCCGCACCCTCGTCAGGCCGTCCCTCCCTCACTCTCGCTCTCTCGCTCTCTCGTTCTCTCTGCCGACATCTCTATCGGTGCCTCTGGCTGTCCCTGTCTAGCAGTCGTCCGACCGTCGCCCCGGTTATCTGGCTGGATCTTCTGGTTTCGCAAAATCCCATCGCTGAAGGTCATAATGACAACAACAACAACAACAACTACTCCAACAACAATCTATTGTGCAACCAGCAGCAGCCGCAAAGTGCACGAGTAGCGGTAACTACGCCAACAACAACAGCAACAACAACGACAATATACCATCATTAACCGAAAACACACACGAAAAAAAACAACACAAATAAACAAAGCAAACGAAAAAAAAAAAATCACGAAAAGTCAGCTCGAGAAGAAATTAATTTGAAGCCGAAAACATCTCTAGGCGAATCTCTTAATTAATTTAAATTAATAGGACTTCTCCTATTAACGACAAAAACACACACAATTAAAACAAATACAGCGCACGAAATTCGCAAAAAACAATAACAATAAAAATGGAAAATAAAATGCAGAAAGTCGATTCACAGATTCGCAAAGAAAGAGACAGCAATAAAATAGAAATGAACAACATGAAAAAAAACGCCACTGAATGGCAGAAATAAAATCGAGTTTTAGCATTTGCGAAAAGTGTGAAACTGTGAAAATCTCCAGCTGCCTTTTTATGCAACACCTCGACCGATCCGATCCGATCCGCGATGTCTACAACAACGCCGAATCCGCGGCAGCAACAACAACAACAAAAACAACCACGGCAACGACAACAAAAACAGTAGCAACCAAACTGGCAACAACTCGAAACGAATAAACTTCAGTTTTTACCACTCGAGATGGACGACAATTAAAAGCCAGGCGAAGGAAGCGAACAATAAAGGCAAGAGACGATAACAAAAAAATATTTAAAAAAACCTCAAAATACACACAAGCAGAGAATTACAACAACGGCCGGAATATGGATTTACAACAACAGCAAGATCAGTAGCTCCAGCCCAATCCGCATGAAGAACGCGTTCGACAGATAATTCCATTAAGTGTGCAGCAGTCGAGTGGCGTCGGGTCGAGGGGCCGGGGAGCCGGGGAGCCGATTACGAGGCAGACACTTGTCGGGCCCTGGTCGCGGGTCGGGGCCCTGCAGGCCTTCGGCGCGCACCATCCGACGGCGGCGACGGCGACCGTGGCCGCCGAGCGTTCAGAATGTGTCCGAGTTAATCCTGTCGAAAGATTGGCACTACAGCGACTCAGCAAAGCCCACAAACCATTGACAACCGCACAAGTGAGAACAACAACAACAACAACACCAATCATAATAACAACAACAACACAGATAATGACAACAACGGCGCGCGAGGCGAGCCACAGAAACACTTGACAAGTCGCTCGAACACAAGTGTTGACATTGTTTTTGGATTCATTTGTCGATCGACTGACTTCGGGCCGACGGGGACCCGACGTGGCCCAGAATCGTATCGAATCGAATCGCATCGCATGGAGTCGATCGAGTGGGTTCGAAATGGACACGGCTTTCTGGGTTCCGATCTAGCGTGTAAAAATTACGACCTCTTCTTCCGACCAAGCAATTATTTATATTTGAATTTATATATTTCACTTGAAATTGCGTTTTCTTGAAATCGAAAATGATTTCGTCTTGAAATCGAATTTCATTTGGAATTGAAATTGATTTCCGAGGGACGCCGCACGAGAGACTCAGGCCACGAACCTCGGAAAGCTCGGCTCGTCTTCTTCTCGCTCCTCACTTATGCAAATGCCAAACTCCACGTATGCCAACCGCAAGAACAACAACAACAACAACAACAACAACACGAACAACTGGCCAGAGCAGTCGCCTCCAGTCGTCAGGAAACCAATTTGAGTCCTGCCCGCCTCCCGGCCAGCGCCATCGGCCATCGGTTCTTGGGACCAAACAAAACTGTCAAATTAAAATTTATTTATTGCGACGCAGACGACACAAGAACAACAACAACGAGTGGGCATTTTTTTCGTTCCACTAAACAAACATCCGAACGCACTCTCGCCACGTCCGTCCGTCCGTCCGTCCGCCCATCTGTGCGCGGGTCCCTTCGCGACGATGCCCGAACCTCTGCCTCGATCGCTTTGTCTCAGCCTCGCTGCGAGATCGAACAACGGTCGCTGCTTCCTGCCGCATTTAATTTGGGCCGAATTCGTCTGTCTGCCCGTTGGTCGGGCGTTCGTTCCTTCGCTCATTCCTTCTGTCTGTCGTCCAGCCGTCGGTCGTCCATCGGTGGGTCCCGGTCTCCGGTCTCCGGTCCCCGGTCCCCGGCCGTCCGTCGGCGGTTCTGTTATTTTAATTCTCTCGCAATTTGCATATCAATGCTGGTCATTTGAGGCATCACAACATGCCGTAAAAAGCATTCCGTTCACAATTTACGACCGCGTCCGATCGATTCAGAGCAGCCTCGTCGCACCCCGGTCCCCCTCCCACCCTCCTGTGAGAATTCGCCTTCTAATCGGCCCAGAATGAGACACTTCTTCTTCCTCTTCCTCTTCCTCCTCTGCTTCGTCCTCCATCGCCTTCTTAATTCCTCATTATTCCTAATCCGCCATTCAGAGGCGACGGACGATGGACGACGGACGACGGACGAAAGACTTAAGACGCGAACTCCCTCCCGCCCTTTCGACACGTTGGATTGAAATGTGGGGTGCCAGAAGAAGAAGAAGAAGAAGAACTCGACAATGTTCTGATCGACGGGGTTTTAAATTTGGATTTCCGTCATTGGCCGGCTGCGACTTGGACTTCCCAATGATTTACAGCCTTCCATCGGATGGATCAAAATCGAACAGAAGTCGATTCAGCCCCGTAAAAACCTCGCCACGAGTTCATCCCAGGGGAGCCGAAGTCTACACTACTTGGTCTACATCGCGAGTCGAGGGAGCCTCAGCTGCCGCAGACGTTGTTGGATCGCGAGCCGTTGGTGCCGCGACATGTGGGGGCAGCGAAGTGTGGGCCGGCTGGGAAGAGGGCGGAGGGACGTGGACGGGGACGAGCGAGACGGAAACCGAAAGCGAGTGGGCCGCAGCTGCGCCTGCGCATTGCCCAAAATTGGCAACTTGTCGCGGTCTTCGTGCGGCCGCCGCGCTCCGGCTCCGGCCACGGCTCCGGCCACGGCTCCGACTCTGGCTTGATTCATCCACAAGACCAAGAGCCATGCCGCGAAGGCTTAACGAACGGCGTCGTTTGTTGTTTGTGTTGTTGCAGTGGTTGTGTCGAGGTTGATGGTATCAGTTTTGTTGTAATTGTTGTTATTGTTGTAGAAGAACCTTGTGCTCGCTTGTAACATGTAAATTTGTGGATTCGCGTAAGATGCAAATTGTGTCGCTTTGTTGTTGTTGTTGCTATTGTGGTTGTTGTTGTTGTTGGCGTTGTTATTCCTATTGTTGCCGTTGTTCGTTGTGCTGTTGTTGTTGTTGTTTATTGTACAACAACATGTGGCTTTTCGCCCCCCACTCGGCCGTCGAAAGCGACTCGACTGACGCCGCCTCAGCCGCCGCCGTCGCCGCCGCCGCCAAAGCAATGAAGCCATAAACGCCCACGACAACAGGCGCGAACGCCTTCGAAACGCTCGCCTAAGACGCCTCCATCGATCGAAGCCACTCTGGGTCCGGGCTCGTTGGGATTTCGGAGTCGCGGGGGCCAAACAAAAGACTCAGGCCGCGAACTTGCGGCGATTTTCGTTAGATCCTCATTTGAGGACGATAAATTGGGAAATTTCCCACTAACTCAGCGCTAAATCGTTCACTGAGGCGAAATCGACACTGGGAGAAAATCTTGACGAATGAAAACATTGAAAACCCAAATTCCACACACATCTCAGACAAATGTTTATTGGGAACGACGGCCGGAGAAACCGCAGAAACCACATTTGAAGACATTCTAGTTTAGCAGCTGACGGACGCCCACCAGCAACGGCCCAGCGACAGCAACAACAACAACAACAGCGACTACGACGACTTCACAATTAAGCAAATGACCAGCCACGGCTGCCACTTGAACAGCGTCGGCAGCGGAGGTAGCGGAGGCTTGTGTGGGTTTTGAACTTGAGTTTTCGAAATCGAATCGTTTCAAAAACCACACGAGAAGCCTCTCTTTCTCGCTCCTCTTCTCCCCTCTCTCCCGTTCTCTTTGTTTTCCCTCCCACAGCAGCGAAACATGACAACATGAGCAACAATAATGGAGGCAACACAGCAACAGCAACACAACAACAACTGGACATCTGACCGGCCACAAACTGTAGCCCAATCAAGAAATTCAATTTCGTTTGTTGCCGTCTCGAAATTCATTCAAGACTTCGTTCGAAACGAGTCGCGCGAGTCTCGGAAAAAATCGTTTGGCGGCGAGTGGGCGTCGTAGAGTTGTTCTTGTTATTGTTGTTGTTGTTGTTTTGGTTTTTTCAAAAATAGATTTATCGCGGGAGAGGGGGCGAGAGGGGGAGAAAAAGTCGCTGGAACACTTTTTTCGACGCCTTTAGTATTTGGGTTATTTGTGGGTTTTTAAGTGGTCGTTTTATTTATTTAAGCTTGGCTTTTGATAATAGATAGTTGTTGTTGTTGTCGTTCGTTGTTGTTGTTGTAGTAATTGTGATCGACCGAGCCGATTCAGGGTGCCCAGAAGTCGCCGAAAGTCAAATAAATTTCGTTATTTCGCGTTCGCGTTCGCAGCCGAAGTCTTTCGTTTCGGGTTTCCAAATTCATCTGGATTCTGGACTTCTGTTGATGATTCAAGCGATTTGTGATTCTGGTTTATTCAATTGTTTCTCTCTTGACTCACACTCTCTCTCCCTCTCTCTCGCTCTCTCCCTCTCTTTCTCTCACCCCTCGCCCACGCCCCCATCGAGTGGCTTCGGGCAGCTCGGCCGGCTCCGGGAACTCCGTGTGGTCCGCGCTGGGCCCGCCCAGGGTTTCGGCCGTCTCGTGTTTCACCAACGAAGTTCGAGGCTCCGACGCCACCCCCACCTCGACAGCCCCCCTCCCCCCCCCCGGCCCTGCCGGCACCCAACATCTTCAGCTTCCGCTGGTCGCGTTTTCCGCCAAGTGAAAAATCCCCAGACGGAACTCGTTCGTGCAGCGCGAGCGATAAATTCTGGAAAAAATGCTTGGTTTCTGTTTTTTCGCTGGGTTTCGCTTTAGGTTTTTTTTAAAATTTTTTTGGTTTTTTTTTTTTGTTTTTGATGAAACGCTTTTTATTACTCCGTCTTCCTACGCTCGTCCACATTTAGCCGCAATTAGCGTGTTGTTGGCGTCGATGTCATGCTGTTGTTGTTCTGGCTTTAATGCCGTTGTTGTTGCTGTTCATATTGCTGTTGTCAGTGTTGTTGTTTTCATTGTTGTTGTAGTTGTTGTTGTCTAGTGTTACTTAATATTCATTATTTCGGGCGTCTAAAAGTTTTTCGTTTTCGTCGGCGTTTCGTGTTTTTACGACCTGCCTGATGCGTTTGCGCCACGTGATGTCGTTGTTTTTCCACTCCTCCACCTCCTCCTCCTCTTCTTCTTCGTCTCTCTGTTGTTGCTGTTCTGCACCTCATGTCGTGTAGAACGCCCACACTCCGGGCAACAACAACAACAACAACAACGAGAGCAACAGACGAGCGTCAAAAAAAAGAAACAAGAAAAACCTTAACAACCGAAAATAATTAATTGTTGAATTCGAAATTGATTTTCGAAACCGAAGTCGAGTGCTTCGAATTTCTATTCATTTTGAATATTGTTTTAATTTTTTTTTATTTTTTTTTTTTCAGTCATTTTTTTTTAGTTCCTATTTTCTACACATGCACATTTTGGGTTCCCTTGACGATTGGTTCGTTCCTGAAGCCTTTCGTCTCGCCCACGATCGCCCGCAAATCGCAGAAAGGCGATGAGTTTAAACTCTTCGCATAAATTGAAAGAAACTCACTCGCCGCTTACCTTGGCTTGAACATTTTGCACCTCGCGCGATCCAGGCAATTATTCCATTCAAAGTCGGCCGCCGGGAGGAATGCGAAAAATCTCTGCTTATTTGCTTTGCCTTCCTTTTGTTTCAGTTGTTTTTGTTTCTTCGCTTTTGGACTTCGCAGTCACTTCGGCGATTCACCAACGCGTGCAAGGCACAAATGCACAAACGCCGAATTAACTCCGCCACTGGCACAGCGCGAACCCGGCAAAAGGGGCGGAGGCGAAGCAAAAGAGTGCAAAAGACAAATTCGATCAGCGATAAGACTTCACTCGGAGTTTTTCCACTTCCTCCGCTTTTTTGAATTTATTTCTGACTTCTTATTGTCGTATTTTTATTTTATATTTAGCTTTTTTTTTATTTTATCGTCGTTCTCTTTGCTCTTCGTCTCGCTTCAGTTCTCTTCAGCAGACGCGGAGAAATTTCAGGAAAAAAGTACTTAGTTATTCATCATTCAGACAACATTCAGTTCATGCATAATGAACGGAAACGGATGCACGGAGTCCACGCCGTCGTCGTCGTCGTCGTCGTTGGCGAGGGCACCGAACGCCGGTTGGTCCTGTGCGAGCCCGAACCGACCGCCTGTCGGGGTCCGGCGGCCCGGCTGTCTCGATGTTCCGCTGCCCGGAGTTTCGTCCGCGCCGCGTACGATTGCCGTAAATCGCCGATCGCGGAGACAGGGAGCAAATAAATTTCCGACCGTCGCTGGTCGATCGTCGATCGTCGATCGTCGACCGCCGGCTGCTGATTCAATTACGAAGCCGGCTCGGTTCGGCTCGGCTCGGCTCGGAGGAACCTCTCGAATTATGAATGGCGCGAGCGTGCGCAGGGTTCGTTTCGCTGTCGTCAACGTCTTCGTCGCCGTCGTCGTTGATGATGGAGGTGACGATGGCGATGACTCAAATGCAGCACTCGAATGTCAAGCAGTTCTCAAACTAAAAGGTGAGTTATTTTACTTTTATTACCTTTTTGGAAATAGTGAATTTATGGAATTTATGACTTTTCGCTCGTTTGGTTTTTGTTTCCAGTTTTGTTTTCTTTTAATATTTCATTTTTTGGTACTATTTTATTTGTCATTAATATGTTTGTTTTCGATTTTTTGTTTGTTGTTTTTTCTTTTTTATCCGTTCCAAAAACGGTGGACTCAAGAATAGAACTCGATGATTCACATTCAATTTATATGTTTTTATTTTTTCCAATATTTTTTGTGTTTTCTTTTATACCGAAAATCGCGGAAATTAGAATTATTTTCGAAAACAATTTCACAACTCGCCCAGAGCCCAGACGTCGACACCGCAACGCACTCGAGAACGGAGCAGCGACAGCAACAGAGACTGAAACCGAAACAGAAACAGACGCGAACTCGGAACGACGTCAATCAGCGGCCACCAACCAAACTCGACTGCTGCAACTGATCGCCGGCCCGACGCTGGCGACACCAACACGCAACGGCGCGCCGACTACAACAACAGTAACAGCGACAACGACAACAACAACAACAACAGCCACAGAGCAGCGACAACCCACCTTGGCTGTAGGCTGACAGGCGCAACCTACGCGAGACAATGGATTCATTCACTAAAATTTGTGTTTTATTTCGAGCGGCTGGCGTAGTAGACGTAGTTGTTGTTTTTGTTGGTAATTATACCGTTCTTGTTGTTGTCGATAGTAGTTTTTGTTGTTCTAGCTGTGGACTTGCCAACAGGTTGGAGCACTTGCAACGCACCAATTGGTTCGGGTTGGCTTGAGTAGGTTCGGGTTGGTTTAACTTGGTTCGAGTTGGGTCGCCATGACTAGGGTTGGTTTGAGTTGGTTCACCTTCGGTTGCGGACACGAGCGAGCGAACGAGCAACTAGCGACGAACGCATGAACGAAAGCCGAAGTCGAACGTGGGCAGATTTCGACAGCTCGAAACCGAGGAGCAGCAACTGATCCACAAGCTGACAGCACAAGACACGAACCGAGTTCCACTGACAGCCGAACAGACAGACAGATGGACAGACAGACAGATGAACAGACAGACAGACAGACATTCAGTTACGCAGAATACAAGTCTCGCCGAGTCGTAGAGTATACACGGACAAGTCTGCAGACGAACAGACCCACACAGGCCCGCCAACGGACTGCAGCCCGCCAGGCAGACAGACAGACAGACAGATGTGCGAGCAGTCGAGCCGAACCGATCCGCCGGACAGATATCTGTCGTTTATTGCGGCTCTAAATATCGAGCCGGCTTCGTTTGGGTTTCTGGTTTTCGGCCCGATTGTGTCATGGTTTTTTTCGGCAGCAGGCGACGGCGTATGGCGAATTTTTCATTCATAAAAATTATCTTTTATTACTACAGCTTTTGCTCTTTCTCCTTTTGTCTTCTCTCCCCTTCCCTCTTCCTCGCTCCGTCTCTTTCTGCGTTGACGGGCCTGTCGGACCCGCATCTGAGCGCCAACCGCTGTAAATTGTTTGTGGTTTTTACGGCTCTGTCGACGCCCGAGGACCGACTGGGATGGGGAAGGAATTGACAAAAAAAATACGAATTCGAGAAAAACGAAATTTCAAAAGTTCCTTCAGCCAAATGTCATGAATTATTGTTGGGCCCTCCCGGTGCACTCAACACGCCGTGTGTGTTCTGGCAACAATTGCTGATATTGACTGAGCAAAAATAACCGATAACAACCAAAAAAGCAAACACCCAGTTCCTACAACAACAACAAGAATAACTCTTCCATCGCACTCTCTCCACCAACGTCGATTCGTCGTCGTCGTTGTCTCGTCGTCGTCGTCGATGACAACAACTCGTGATCCACGAACGTGAGCGTCGGCGCGAAACCCACAGTGAGAACTTACTTAACGGCAAATAATTGCAATGCAAGCGCGCCGACAACGACGACAACAAGAACAACAACGACGACGAGAGCAAGAACAACAACGACAAGAACAACATCCCAGACACACAGGCGGACGGACGGACGAGGCGACCGAGGGACGGACGCGCGAATGGATGGCGAACGAAGTGGGCTCTGAGTGGCCGCGCTTAATGAAAGCAACAAACATCAAATGTGGGCTGCCACAGCATGTGCTGGGAGCAGTAGAGAAGGCAGACAGAGGACGGAGCCGAGGCTAGGCGACCGGGTTGACGACAAAGGTTTCGCAACCAGCACGAAAAGCCCTGCAAATTGCAACTAATCAGAAGGGTTCGTTTTTACTCTGAATTGTTGTAAATTTACATTTCAGCGAAATTGATTCAAATTGACGTGTTAATTGATTTTCTGATTCTGTTTTTCACACCACATTCTTCATCATAAACGAAAGACTCCAGCCACGTACTTTGGAACGAAAGAACGATTCTATTTCTATTTACCATTAACCAAAACAAACATTCCCACACATCGATCGCCACGACAAATAAAAGAACAGAGCGATCGCGACAAAAACAACAGTGTAGGAGCTGGAACAACAACAGCTCACTTGTTGACCAAGCGACCGACCGACCGACCGACCGATCGAACAAGCGACCGATCTCGACTGGCCCTGTCCACATTTGGTCAGTGTTACCGATTTAGAAAGCGCTGCTAACCCATTTCTAAACTCAACTTCATCCTCCTTACGCGTCATCGTCATCGGCTGGGTCATCATCGGCAACGTCATCATCATCATCTCCTTCTCCGCAGACATCGTGGTTATCGAGGAACAACAAATATGCGGGAAATAATAACAACAACACCCCAACAGCCGACAGAGTCAAGAAAAATAAATAAACTAAACCGAGGCTTTTATGGGAAAATGAATCCCAAAACCTTTGCACGGACCGCTAAACGTCGACTCTTTCCACATTCTAAGACGTATCTGTTCCTCCGCAAGCATTCAATTTTGTTTCGTTTGCTTGTGAATTTCACACAAGCTGACACATAAACACACAGGGGCCAACAGCAGCGAGCGCATTACAAAGATGGTCAGGCGCAGAACTGGTGTCTTGGTAGCTGCCATTTGTTGAAATGACACGATTCTGAGCTGCCGTCAGATGCTGGACAGCGGTATCTGGTTGAATTGAAATGTTCTGTTCTGTTCTGTGAGAACTAGGCGTCACATTTATTAGAAAATTCCAGGTTTCATTCTTAAATCTAATTTCATTTATTAGTAGAGCTTGTGTGTTTGAATCTTAATTGCTAATTGGGTTCTATTAAGGTGAACTAATTTGTTCCTGTCGTGCTTGTGTCCATGGCTTCTGTTTTGATGGGCTCGGCCGGTATTAGGGACGGCGGGATATTCAACGTCTGAAAAATAATATATCGAAATTAAATTTTAAAATCGATTTTGGTCAATAAGTTCACTCTGTTTCCTCACCTTTCCTGAGCAGGCCGCTTCGTATTGATGCTTCAAGCTCTCCAACTCGTAAACGCACGTGGAGAGCGCTGTGCGTAGCTCGCAAAGCAATACCATGTCCGAGCGCAACTCGTTGAAGGAGTTGCAAATGTCCTCGGTGGGAGGCGGAGCTGGATCTGCAATATTAATGAACCATATAATTTGTAAATATTTCCACTTCAGTACTCCGAACTTCCATGAAAAACTCACCGACTTTGAACTCTTGTATTGCCTGCTCCAGAGCTTTAACCTTACGCTGTCCAATATTTGCAGGCAATTTCATTTTTTGCGAGCGCAATGAAACGCCCGAGCCCCGCAAATCGGAAAACTTGATGCCACTACTACCAATCTCAATAGCGTTCACCACGGAATCCACCTTGGATGGACGCGGTTGATGATGAATCTTCTTCTTGTGCAGTTTCTTTTCGTATTTTCGAGCGCTTTGGGCATTGGCGGCAGCTTCGCCTTGCTGATCTGCTTGCGAGATAAGTTTCTGCAGATCTTGGGTCTTGCGTTCGCGTTCCTTCTTGCGGGCCTCGATTTTTTTGAGCTCATTCAGCAACATTTGTTCTTCCTCCACCTGTTGTGTGGTGCGTTCAAATAGTTTCTTTAGTTGCTCCTTACGACGGCGTTCGTGGTCAGCGTCAAATACATATTGTTTCTTCTCTGTATTTCCCTTTGCTCTGGCCAGGAGACCAACAACCTCATAGTAACGTTCCTTCAGATCTTCGACGGATTTAATGCCATGATTGGCGCGATCCCAACGATCGGCCATGATGATAAAACGCAAATCGAATCTATAAATTAATGATTTTATTAATTAATGACTGAATCTAGGTTTGGCAATAACTATTTACCGCTTGGCTAAATCAAACAAATGATCGGTCTGTGCTTTAGTCCACTTCTGTGGATTCGAACGAAGGTGCGTGTTGTAATCATTGACCGAGTATGATGGGATTTGCAGTTGCTTGTTGAACTTGGCGAATGGATACTCAGGGGTGTCATCAGTAGTTCGTCGCCAGTGATGGAAAACAGCGCCATCTGTACGCGCCGGATTTGCAAAAGGAGCCCATTCCCACTTTCGCACCTTCTTCATGCCCAGCCGGGCCTTCGCTTGCTTGTAGCCAGATCCAATTCCAAGAGCTATAAATAAGAAGAACATGTTAAATGGAATTAAGCAGAAACGTTGTTCATCACCTGTGTCAGTGGGCAGTAGCGGAGGGGCATCTTTGTTGTCATTGTAGAGCAAAGCGAACACCTCGCGGTGCATTCCTTCCGGACGTTTACTGGTTTTGACCCTACAAAAGCACACATAATTCATTGAATTACGATATAAATATTCCATTTCCGAACCAACCGCTCGAAATTCCGTTTCCTAGTGGTCAGAAAGGATTCCCTCGTAACCTCAGGCGTGTTTGCCCGCTCTATGTCCAAAATATCGCGCACATCCGACGTCATCGTGTTGATTTATTTTTACACGATTTTTCACTTAAAAATAGTTCTTATTTTATCAAATATTTCAACTTTCGTACAATTATAATAACAGACGCGACGAAATTCTGTTTTTCACAGATGACAGTTCTGTCAAGCTAGTGTCTTCCATGGTTTTCGTATTTCTTTACTTTCAATAGCGACGAGATGCATTTCGAAGATGAGGACGTGATATACAAATATACGTAGAGTTGCCAAGCTCCACTTACTTGTACCATTAAATATTTTAAATCTTTTTTTATGAAGAAAACTTTTAATTATTTTGAATTTTTATTAGATTAAACAAACATTTAGACAATCACAGTTTCAGCGCTTATTATTACATTAATAAGAAGTACCTTGGCAACTCTGACGCAGAAGGACAAGAGACAAAACATAAACATACATCATCTCTCCCCTTCGATGCTCACCACATCTGCCAACAACATTTGTTTATTTTCGAATATCAACAAATGCCCCTCCGAAGTAAACAACAGCTGATTTCGAACATATTTGCATGGTTTTTTGACAGTAATTTGTTAAAAATTGATAACAAACAATGTTGTCAGCAAAAATTATGATAAAAAAGTACCTTTTTCTGCCCCTTTTTTTTAATAGGTAATAATTATTTTGAACTTTGATTTGTATTCAAACACAAGACTTTGGAATGAAATAATAACTATTTCAAATAGTTACTACTGTAAAAACAAATAAAAGTAAGGATCTGTAGGAAGTAAGAAGTGTACAAATTCTTTGAAATCGTCGAATACATAGATCTTATAGAGAAATCCCCCACAACTGGGCAGGCACCACCATGAATGCACGTGTTTTCTGACAGTCCGCACACGGACTTCTGTTTTCGACGGCGTGGTTGCGGAACGTGCGTTTTATTTTTCGTTTTGAAACATTTCTCTGAAATCAATAGGAATAAAGTATTAATCAATCGAGTAAACTCGACACCCCATCGTCTGGGCAGCATACAATTGAAAATATACGGTGATAACTTTCTAAATAGGATGGATATCAGTGTCAACAAATTTCGGTGCTCCACCAAGCATTTGCTGGAGCACCTGGCATCAGCGCAGACGTCAACGTCAGAGCTAATGAACGAATACAGGGTCCTTCAAGAGTTCCTAAAGAAAGAGGTGACTGACTCCAAATTAACTGGCTGATATTTGTAATAAATTGAATTCCTTCAGATGTACGTGGAAAAAGACATAGAAACGATTTTAAAATTCCTAAGCTCCAAGCTGTTAGACCCAGTATACACAGAGTCCATCGCCGTTGCCTTCCAAGAGTATTTGCTGTTGATCGTGACGAACAGCATGACTGATGTAGAGGACCATGAGACTGAGGAGGCTTTCGTCCACTACCAAAGCAAATGCGTGGCTTTGGCCAAGCTGATGCATTTATCTGTTGATATTAAACGGTAGTTTCCTTTTATTTAATTATTCTGAAAATGATTAATATTTCGTTGATTTTTTAGCTACGCCACCAACTACTTTCTGCACAAACCAGCACCCTTCCAACAGCCAATCGCAACGCACCAGCCACAGAAGAAAAAGTCAAAAACCGATTCCAGTCCACCAACAAGCGTGGACACCTTGTGTCTGCTGAAGTGCTGCTATCAGTTGCTTTGCGCTGATCCAGTCTACTTCAAAGAACTATGGAACTGGTCGTCTCTAGTCGAAGAATGCCTCAGTGCGACAAAAACAGTGGACTTGGAGCAACTTTATAAAAACCACATCGTTGGCATATTGACAAATATGACTGGTGCACAGTTGAAACGCCTTAACGAGAATATTCCGGTGGAAGTTCTTCTCGAATTCGAAAATCAGCAAAACCGCCCATTGAAGAAATCTCCCCTGATAACCGAACCCAGTCCAATAGACGACCTCATCCTTACTCTGAATTTCGATTCCGATCTGGTTACTAATATAGAAGGTGTTCTCTTACCGATATTCAACAAGTCCAACTACCAATTCTATTCGCAAACCGATGGATCGTATGAAAAAATCGTCAAAGTGGATTCTACCAAGGTCAATCTTCGCAGCATTGCCTTAGGAATATCGTCGGCCAAAGCTATCTGCCTCTCAGGGTCAGTGGGTTGTGGCAAAACCACATTAGTGGAGTACTTGGCTCGTAAAACGGGTCGCATCCAACCTAAGCGTAATGAATTGGAGAACGAGCAGCAACAGAAAAAAATTGACAAAGAGAACCTAACAAAAAGTAGTAGGAATGGCACAAATCAAGAGTCCCCGGGAAAGAAACGTAAGAGTCAAGTAGAGGACTCAGAATTTGAAGAAATCGCCAGTCTATTGGACCAAAAGACCAACAATGCAAATGGGTTTCTTCGCATTCAACTTGGTGATCAAACCGACAGCAAGATGTTGCTGGGACAATATCGCTGCACAGATGTTCCTGGTGAATTCATTTGGTTGCCAGGCGTACTGACACAGGTCAATATATTATATTGCCCATAAAATAAAACTATATTTTTATATTAAATATATATACATATAAAATCTTTTCCAGGCTGTTATGAATGGCTATTGGCTACTGCTCGAGGATCTAGACTCGGCAACACAAGACACCTTTACAATCTTGAGTAACCTATTGGAGAATAATTTTCTTAGTGTCCCTGGATTCCGAGACTGCGTCAAAATAGAACCCGGATTCCAATTGTTCGTAACCGTACGGTAAGTAACTGAGACCCATATTATATGTAATGGTTCGTGAATTTCCCGCTATTAATCCTTTTGCAGCACTAACAAGTCGTCAACATCCAGTTCCGCCCAGAAATCCCTTTACTCGCTGCTGGAGAAGTATCTCTACACAATCAACATCTTGCCATTGTCACGCAATGAGTTGTGTAAGGTTGTGAGCAGCAATTATCCGAAATTGGCCACCGTAGCCAACCGCATCGTGGATGTTTTCCTTACCTTCTCCAGCGGTGATCACTCGTCAGCGGACAATTTGCGACAGCAAGAAACTGGCGATAAGGCCGACACTACGGAAAAATACCTGGCACTGCCCTTTGAACAGGTTTCGCTACAATCAGTTCCTAATTCTGGTCGTTTGGTATCCACGCGCGACCTGATTAAACTGTGCCAACGCTCGAATCCCATGTTCTCTGTGACAAGCGCCGAGTGCGCCTATTTCGTCTTCCAGAATGCCGTAGATGTCTTCTGCTCCTACTTGCCACAGGGCAAAGAGAAGACCAAGCTCATTTGCAGCATTGGCGCCAAGTTGGGCATCATCCAGTCGCGCTGTGAATTCTTCGCAGACGAATATAAACCGGACGTTGAGGTGAACCGTCAACACATCAAAGTCGGACGCGCCGAGCTTTTCACCAAGACCAGTGAAAAGGAATCTACTCCACAGCCGCTTTATAATCGCGATGAGCCTCAACCGTTGAAGCGTGTGAAGCTTTCGGAAAACACTGAGCGCTCCATTTCATTACTTCCAGCGGCCAAGAAGTCCTCGTCTACGTTCTCGTTCACGCGCCTGGCCTCGTGCATTCTGGAACGTATCGCGGTGTGTGTTGCGCATGCGGAACCTGTGCTGCTGGTGGGCGAAACTGGTGTGGGTAAGACGTCATCCGTTCAGTATTTGGCCGAGCGAACCGAACACAAATTGGTTGTGGTGAACATGAACAATCAGTCGGATGTGTCTGACCTGGTGGGCGGGTTCAAGCCGGTTGATTTGTCCTACGTTATCGCGCCATTGCGAAACGAATTTGAGATTATTTTCCGCCAGACTTTCAATCAAATCAAAAATGAGACATTCCTGAATAAGTTCGCCACTTGCTATAACCAAGGCAACTTTCCGGTGATCATAAAATTGATGATCAGGGTTGTTAATTCCGTGTTCGAGAAGAATGAGCGCAATGAGTTGAGGGCCAAAGAATTGGAGCTGCTTCCTCGCTGGCAGCTCCTGAGGGGCAAACTCTTGAAACTGAACTCACAGCTGGCCAAGTCGATCAATATATCGTTCGCCTTCATACCCGGCTCCCTGGTGAATTGTATCAAAAACGGTGACTGGGTTCTTTTGGACGAAATTAATTTGGCCACCGCTGAGACCCTGGAATGTCTGTCGACCATTCTAGAGCCAGACGGATCTGTGGTGTTGCTGGAGAAGGGCGACTTCACGCCGGTCAAACGACATCCAGATTTCCGCATTTTCGCCTGTATGAACCCGAACACGGACATTGGCAAGAAGGACCTCTCCGTGGGCATTCGCAATCGCTTCACGGAGTTCTTCGTGGACGAATTGACCACCGATTCGGATCTCTCCCTCTTGATCAGCGATTACTTGTCCAGCACGGGCATTCAGAAGAAGAGTGTGACCAACATCGTGAAGCTGTACAAGAAACTGAAGACCCTGTCGAAACTCGAGCTTAACGATGGGCTCGGCAATCGGCCCGTATTTTCGTTGCGTACCCTCTGTCGGTCACTTCGAATCTGTGCGAAGAACCTGTGCGGATCGATCGAGAGGAATCTCTACGAGAGCTTCTGCATGAGTTTCCTGACCCAGTTAGATCCCGTGTCGCACAATGTCGTCCTGCAGCTGATCAAGGACGCTCTTCTCAGCAATGCGAAGGCGGTGCTGTCCCAGGGTATTCCAAAACCCGGCGAGAACTATCTGAACTTCGAGGGCTACTGGATCGAGCAGGGTCCGAAGCCAGTACAAGCGTGTGATAATTACATTCTGACACAGAGTGTGAAGGAAAACCTCAAGGATTTGGCTCGCATTATCTCGATCGGGAAGTTGCCCATCCTGCTGCAGGGCCCCACCAGCGCGGGCAAAACGAGTCTGATCGAGTACGTGGCCAAACGCAGTGGCAACCATTGCCTGCGCATCAATAACCACGAGCACACCGACCTGCAGGAATACATTGGAACCTACGCGGCCGACGTGACGGGCAAGCTCAGCTTCAAGGAGGGCGTCCTCGTCCAAGCGATGCGCAACGGCTACTGGATCATTTTGGACGAGTTGAATCTGGCGTCCACCGACATTTTGGAGGCCCTGAATCGTGTGCTCGACGACAACCGAGAGCTCTTCATTCCCGAGACCCAGACCGTGGTCAAAGCCCATCCCAATTTCATGCTCTTTGCCACCCAGAACCCGCCCGGCCTCTACGGTGGCCGCAAGACGCTGTCGCGCGCCTTCAAGAACCGCTTCATCGAGCTGCACTTCTCCGAGATTCCACGCGACGAACTGGAGACGATCCTCGAGAAGCGCTGCCTCATCCCCGCCTCGTACGCCAAGAAGATGGTTATGTGCATGTCGGATCTGCAGAAGAACCGCAAGACCACCACGAAGAACGTCTTCACTTTGCGCGATCTGTTCCGCTGGGGCAATCGCTACACGTTCGCCGATAAGAAACTCCTCGACGACTCCAAGTACGATTGGAATCAGCACCTGATCGAGGAGGGCTACCTGGTGCTCTCGGCCAAGGTTCGCACCGAGATCGAAATCGAGATCATCGAGGACACACTCTACAGGAACTTCAGGAAGCGCATCAACCTAGAGCGACTGTTCGATGCGAACACCGCCGACCAGGAGAGCTCCCCAGTCACTAAGGACATTCTCGCCTCCATCAGGGACTTCAAGCAACGCACGGACATTGTGTGGACGAGGAACATGACACGCATGGCCGTGCTGACCGCCAAGGCCCTGCAGTTCAACGAGCCGGTCCTGCTCGTTGGGCCCACCGGGTGTGGAAAGACCACGGTCTGCCAGATACTGGCCAGCATTCGCGGCGTCACGCTACGCATACTCAATTGTCACATGCACACCGAGGGCGCCGACTTCTTGGGCGGTCTTCGTCCTTGTCGCCAGAGTGGCGGCGAGTCGGCATCAGAGGATTCTCGGGCACCCCGGCAGCTCTTCGAGTGGGCCGACGGTCCCCTCATATACTCGATGCAGGAGGGATCCTACTTCATGGCCGATGAGATTTCCCTGGCCGAGGATTCCGTTCTGGAGCGTTTGAATTGCATTCTTGAGCCCGAGCGGACGGTTTTGCTCGCCGAGAAGGGCGGAGTCGGGGGCGACACGGAGGACGAAATCGCTAGGGATTTCGTTGTGCAAGCCCAGGATGGCTTCCAGTTCTTGGCCACAATGAATCCGGGCGGAGACTTCGGTAAGAAGGAACTCTCGCCAGCGCTGCGCAATCGCTTCACAGAGGTTTGGTGTCAGCCGTCTGACTCCAAGGAGGATCTCGTTCAAATCGCCAGCAACTGCATGTGGGACAGCAGGTCCACGGCGAGCACAACCAAGGAGGAGACCCTGAAGATCGCCGAGTACCTGGTGGGGATCGTGCTCTTCATTCGCGACAATGTGGAGAAGTTCAAGTTCTCGGTGCGCGACATCCTGGCCTGGGCGAACTACATCGTGAGCAACGAACGCCTGAGTTTCCCCGAGAAGGCGATATTCGGTTTGGAAACGATTTTCCTCGATGCCTTGGAGATGTTGCCGCACGAGTCGCTGGAAAAGGTTGAACTGTTGAAGCAAACCATCATCAATTATGCCATACAGCAAGCCGGAATCGTCATGGACATCCACTTTACGGTCGACGAGTTGCTGCAGAAACGTGGCACCGAAATCAGTTGTGAAAACCAGGAATTCGGCATTCGACCCTTCTTCATTGCCATGAATCCCTCGAGGAAAGTCCAGCCCAACGAGAATTTCCTCTTCGACGCTCCGACAACGAAGAAAAATCTCTTCCGTCTTCTGTCGGCGCTCTCACTGAGGAAACCCGTGTTGCTCGAGGGTCCTCCGGGAGTGGGGAAAACGTCCATTGTGGAGAACATAGCGTCGGCCATTGGCTACCAGATCGTTCGCATAAATCTCTGCGAACACACCGACCTGGCCGATCTCTTCGGCACTGACTTGCCAGCCGAGGACAACGCCTTGGACACGGCGTTCGAACAAGATGGGGAGGAGTCCGCGGAAGCAGCAGCTCCCGTCAATGTGGGGTCCTTTGTGTGGCGCGATGGCCCCCTGTTGGCCGCTCTCAAGGCGGAGAATACTTGGATCCTGCTCGACGAACTGAATTTGGCGCCTCAATCGGTGCTTGAAGGCCTGAATGCCATTCTGGATCACCGTGGCGAAGTCTACATACCGGAGTTGAACAAGACCTTCCAGCTGAGCAAGAACACGAGGATCTTCGCCTGCCAGAATCCCCTGCGACAAGGCGGTGGACGCAAGGGTCTCCCCCAGTCCTTCCTCAATCGCTTCAACAAAGTCTACCTGCGCAAATTGACCACCGAAGATCTTCTCCACGTGGTCAATGGCAAATATCACGCCTACTTCGAAGAGCTACGTCTCAAATTCGGCGAGATTTTAAGGAATTGTATTTGCGATGATCACAACTTGTTCAGCATGTACAAGAAGTGTGACGGGATTCGAGTGTCCGAAGAAGCTCAGAGCAACGAGCTCGTGTTCGACCTCTCCGAACGTCTGGTGCGATTCTCGGAGAAGCTAGACATGGGAATCGCGAACATGGAATTCGGCTACAAAGGTGGACCCTACGAGATCAACCTACGCGACATCCTGCGCTGGTGCGACCTGCTGATAAATCCCGCCACTTGTTTCATCCTGGAGCCCAACACACTCCCCAACGCGTCCCCGAATGCCCCGACGGTCTTCCAACAAAGCTTCGAACGCTTTCTACTCACCCTCTACGAACGCATGAAGCTCATCTACTATCAGCGCATGCGTTCCGACCAGGACAAACTCTTCATCCGCAACGCCTTCGCCACCGTCTTCAATTGCGATGCTGAGTTGTTGAACGCCATCTCCGAGGATGTCTCGCTCTACTGGACCGACGACAGGATCTACCTAAACGACATTGTCCTAAAGCGTGACTCGGACGGGACGCCGGCTTTGCTCGCTCTGAAGAACAAGACAGAGGCTCCTCTTTTGCTCTCGTCCCAACGGGAGATGCTGAAGAACATAATCGAGTGCGTGCACATGGAGAAGCCGGTGTTGCTGTGTGGTCCAGCAGACTCGGGCAAAACGAAACTCATCGATGCTCTGTGCACACTCTCCAACCAGGTCTGCAACACCGATTCCATCGATGACTCGGTGACTGGTAGCTTCCAACAGGTACATTGATTTGACGCCAAAAAAGTTCCTTTTTATGAAATCGCTATTTTCTTCACCTAGATTGATTTGAATCGCCATCTGGAGGAAATTTCCCAACATGTCGAGAACTGTTTTATTCCCTACATTCAGAACACGATTCTGGATGGAGGTTCAACGGAAGTTGTGACGAATTTGATGGATGCTTGGAGTGACTACAATAAATTGGCCAAATCCCGACCAGGTGAGGAGGTTGGGAGTGTTAAATCATACAATACTATTAAATTTATTTTTTATTTCAAGAAACCGATAACACCACCGCCATGTCCGAGGAGTTGATACTATTCCGCAAGCGCATGAAGCATCTAAATGCCGTGATTGAGAAACTCATAAGTTCACCCCAGACATCGATGGTGGGTACTGACTTCGTGTCCAATCTTCAGGCGCAGCAACGCGCCCTCGCGGGTCTACAGAGCCACATTCGATCCGCCGAGACTCTGAACACAGGTGGTTCCTTCGAATGGGTCGATTCGAAGATTGTGAAATCTCTGAAGCTTGGTCAATACATCAGTTTGGAGCACGTCAACATCTGCTCTTCAGCTGTTCTCGATCGCTTGAATCCAGTCTTCGAGCCAAACGGCAGTCTGCTCATATCCGAAAAGGGCGTCACTGCAAACGACGAGGCTGAAGTTGTCGATAAAGCTCCGAATTTCCGAGCGTTCCTAACGATCGATCCGAAAAATGGTGAATTGTCGCGGGCCATGCGTAATCGCTGCGTGGAACTGGCCCTGACGAAGGACTCCTACGATGTGGACGACATGCGCATCATTGTGCACTCGAATGGAATTGAACACACAGAGGCGATAAATTGCATTCTGAACATTCACGACCGCATCACGCATCTCTCAGAGATCAATCAGTACACCATCTCTCACCTCACCCAATGTGCCTTCTTGTCCGCCTCGTACCAGCGCATCGGATACGCCTTGGAACGCGCTATCTACGTGAGTGCCATGGAGGTTTATGTATATTCAGCTAGCATGGACCTACTCGGCTATGGTCTTCAATTCTACCAAAATAAACTGCGTGAGATCGTTTTGGAGGAAAGTAAAAAATTAGCCAGCACCAAGATATCCAGCACCGAGGATCACTTGGCAAATGTCATTCTACATGCCAGTGATTTGAACGCTGTGGCTTTGGTGAGACTACAGCTGGAGCCGTTGAGCATTATGCTACGTAATAAGGACATACCACTCGAGGAACTATCCCAACTCTTCAAGGAATTCGAAAGATGCGATTTGAATGGGGTCGATTACAATGAGATCTTGAAGTCATATATTTACATGTTATACGAATCATCCTCATTTGACGATGTCAAACTGCGCCACTTGTATTTGGAGAAACTCCTGACTTCACACCCCCACCTCCAACAGCTTTCGCTGAAACTGTATTCAAGTGTCCGACATTTCCAGAAACATTTTGAATCGATGCCATCGTTGCCTTGGAATACAAGACTTTTCCCACGTATTCGGGACTATGCTGCTCCCGCAGTAGGTTCTTCAAATCACAAAGCATTCAGTTTAAGCTCCCTTCTCATCTCCCAATTGTTATTGCGCGAAATCCCCCATGGCAAAGTTCTGAAGTTAAACCAAATCGATGCTCTGACTTACTCGCAAGCCGTGGCTGAGAGAACGATTACGGACAAGGTGAAAAACGGTTTCGTCCAACACTTGGGCACATTCCTCGCGCGCCTGCAGGAAGTGTTGAACGCCTCCCTGGACTATGCAGACTTCGACCTGCTGAACTTTGTGGAGATAATTACGAGTTACGCTTGGTTCAACCGCCTTCTTCAAACAGCCCAGCAAAACCTCTTTATCCACTCCGAAGTCAATACTGATCTCATTGATAAATTGGTGCTACACTTCAAATGGCTGGACAAGAATCTCCTGAAGTTGTTGGAAAAGGTTTTGCCCAACTATCGTCAACTGAATGCAGACTTCGAGTCTAGTCTTCAAACACTGACCAACCATGTACTGAGCATCAACCACCCATTGAACTTATTCCGCAAAGTGTACACGAAGCAAATGACGCAGTTCCAGCCATTCTACCTGCAGGAACAGATCCTAATTTATTCGCTGTCCGAACAACTGCAGCACACATTGAATGTCATACCGTCGTATGGCAATTACAGTCCAGAGTTTATTCTCCGCAAATTCATTGCTCAGAAATCGGACGCCGCCAGAAAGTGTCGCGCCCAACTGCAGCAAAATCGCAACATCAAATTCGACTATAACTTCAAGGATGTGGAACTCGATCAAAGTCATGCCGAGCACTTGCCAACTGCACTCAAACTTGCCCTGCAACGATTTATTACCGAAAATAAGGAGCTCAACAATTGTCCAAGCCAACTCGATGACATAGTCCTCGACCTGGAAGCTTTTAACTCTGAGCTAGAAAAGCTGCAGGAACTCGTTAACTCTCAAGACGAGATACCGGCGGCCATGAAACCGAAGGAGTTGGAACTTTCTATGTTGCCTCTACGGGAATATTATCTCACCAAGTGCTTGGCTGTGCTGCTAACAAATAAATCAGCAAACTCCAACATCAGTATCAATGAGCATTTCTACGATTCCCTGCCATCGCTGAACTACGAGAGTCTCCAAGTTCTCAACTTTTTGAAAAGTCCGAAATATATAAATTTCTTGAAGATCTGGACTGCAGTAACAGATTACTTGCAGACGTTGAGTACGCCGGAGCAATTCAAGGAACTCGTCTCATTCCTGCGAGGCAACTACAGTAATTTCAGCACCTTCAGTCGGTTAATTTCGAATGCTGCCACCAATTTGCAGCTCAACAATCTGGCCAGACGATCAACTTGTACCAAGATCCTGCGCAGCTCCGACGAGATTAGCTGCTCGTACACCTACGATGGACCCATGTTGGTGAAGGCGTTGTTGTCGTTGATCTATCAACAGGACGGCACCCACAAGCCGGTGCCGCTCAATGATCTGGATCTCTGGAAATCGTCGCTGCAACAGATTCGTCAATTGCTTTGGCACAACTCGAACTTGATGAGCGAAGGTTTCTGCACGTTGAGGCACAATTTGGAAGTGTCAAAACTCAATGCCAAGAAGCTTCTTCACGAGGTGGAGTACGTGAAACAGCTCTGCGAGAACTTGGAGAACGAGAATTTCACCGACTATAACGAGAATTTCCAAAAGCTAGTGCAAGCCCTGAGCGCCGAATACAACAAAGCCCTCTCCCTCGAATCCACCACCTTCGGCCACCCCTCGGAGAAGTACCAGCACGTCCAGTATACCTTCTCGTTGATGAACTCTCTGATTGGATCCATAGAGTTGTGCCTGCTAAGCTTCACGCCACTCATCGATCCGGTGGAGAAGAATCGATTGAAAAACGAGTACATTGTCGAAGACATAAATTGTCTGACAACACTTACAACAGTTTACGATTTCATGAAAATAATTATGAAGTACAAACATCTCGGCTCAGAAATTTGCACCGCCTTCGAGGCACGCCTCAAAGTCCTGAAAGAAAAACAACGGAAATTCTCCCAGAAGGTTGCCCTCCGTCCACAGACGTGCCTGTACAACAACCTGGTGCAGGACATAAAGCACTTCCTGCACACCAATTGTGATCCGTTGGCGCTTTTGAGGCTCATTCAAAATGGCCAACAGAATTGGTCAATTCTCAGCGGATCTTGGAGAGGAACCAACAGCCATTCCTCCGAGACTCTGGAAGGTTGCGCCGAATCCTTGAACAAGCTTGAACTTTGGCTGGCCAACTCGCAGAGATTCATGAATCACATCCTCAAGCGCTACAAGGACTACTACCAAGATTTTGTACAACCGTTGCAGTGCTCCATAGATCAAATACGATTCGGTTTCGAGGGACTGAAAGTCGTTCTGACCCAACTTCAATCGTCGATTGTGCACAACACAATGACGAACACTTACGTTAAGGTCGACGATGGTGGGAAACTACATCATGTTTTGGCAAATATTGTGGAGTTCCCAGCCACACGAAGTCTGGAGATATACAATGTCCACTCGTCGCGAGACATTCTGAAGAATCGTTCGCCCATTTTCAGTATCTTGGATAAAGTCAACGGCAGCGAACACGATTATTTCAGGTGAGTAACTTTTTTTAATCACGATTTTATTTAAGAGCTACTTTAGGAGGTGAAAAGGGATTGTGATTTCTGAAGTATTCTTTGATTTAATTATTTATTTATAAATTCCTTACCACAGACTGCTGAAAACGAAAATCATTGAGCTCCGCAATATGATTTCCATATCGACCAACATTTCGGAGGAAACCTTCCGCGAGTTCGACTTCGCCTTCAACGTGTGCAACCAACTGTGGCAGGAGGAGGAGGAGCGTCGACGCAAGAAGAAGGCCGAAGACGAGAGTCTCTATGTGAACAAGGTCAAATGCGAAACGGAGGACGAAGAGCTTGTGGAGCTGCAAGAGATCGAAGAGAATTTCCCCACAAACGTTCAGGAAGACTTCGGCGAATTCATGATGGAGGACACGCTGGAGAAAGTGATGAAGTTGAATGAGAAGAAAGGGGATCTCAAGTCGCAAAGCGGTCAAGTTATATCCGATGATGATTACGCCTTCATAGCCGAAAACTTCATCACAGTCATGGAGCAATTCTCACGTGTCTACTATCACAATCCCCTGCCTGCCAAGGACACTGCTCATCTGGACCTGATCGACCAATTCAAGCAGCGAATGCGAGTCTTCGCCAAGATCTTCTCTCACTACCAAAGCAGTCTCAATGAATGGCTGGACGAACGAGCCTACAATAGTTTCGGCTTCGCCGTCGGTCTGCAGCACCAACTGATCAATGACATCTCGTTCGTGAGCAGACGATCGCACACATATAACTTCTACAAAGACCCCAACATTCCGGAGATTATCTCATGCACCGAAGTCCTGGACAAGATCGAGGAACGGGTCCTGGAGCAGTTGGCCTTGTACCCGGAACATGCTGGTCTCACCGACATCCTTCGCGTCATAGAGCGGATTCGAAGCCTTCCCTCGACGTCGCCGGTTGTGCGCTTCAACTCTGGATTCCAGATACTGCGCCAGAAGGTGTCGCTGTGGAACGAGGTGGCTCACAAGAACAATCATCTGCGTGAGGAGGAAAACGTGGTGGCGGAATTCGTGCAGAGATGGACCAAGTTGGAGCTCCAGTTCTGGAGAAACTGCCTCTCGCAGACCTACGAGAAAGTCGAGAGCAACGCCTACAAATACTGGTTCTTCATCTATAACCTGTTCCAAGAGTACATACAGGACCATGAAATCGATAGTTCCTACACGGACATCAAGTACACCGAGAAGCGTTTCGGCGATGGCGAAACTCTCGACGATGTGGAGGTCGAAAAGAAGACGAAAGTCGAGGCCCGCGATATTGTTCGCATTCTCCGGCAGTTTGTGGAATCCGCCTGCTATGGAGATTTCCACGTTCGCATGCAGCTGCTCCAATCCTTTGAATTATATTTGCACAATGTGGATCGCAACAGTGTGAACAATCTGGCGGAGGAGAAGAAGTCGTTGCTGATCTCTGGGCTGCGTAACTTGCAAATCTACTTCAACCAATTCGCCCAGGAGATCGAGGACACAAAGAAGACCATGCGCACGCCAATCGAGAAGAAGCTGAAGGAGTTCGTGAAGATCGAGAGCTACAACAAAGATCTGTCCTACTTCAGCATGCGAAACAACGTGGCCAGAGTACATCGAAATCTGAATAAGTTCTTGAAGGAATATCGCCTCCAGCTGCAGCAGAAAATATCTCCAGTCTTTCAGCCAAAAGACTCCACGGTGAAGGATCTTAATTTCGAAAACGAAAAGGGCAAAGATCTACGTTACGAGTCGAAAATTAAATACTACATGATTGATGTCAAGAATTTCGTTGCTTCACAAAAGCTACGGGAAAAATTCGTAGGTGAGCTGGAAGATCCGACCACCGTGGCCCCAAGTGCCGACGAGCACAACTCACTCCTGCAGAAAGTGGGAAAACTGTTCTCGACATCAAGAAATGTGGTCAGAACCACCGTGACCAACGCCAACTTCCCCGATCTCATCGTTGCTCTAGATGATCTATTTTGCCAGCAAATCGAACGTTGTGACCACTTGCGCAACCTCGAGGTAGATCGAACCAAGGAACGTCCCAAACAGAAACTCGAAGCTAAACAAATTCTGCAGCAGAAACGTAAGGGTCTGACGGACCTTTTCAAAACCCTCACTCAGCTGGGCATCAGCTACAAGAGTGGCCTGATGGAGTTATCACTGCGTTCCGAGTTCGAAGACTACGCTCTGCCACCCTTCTGCATCAAGACCATGTTCCACAGCCTACGGGACAAACGCATCCACATGAAACTCAATGATAACTTAGACACGTATTACGCCAAGTGCGTCTTCAAATTGAAACTGTTGCAAAATATAATGCTCACGCCGCTATCCGAGTTGGGACCGCCGAACATCGAACGCATCAAGGGCTTTGCTGTGGACATGTTTTTGTTGGTGCAGAACCAACGCCAACTGTTGGCCACGACCAGCAAAAACATCTACGACTTACGCCAGTTGATGCAGAGTGTGAAAGACATCGCCGAGATCACGTCCTCAGAGTCGCTGAAGGAGTCCGATTTGGAATTCACAAAATCACGTGATATCTATCTGGTGCTGAAGCGTTCGCTCTGTCACATACGTTATGTCTTCGAACAGTTCAATCTCCTGCTGACGTGTGTTCCCCAGCAACAGGACGAGGAGAACTGCGTGCTCTCGGTGAGGGACAGCACGTTGTTGCTGCAGAATTCACCGCACTTCGCGACGATCTCCAAGAGCTGTGACCACGTGCTGCAGATAACGAAGAGCTCTCTAGCCGATATGAACAAATACGAGTCGGAGTTCATTAGTTTCGATAAGTTGAGCTCTTACCATGCCGCACATGCACAAATAGTCACCGATATCAAGAACATTCGCGAGTCCTGCAAGACCTCCACCGGCGAATATTTACCGATCAGCCATTCCCTCACCGATTTGCTGCACTACATTGAGGAAACAACCACGACCTACTTGAATTCCCAGGAATCTGGGTCAATCACTTTCGAGAACATCGACTCGGAGCTGGAGAACGTGATACTCGCGGTGCTGATGTCTCTGCAAAGGCTCTATAAGAAATATCCGAAACCAGTTGTACCCTCCACAGACACAGATGAGAAGGGAAATAAAATATCACCGAGAAGGAACACCACAGAGGAAGAGGAAAAAGAGACTATAATACAGGAACACCACCTGAAGAAGAAGTTACACGGCGAACTCGCAGCCGATTGGGAGACGCTGAATCTGCCGGGTGTTATCGCGAAGATATCCAACATCATATTGATCATGAAGCACGCCCCCTCCTCCGAAGAAAAATTGAACTATCTGCACAAAGTCACCTCCATCCTGCCGATTTTGGAACAGTTTCAACTGTTGGCCGACTACTACCTGATTCAGCAACTCGGCGCCCACAAGGTGTCTGCGAAGATGTTGTCGGTCATGTTGACGGTTTTCGTCGAGATCAGCTCGAAAGGATTCTGCGTTCCGGCAGATCTAATGCAGGACGAAGAGGGCGAATCGAAGAAGGATCAGAAGGAGGGCGAAGGTTTTGGTCTGGAGGATGGCACTGGCGAGAAGGATGCGTCGGATAAGATCGAATCGGAGGATCAACTGGATGATGCCAAGCGGCCAGAAGATCGCAAGGATGACGATGATAAGAAACAGGACGATTGCAAGGAAGAGAAGGGCATTGAAATGAGCGATGATTTCGAAGGTAAAATGCAGGATATCGAGAAGCCAGAGGACGAGGAGGACGATAGTGGCGAGTCGGAGGATGAGGAGGATCTCAATAAGGAAATGGGAGAGACAGAGGAAGGTGCGGACAAGTTGGACGATCAAATTTGGGGCGACGATGAAGAGCCACAACCGGAGGAGGAAGAAGAGAAAGACATGGAAGATGAAGATGGTAAAGGATCGAAAGACGAAAAGGAATCACACAACGACTTGGATAGCAAAAACGATGCCGCCAAGGATGGACAAGACGAACACGAAAAGGATGGACTCGACGCCACAAATGAGCCAAGCAATGAGAATAAGAAGAAGGAACAAGAAAAGGACATAGACAACATGAAAGATCCCGAAATAGATGAGGAGCAAGTAAACCCCTATCACAACGAGTTGGAGGAACCGCCAGAGCCGGAAGAAATGGATTTGGGCAACATGAACGACGTGGATGAAGAGCACGACGAGGGCGAGGAGCAGCAGGGCGATGAGAATCCATTTGACATCGATGCGATGAAGGAGAATATGCAAACCGCGGACGAGCAGGAAGGGGATGACGGCGAGGAACAGCCGGAAGACGAGGAGAAGGACAAGCAAGCAGAAGGCGACGATAACGACAACGATTCCGATTCGGACGAAGGTGAAGCTGGCACAGAGATGAAGGAAGATAAATCTGCTGACGCTGAAGAAAATAAACAAGATGACACCAAAGAAGAAGAAGAAGAAGAGACTGAACCAGAGACACAGAAACGTGGTGATCTTGAAGAAGAAGAGCAGGAGCAGCCAAAGGACGCTGGAGAAGAACGCGAAGACAAACCAGAGGAACACGAACAGTCCAAAGATAAATCCAGCAAGGAGGAAAACGTGCAATCGGTTCCAGAGACAGATAATAAGGGCTCAGCCGATCAAGTGCAATGCGAGGAGAATGAGAAGGACGTTAAACAGGAGCAGAAAATGGATGAACAGGATACAGGCGAAGAGAAGGACGGTGTGGGACAGGCCGAAAATGATGTGAGTATAAGAGAATATCAATCTATTTTGGTCAAATCGATTTTACAATGCCACTATACTACATAGACCAACGATGGTGGACATCAAGGTATTGCCGAGACCAAGGAAACCGTAGCACAAGAGGATCGGAAGAATGAACGCCAAACGGAGGAGAAACGAAAGCAAGGCCGCACCGATGAAGAACGATCTCTTGGTAAGGACTACTAGCATTGGACTGTGGGCTAAATTATCCTAAAATTTCAAAAATTTCTTAGGTGAAGCGGAACAGAATAAACTCAAGCAATTGAAAACGATTGACAAACTCAAGGAGCAAAATGAAAATGATAAGGATTCACAGGAGCCTGACGAGAAAGAAGTCGAATCGGAAGAATATCAGCACGTCAAAGAACCCAAGAATAGCGACAAAACCACCTTGGATAATGCCACCGAGGAGCAAACAAAAAAACTTCAACACTTAGAGGACGAGGAAACGAAAGGCGAAGAGGAGGGTGAGACGAACGACGATCTTATGGATACGGTAGAGGATGAAAGCGAAGTTAAGCAAGACGATGAGAACCTGGAGGAAATGTCTGCGGAAAAGTTCGATCAGAAATCGGAGAAGCCTTCGAAATCAGAAAAGACCAATGAACGTGCCGAAGCAAAGGAAGAAAACATGGAGATTGAGGGTGAAGTGGTACCGACGATGACAGTGCCCAGAAGTGACGACACCACAGCCCATTGCATGTAGGTTGAAATCGCAGTTCTAGTTTTTCGGAATGAATAATAATAATAATAATTTAAACACATTTCTTGCAGTAAGGAAATTCTATTAGATAACTCAACAACCGCCCAGGAACTCAGCACAACAGAAACATTGGAGTTGAGAAGAATATATCAAAACCAATTGACGACCAACAAGGCAAATCTTCCCCAGCACGAGGATTATGAGACATGGCAAACGATCTCCAATCGCATGGTGCAAAATGCACGCGAACTGTGCGAACAATTGCGACTTATACTGGAGCCAACGAAGTGCACTCGCCTCAGGGGCGACTATCGTACCGGACGGCGTATCAATATGAAGAAAATTATTCCTTACATTGCTTCGCAATTCCGCAAAGACAAGATTTGGCTGCGTCGCACGAAACCGGCGCAACGCGATTACAAGATCACAATCGCTATTGATGATTCGAAATCCATGCATCATAATAACTCGAAAACGCTAACGCTTGAGGCCATCTCGCTAGTTTCACAGGCGTTAACCCTACTAGAGAGCGGTCGTTTAAGCATCGTTTCCTTCGGTGAATCGCCACAAATCATTCTCAACCACACAGAGCAACTCGACGGACCGAAATTGGTGAATGCCTTGACCTTCGCGCAAGATAAGACGAATATCGCCGGCCTGCTCGATTTTATACGCACGGTGAACACGGAGGAGGGTTCAATGGGTTCGGACAATGGACTGTTTGAGAACTTGCTGTTGGTTTTAAGTGACGGACGTAATATCTTCAGTGAAGGAAAAGTGAAGGTTGGTTCTCTTGATCATTTCCATATTCTTGAATACGAAGAAAACTTTTATGTGATTGCAGGTGAAAAATGCTATTAAATTAGCGCGATTACAACGCATATTCTTAGTTTACATTATCATTGATAATCCGGAAAATAAGGTAAGTTACCGGCCTCGCTACTTTAATAATTTCTAATTGGTGATTCTAATTTCCTAATTTAGAACTCTATCTTGGACATACAAACGATGGAAATGCTTCCAGATAAACGAATCAATATCAAATCATATTTAGACGACTTCCCTTTCCCGTACTATGTAATAGTACGTGATTTGAATCAATTACCATTGGTGCTCAGCGAAGCTATGCGTCAATGGTTTGAATTGGTAAACAGTGAGCAATAATACTACTATTACCAACAATTTTTATAACTTCACTATTAGTCTTAGCGTAAATTTAGAACTAATTATATTTTTGTAAATGAATTGCATTACCTAATTTTATAACGAAGGAATTATTGTTTATTTGGAAATTGAAACTACTTTTTCTTAAAATATTTGTCATAAAGTTTATAAAAATATATTTTATACAAGTACATGCTCTTTGGACTGCAAAAATTACTTTAAATTAATAATGAAAAGAATTTTCTTATAACAAAATCACTAATACAGAGGAACATATCGAAAAGATATATTAAATACACAGTACTGTTTTATGGATCTGAGCTGACAAGTCAATAGCTCTAGATTTTAATAATAAGTTTCGAATGGTTTAATATTATAACTTTCTTATAAGCTCAATAACAAGCAAATTAAATGATAAGGATGATTATGTCAGAAAACAGTTTCTACATCAGTTCAATCTGCAAATCAAAAGGAAATTCTTTTGCATTCAAGCTTTGTCTAAACAATTGTGCATGCTGCCATGCCACGTCTCCTTTGCCACCAGATAATTTTGCTTTAATTTGAAATTCCTTTGCACCTTGTATATTGTTATCGCCGTTTCCAGTACAAATACTGACATCGATTTTCCCTTCACCGAAGGTTTTTCGTTCGAAATTCAATGAATAAGTCTTGACTTTTAAGTCCGCGGCGGTAAAATTAAATTTCCAAATAATTTCAGCATAGTCGCTATCCTCTGTAACATAAAAATAACACACGTTTTCAAAGCAATTAATATTAAATATATTGATTAATAAAATCACCTTGTCTGGCTAAATAAACCATTTTCCAGTCACGTTCAACCTTCCGCAATATATTTTGAGACGAATATTGCGCACTTTGCCATGTTTTATGTGTGGATATAACTTTTATATCTGAGCCATCTGTGACCAAATAATGAAGTGATTTCACATAATACATTATAAACTAAATATCAAACAACCTTTTATATATCGCTCATAAACATCCGTAGCGCAGGAATAACGAACATTGAATTGCTTCTTTTGAATTTCGGTTTCCGTTAAAGTAAATACGTATATCTAAAGTAAATCGTATTAATGGACTACGATTCTAAATAATACAATTAATATCTTACGTCGTTAAATGTGTTCTCTCCACGGGATTGTCGCCATGATAAACTTCCTGAACTGCGACCTTTCAATTCATTTTCAGTTGGCACTCTAGCAACCGTTTCAAAAAGTGAATTTATACTTTCGTAAAACAAATAATCATATGTGATAACTACCTCTCCACAGTCAACTCAATAAGCTCGAGCATGCTGCGCTGACTTAGAAGCTTCTTTCTGGCTTCTGATAGACTAGCTTGTCGCTTGCGACGAATGGCAACAATAGCGTCAATGAGTTCATTCTCTGCGCACAGTTTACGGGTCTGCAATATTTGCTTGTGATTGTTTGTGTAACGCCACGTGACATCCTGTAGATCATCTCTAGAATATGCGAAAACGTAATCAATGTGTCGCTTCCAGCCATGCTGGTACATCAGCGGTGAATCCACGACATTATCGGAGGGATCTACATGAAGCCAACGCATTTGACTCTCGGAATACACCTTCAAAAATTAATAATCAAATGTTCATTCATTGGTACCAAGGAAATTTATTGGCATGCTTTAGTCACCTCTGTCCAGACATGATCGAAAAAAGAATGTACTATGCGCGCATCATAGTCCATGCAACGACACAAAAACGTAAAACAATTTGCATATTCACCACAGCGCCCCTTGCGCGAGACCAGCAACTGAGATATGTCATTGTAACGGTAGAACTTTGTCTCCTGACCACAGCATAGTCCCACCTCCACGCGAACATCGCCTTCGGTTTGTGTTCGCCGCAATTTATTCTCCTCACTTCCACAAACCTTGCATGGCATATTGTTGACCCATTCGAAGAATTCGGTATTGAACCAGTTCACCAATTCCACGAGTATTAGGTCACGTATACAAGGCTCCTTGTCGAGACACTCCCCAGACGAGATGCTTTCCTGTATGGCCATCAACTTCTCACTAGCCTTCAGTGTTAATTCATCAACTGGAATCATTTCCCGCCCTGCGGCCAGCAACTTTTCATCCTCATATTGCATCACAGCATCAGAATACAGTTCCAAGGACTGCAGGAATTTATTTGCAGTTCGCTAAATAAATATATATAAATATAAGTGTATACTAATATTAAAGTGTGTGCATTAGTAAGTTTTGATCAAGGTCCAAGAAATATTACTTATGCATCTATCGTTATAACAATGCATGATGTATATTTTTGAGATCTTTGTGTATTTCCACTCAAAATACTTGGCTAAAGATTTCAAAACATATTCACACATGTTTTTACAAGTGGATAAATGTGAGTTCAGAAATTTTAACATTGCATCGATTTGTTATAGTTCAATATAGATGACTGCACACAATCTGTATATTTAAAAATGACGAATTTCATCTGAGTTCATTTCAACAAAGAGGACAATCTGTCGGTACCTCTACCCCAAACTCTACTCGAGACAACGCCGCGATTTGTCCGTTGATACTCTTGTCTGGTTATTGACCTTGAGCGATTAGTACAACAAACAAAAACAAAAAGCTCTGCGCTTGCATTTCAAGTTGAAGGTCAATAACACATTCCATGCCATGAGGGCGAAGAGGGTGTCACGATATGTGCTTTATATTTTGTTTCATCAACAAAGTTAATATTTCTGCATAAAATGGACTAAGCATTTCTTACCAGTACTCTTGGGTAGGTGATGCGTTGTCGATATGGCACCGACGGGCATATAAACTGAATAGTGGGAGGTCGAGTTGCGGTGACAGCTGCTACTTCGTTAGCAGTTGAACTGGCCGAAACTATAGAGCTGTTCGGTTTTGCCATGACCTTTGGACTATTATCTAACACAGAAATAATTAGAGGTGGGTGGAAAAAAAATCGATGACACCTCGGACTTACTGCTTCTGTTGAACACAGCGGCCTCTCCTTTGAGCCAGGCTTCCCGACGCTCCTGCAGCACGTCACGATATTGTTGTATTTGTTGCAATGAGACGCTAACCGGCAGCGTATACTCCGTCGCTGAGCGGACGAACCCAATGGCAGCCAACAGTTCTGTGATGCCAGCCAAAGAGAGGAGCTTCTCCTTGATTGTCTTGTTCTCGAGGCGTATGGAACGATACTTCGCGTTAGCTGGCTCGCGCAGCACATTCTCCAGCAGTACGAGCAAAACGCGCACAGCCTCGAGATATGAATCTTTGGAATTTTTTAATGACTGCGAACGGGATGGGGATGAGGTGGAGGTGGCGGATGCGGATGCAGACGGTTCTATTGACTGCACGCAGTCTAGATTAATTTGCGGCATTTCGCGTTGTTTAGCAACGTAACACAGTCAATTACAAGGGGTGAACGGAAGCAAGAGACGAATCTGGCTTTGACTACGAGACGTGTGAGTCAACAAAGTTAGACAGTGAATGTGGATCAAGAAATGTATTGCGGTAATTGAAGATTGTGTTACGATTGTTTTATTTACTAATTACGCAGTTCAATCACAATAATATCGTATTAACTATTCCATTTTCCACTTTCTGTTCATCTTTATGTATAGCCACCGTATTTTCTGATATTAATGTAGGGCGTCACAAACAAGTTTCGAGAATTATTGCGTTCTCAAGATAAAGCAAGTTGGTATGAGGCTCCAGACAGGCGACACAATCCTTGTTTTATTTTTAACTCTGGGTTTTTGTTTCTTCTTAAGTGCAACAAACCAAAAAGGAGCTCGTTAAGGAATACACGAAAATCGGAAATTTTGCCAACACTACGAACAGCTGTTGATATTTGACACTCAGCTGTTTACTGTTGTGAGTTTTGCGCGCCATCTACAACTGAATTCCGAATAAAAAATGATATGATCCTAAAAATATGCCACGATTACAGTTCATTCTCGTCTAGAAATTTACCTACCTGTTTCACGATTGTAAATGTAATTAGAAAAAAGTCACTGCTTTCACACATATATATTAATTTATTTATTAGAAAGGCAATTGAATGGGCGTAAAATCGTTTCAAAAACACAATAACAATGAAAGTTATACATTCAAAATGTTACATAAAAATGCCTAAGATAGTAAAAATATATTTTATCTACCAATATACATAATCTTAGCCAAGTTAGCCAAGTCTTTTATGTTATGCCATTAATGCATTTAAGCTCTTCCAGAATTGTTAGCATTTATTTAATTAAGCCTCCATTTCAATACACGATTAAGAACCTAAAACAAAAATAATAAGAAATAAAAATTGCACTTGTAACCAATCGTTCAATAATTAAATAAACATAAATAAATATAAATTAAATGAAAAACTCAGTGCTTTTATTGTTCTTTTAAGATTAATTATTAATCATGCGCATAAATATACATAAAGTTGAAATGTTTCAAAACATAAATATAGTTACATTAGATTTATAAATGGAAAGCTACTGTAGTCCTTTTACAAAATCTTTATATAAATATATAATTATTATCTTCATTAGACATTTTTGAAAACGTTTTTTTTTTTTTTTTTTTCAAACATTTTTTTGAAAAACAACAGTTTAAAGACTCACACAAACGTATCCCAATTGAAAAAATAACATTTCGATGAAGCAAAATTTTAGTTTGTTTGTGAATCATTTTGAATGCAGACATTCACAAACAAATAGTTCTTTCTTTTTGATTTCGGCCTTGTAAGTAAACATTTAAAAATTATGCTGATGTTGGATTAGTGTTAGTGCACTCTGTACTCCTTTCTTATGGTCGCATATCCACCCTATTCATTTCCCCCACGATCCAATCCATTCCAATGCAAACCAAAAACATACTGATCGAATTCAATAACGTCGTAATGATGCACTTTGTTGTTATTTTTGTTGGTGTTGACGCTTCTTATTTTTTATCGGAATCAGTGGGCGAATTGAGGCCCGATGATGAATTGTTTTCATTTAAGGCATCAGGAAAACTGGTAACTGAACCGGATCGTGAGGTTGAGACTTTTGTCTACAACAACGTGCAGGTATCGGATGATCCCAGATTTTTGTGTCATGAGGAGACGGAAAATAGAGAGGAATAGAAAGAACCAATCGTTAGTCAATGCTGTATATCATGCTTGGATTAGTTGAATGATATGTAATGCAAGTATAATAAATATAAACATGAAAGGTAGTTACCGCAGGTTGACATAAGAAATTGTTGTGTTCATAGCTTACTTTAACATTCTCATAGGCTGACCCGACCTTCTCTTCAATCGAACGCATTGATTCCGAATTTTTCATTTGTGAGAATTTTGATGAGATGCCACTAGTTATACTGCCAAAAACTGAGGCAGTTTTTTCGGTAGTAGACTTCAGCACAGATTCTGTGCGTTGGAATCTACGAACAAAATAACACAAATTAAATATAAACATATATTAATAGAAGCAATCATTATTTTAAGAACATAACATCATAACAATATTTTAAAAATCGTTGCTCTTAAAATTATATTTATTTGTGTGCAATGCTCATGACAATTCACCCAAATAAACTTTCCACGGGAGGAACAGAATAGCAATTAATGTGAATTTATTGTATACGAGCAAGGGTTAGTCATTGTGTTAAATTTTAAATTGTTAGTATTTTAATTAATTTTTTTGATTCCAAGACTAATCGACAATTTAACACAATTACTTACATCGGAGCATCATGTACTGCTTTTGTTATATTGCCAACGCTATGCTCGACCGATTGAAAACTTAAAGGAATAATTTGATATAAATTAATAAATAAGTAAATATTAGATAAAAGGAATAAAAATCTATAAAATAGAAAAACCACTCAATATATTTGAATAAGATTTTAAAAATATTTTAACTTAAAAAAAAAAAAATTTAAAAAAAAAACACATTTTCCGATTTTCCTTTCATTTGGCTTTTGTCACCGTTCTATGGATATCTTCATGTCGACTATTAAATATCGGTTCAAAATAAGACTATCCTATATTTGATTATTCCTAGTCCCTATTTGTACCTTACATATATAAGTAAATAGATAACACAAACTATAACCGCTATAACTTACACAGAGCTCTCTTTGACGTTCTTCAATCCCTGATTCATGTCATCGGTGATCTCTTTCCATACAGTAATTCCTAGTTTACGTTTCAAATCCGAAGCATGTCGGGTTTTCGAAGCCAACACAGTGCGTAAAGTGACGATTTCCTCCTCGACCCGAGCGAGCTCCTGGTTAACGAAGAACAAAAATTTCAATTATTTTATCAGCATATATAGTCTTTGGAATATACATACCTGGCTCCACTCTGCACGTCTGTTCACTTGTTCCTCAACTGAGAGCGCTGCAAATTCCGCTTCAATATCTGCTGAAGCCACAGATGCTGCTGGAGATGTAGGCTCTGACATTTTTTGAGAGTTATCTAAGATTTAAACAAATTACTCATAAATGATTGTGTTCTAATTTTTGAAAATTAAAATAAAACAGGTAGCCTTTGATCGAGCTTTTAAGAATGGCAAAGTGTAAACAAATTTTCATACTGAGAATTTCCTATACCTCTGTTAAATACAACTTCCTCGAATACTTTATCATAGGCTGAAGAATTTTGAATTTTGAAAAAGTTTTATATTAATTCATAAATTTAAATGTGATTCACTATTTTTATACTCACAAACTTTTTCAGCAATTTTTAAGGAGCGTAAAAAAGAAGAGTAAAAAAATATCTGAATTAAAAGTGTGATAAACATTTCTAAGAACAGACACAGAAATCACATGCAAACATATTCGATCGAAACAAACATTGATTCTGATATTCAAATTACTCATATTAAATATTGGACAATACAATTCATGTTTTCAATTAAAGTAAAGGAAATAAAAAGAAATATAAAATCTAAATACCAAAACACATTGCTAACCAACCATAAAATTGTTTAATATCTCTTTCGCACACTGCTGTGAATTTCTTTCACTCAAGTCTTTCACTTTTTCATCCACCCGGTCATTAACCAAAATACTTCAAATTTTTTTATGTAAACTTTTGCCTTAGACGTGTGTTATTTACTCAATGGTGAGTCATTAATAAATTATATTAAAGAACTGAAGACCAACTGCAGTTCATTAACATCAAAATCCAATTCATTCATTTATGAAAGTTCTTTGATTACCTCTGGATACTGCTGTAGGAGATCCAATGTTTAGAAATTTTTTATAATTATCACTACTTGAAATTTTGGCAAGGTATGGTTTCGAGAAATCTATGAAAGTCACTTTAACTTCGCGCATGGAGCGTTTCGTAAAAAATTTTAAACGAAATCTTTTTGCAATTGACAAAGGCGATTGATTCGCCAGCTTCGTGCCCAAAAACTCTGTTTCCACAGCCTGTAACTCTAGCGTATTCGTATAATCCGAATCCACATCATAGAATATCTGATCGAGTGTTAAATTACGCAAATATAATTCGGTTTCATCTGACCAATCCAAACAGTGACTATTGCCAGCATCACCGCTATTCAATGGTTGTACTGACGTTAGGCTTTCATCGTATTCGGTTATTTCATCCAGTGAGGGTGTAATTATATTATCCAATCTTGGCAAGTATGGATCCTCAATAAATTCCAAACTGACTGGTTCCGATTCAGTCATTTTAGACGACAGAGCTCCTTCTTTCTCTCTGTTTGCTACCCTAATGCCTCAGAATGGCTTAAACTAGATCGAGGTGCTCTTGCTGGCGTTATTAACTTTCTATTCACAATAATTGTTTGGATTGTGTTGGGATAGATTTGGTTGGCTGGTAAGAACTCGATGGTACCGAAATCTCACTATCACATCTTGTTTTACTAAACAATGCTTTGTAACTTTCAAAAACATTTTTAGAACATTTCGAAAACACGGAATACAAATAATTTTGTTTTATTCCATGTCTGGAGGCGCTATCATTTGAAAATGTAGAAAATTATGAGAGACGTGCTTTGAGCAAGCCCGCTGAAATCTGACTAAGGAATCGTATGAAATTCATAACGAAAGTAATACAATTCGTGTCAGACCAGAGAATCTACCTTCCAAAAGCGTGGCCACAACAGTCGACCAGATATACAACAAAGCATAGCGCACAAACACACGAACTTGCTTGCACTACCACACTTTTGAATAACGTACGTTAATAAACCATGAAAGCATTGTGGTAAGCAGTGGCGGTCTGC